>JAWWMO010000138.1:51974092-51989885 GCA_035047845.1 Dendrocincla fuliginosa
TTAAAACTAATTGTTTAGGAATATTAAACATATATGTGTTTCAGTATATATAGCAGTCCTTACCTTAAGAAAGAGTATTTCTTGGTGACATTTCAGCAAATTTTACTCAAAGTGAACCAATGTCAGTTTTTTATTATTTTTTTTATTTTTTTATTATTTTATTTTTTTTATTATTTTTTTCTGGTGAAATACGCCAGAATTATCTCAAAACCAGTTGTATTTACTCCTACCTTACTTGGTTTATGTTGCGTGACATTTCTGCCTCATATATAAAATGGGAGAACCTGGCAAACTAATATTGAAGTTGTATGTGCTCCAATGACTAGTCTTAGAGTAATTAAAAATCAATGTTTTGCGGGCTCTTTTGAATTAACACAGAAAAAGCAAATTACTATTGACTTGGCAGAAAGAAAAAACACATACCTGGATACTGACAAAGCAGCAGAATATTTTTTGGGCCAAATTTCTGACATTAATTTCCTTCAAATGTTGACAATGAGAAGTAAACTGCACACAACAATGAAGCTGAATGTGCTGCCAATTTCTTTTACTTAAAGATTATAGCAACCGAATATAATTTTCTCTGGAAGAAGAAATTAGGCAGAAGTAGTATAGCCTTTGGAGACATTTGAAGTAAGAGTTAACTGCAGAACAGTCTTCATCCTTTAGGTAAGGACATTACATAAGAGGGAAAAACACCACCTGTTTGCAGCCAGAAACAAACAGTCTCTGACTTTAGATGTCAAAAAAAAGGAAAAATACCTGAACTTATCCCTAAGGAGTATTTTGCATCTGAAACAAATGACAAGGTAGGGAGCATGGACTTATTTTTCTGAAATACTAAGTACTGAGAATTTCCTTTGGAGTCATAGAGGGATGTAGTGCTCAAAATTCCTGAACTGACCAAAGCATTAATTAAAATCATTCTAAATTATCATGTATAAGACACACTTTTATTTTATGCTGACACTTTTGTGTATTACTGGGTAATGGTCAATGAGGCACTTTGTGCTGGAATCATTATTTAGAATTTTTATTATGCAGTGACAAGGGATCATATAAATCTATAAATATCAATTGAAAAAAGTCTGGTCCAGAAGATAAACACTGAAACATTGTTTATTACAAATAGCAAGGAACTGAATTATTTTAAAAAGACAATTTATTTTAAAAGACAATGAAAAATCTGCTTCAAATATTAAAAAAAGGATAACCCATTTTTCAATCATTTTTTCAATGCTTTAATTACTTTCTCATTTTTTTAATTTCCTTGAAATTTTAAAATATGCACAACTATGTTGAACACGATCATCTAAATGTAGAACATCTGTCATTAAACTATTTGAAATAAAATGTGAAACAAAACCTCATTTTGACATCTGATGTCTGAGCAAGATAACTACAACATTAATTCTACTTTTCCATATTAACAATGAAAAAATTCAGGGATGTATATTTAAGCTTAATAACCTTCTAAAACTATTTTAAGCAAGGCTCTGAACCTGACATGAAAACTCTTGGGAAAATTGAGAAATTATGCAATTGAGTTATATTTTGGATAAAACCCCAGAATTACATAGAATGTCTTTTTTCCACCTGCAGCAGAAAGATGAAAAGAAAATCTGTATTTGCAGGTCCTGATAGTTCAAGATCCCCAACAGGAAACAGCAGCAATATCTCTTTAGAAGTGAGAAGTGAAATCGCCACCATTTTTTAACTACCTCTGCTTTAAGGTATCTTGAAAGCTTTGTTTATGCATGTTTCTGCATGTATAATAAATGCAAAATCCCAAGGTCAAGAATTAATATTACATCAGAATAGAAGAGGAAATAAATATTTTAAAGAGGAAGACTGGAGCTTATCAAATTAAAATATGACACATGTTTAGCAGTGCTGGCCTAAGTATGTACAGTGAGTACAGTTTTAATGGTATTTTCCATGAATTAGAAAGCAAAATTTTACATTCTTTAAAATGTCCAGTACTCATGAAAATTTTACCTAGATTATAAAAGTACTGATGGAGGGAGAAAAGAACATCTATTGAACAACATTTATTATTGAACATGGTTGCTTGCAAATAATGGTCAATAGAAAAAAGAAACCTCCATAAAGATGTTGAAGTAAATATGAGGGAAATACATAATACATAAAGCAATGTTAAGTAGAAATAAGAATAACAGATTCACTGTCTGGACATCTGCTGATGAACTATTTTTTTTTAATTGTGAATTTCACTTAAACACTTGAAAATAAATATTATGGCATTTTCAAAATAATGATTTTCTTTTTTTCCAAACAACCTAATAATAATTTCTTGGGAACCTTACATAGTAGGAGGAAACAAGAACCCCACAATTTAAAATATCAAAGCTAAACTATTTTGATAGACCAAAATAATGCATATTCATTCCTGTCATTGCATTTTGATGACTTTCACATCATATTTTTTAGACCAGGATTTTTGTTTTTTAAAAACTTATTTGATAATATTTTAGTTTTATCTCACAGAAACTTAAGAAGCAACACATTTTCTTACATCTTGAAAGAGAAGATAATTTTTCTTCTTGTGATGGCACTAAAGAAGGTGGATTGATGTTCAAAAAAGAAACCAAAATGTGGTGAGTATATTCCTTTAAACTGAAGCCAAGCATACACTCAGTGTTGATATCATAGTGATATGTCATGTTTCACAGGACTTATGGTTCAAGAGTGAAATTGTGGTTTTATATTCTTAAACTGTGACATTCATGAATTAGTAATTTTCTATTCTGGGTGAGGAGAATAGGACTCAGAGACAATAACTGCTGATTTTCTAATAGAAAATAATGAAAAATAGTCCTAAGATCCACAGTCATAACAGTAAAGGAATCATTTCTGAACTTTCTTTTTTCAGTAAGATTATTCACAGTGTAAGATATTATGCTATAGTATAACTTTTTATGTTATGGCCTGGACAGATTTCTACAACATAATTGTGTTTCCTTATTTAGAAGAAATATAGCTTACCAAAAATCAAGCTAAGTCTATTATATCAAACTGCAAATAACACTCAAATCACCATGCTTTCTAGTTTAGTGACAAAAACATTTTATTCCAGTTGCCAGAATGAATTTTCACTCCCTGCAGATCCTCCTGTACTGTCACTGAGGCAAAGGAGGTCTTTATTCAGCTGAAATCCGTGTGCCCCCTCTAAAGTACTAGTAGCAGTATTTACTGGTAAAAAGGTAGTGAATTAGAAAATTCAAAAGAAAATTCTATTCAGACAGATAAAGAAAATGAGGGAAAGAAAGAAAAAAAGAAAAAAAGGAAAAGAAAAAAAGAACAAAGGAGAAAAAAGGCAAGCTTAAATCTCCTCCTCTGTCTAGGAAAAAAAGTATATTCTTATGAAAGAACTAGGCAAAGGGGCTTTTGAATAGGCTTTTCTAAACATCCTTAACCCCATTCTTCAAGATTATGTTTGCTAAACCTGATAGTAAAAAAATTCAATTATTTTATATTAAAAAGATCAGATATTTCTGTCAACTGAACATATAAACTGGGCTCAACTTTCTCTATCAGCTTTGCTATAATTTACAGAAACACAGTGCTTTTTGTCAATAGATGACAGCATTCACACTTGCTTAACATATCGTGGCACGGGTGGTGTGAAAGCTATCATGCTTCATATGCACAGCTGCAGAGAATGCAGGCCAAGAAAAACCTGTTCCATGTTCTTAAAATACCAAGATCATTCTGGGAACAAGAAATTCTTAGGTAACTTCTGGCTTGACATATTTTATTAGTGTAATGTTGAGGTACTATTGATAGATATATATATAGAGGTAATAAGGTTTGGGGCCAAGATACTTGCTTTAGGCTTTCTGTACTGGAGTAAATTTCCTGAAGCTTTTCCAATTTCATCTCCACTAATGTCATCTATGCTACTAAATTAAAAAAAAAAAAAAAAAAAAAAATCGGGGGTGGGGGAAGAGTAATGGATTGTTCTGCTTTAATTGCTGAAATGCCTGGAATTAAGTAATTTTCAATTTCAGATTTTTAAAAAGGGGTTCAGAGAGTCTGTAATAGATTGAAAGGATATTATATCAATTGCTTTTACCTACTTTCTAAGTGTTTTAATAATTTGGTTAGTACTTTAATGGCATTTTATGAGACAAATTATACATATACATCAGTACAACATTTTAAATGATAAAGGAGGACTTTATGGTAATTGTTGCTAACTTTGAAAAATGCTCAAGTTCCCAGTGTTTCAAGTTTACTATATGACTAATTGCACTACTATGAACTCTGACTTGTAACATAAATATTCAAGCAATCAGTACAAGATATACAATATTATTGTTATTAAATGCACAAACATTTGCAAGGTTATAGCTATCAATCTAATTATTTAATATTTCTGATTGCAGCTGATAGCTATAAACATTCATTCTCAATTATCCTTGTTTACATGATGTGAGAATCTGGACCAAAGTAAACAAAATGTTTTATATGTGGGTTTAAGGAGGTACATTTTGTCTGAAGGACTTTCAGTATTTAAAACTCTCTAAGTGCAGCAGTGGCACTAAAAGGTCAGAAAACAGCTTCATCTGTAAATTTGCATGACTTCCCTCAAGTTGGTCTTTTGTGGACATAAAAAATAAGTAATAGTGGGCCAGGAAGAAAAGCTATATTAAACAATGTGTCCAAAGATTAAACAGATTTTTCCTGCCCTATTTTTCCTTTGTCCTCTATTAAACACTTTAATTTCATATACTTTAAATAGCTTCTAGATATCAGTTTGTTAAACATTATAATAAATAATCTTTTATTACCTATGGAAGTAGTGCTATCAATATAAATATTGATATCAATAAATATTTCCCTGTTGATATATGATATTACACTACATTATAGCAATTTCAAAGATTTATTATATTTTACTGCCTGTCTTTAATTTTAATAGATGTATTGTTAGGGTTGCATAACATCTGCTAGTATTAAATAATACAACTAGAATTTCTCCACAGCAAATGCCTTTCTCACTAAACATGTCACCATCTACTGTTAGAATCACTTAAGAGTAAAACTTCTTAAAAAAGGATAATCACAGAAAACCTATTTTACCCTACTTTATTTTCTAACATCACATGCTGCTTTCAGTCTTTGTATGAAATTCTCCCCACTAACCATATGCACTGATGAATGAACAATATTTGAAATTGATAAGCCACTTATTGCACACTCAACTCATTTCTGTGGCCAGAGACTGTTGTCCAGCCCTTGGGGACACTCCAGCATCTTAATGAGAATATTTAACTAATAAGCCAATAACTTGATGTCCTAGACAAAAAATACTTCAGACAGATTACATGCTAATTATAACTTAATTAGCCAGACAGGAAAAAAGTGCAGATTAGTGTGTCTGTGGTTGTGTCTATAGGCATGTTATATGAATGCATCTAACCACAGAGGATATAAAACCATTCTGGGGGAAATAATTTTAGAAGCTGTCATTGTATTTCTGCTCAGTTATAGCCTGTGGTGAGAAAGTTTTGTGGAGATTTTGTTTGTAATTGCTTTTTGAAATTTTGTTCATGTGCAAATTTTGTTTAATACAAACTGTAACACAGAAATGGTTTTAATTTCATTTTAGAAAATATGAAGTCTTACTTAGACTTCTCTGAAATCTTCCTTAGCTCTTGAAGTTATTCTTTTGATGCTGTGAAGTACAATACTCAGGATAGAAATTGTGTGGTACTTACTCTACCTAGGTAGAAAATAAATATGCAAAATTTTCAGTGTTTGAAATCCATTTTTTATTCCAGTTTGAGACTACTAAGGTGTAAGTAGGCAAGATGTTTTCTAAGGTCTGTAATGTTCTATGAAGCTAATACCCAAATATGAACTGTCTGGTAATAGGAGTTAATTTTCTTAATGGCATATTATGCAAACTGTCTAGATCATACATTTTATAGTTTTATAAAATGCATATTGTTCATTGTTGTAGATAGATGTTAAAACATTTCACTCTAATGACGAGCTTACCATTGTGACTTGACATATACAAAAAAGATACCTTCAAAAATGTAACCTCTCTTACCATTCCTTCTTTTAATTAAAAAACCCAACCAAAACCAAAACCAAAACAACAACAAAAAAGAAAACAACCCCCCAAAAATTCTCAACAAAATCTATCACTAATTGGAAGTTTATTTTTCCTGGCATCAGATTTCCTTCTGTTTGGCAGGAAAGGAAATAAGAGATCTAAGTAACTTGATGGATGTAATGAAAACACACCAGCTACATATGATTAAATGAAATCTTATTTCATGTAAGTAACAAAGGATTAGAAATCTGATTTCTCTTTTATAAAAGGTTATGTTAAAGGTTATTCTATTTCTTCAAAAGTCATTCTAAATTCTGCTCAATTCACTCTTTGTACTCTGTGCTGCACATCATCTTGAACTAAAGATTTCCATTACTTTCCATGTTCTAATGTAGCAAGTTTTCTGCAAGCATAGGTCAAACCCTCCTCTTTTACAATGGTATCATTCTGGGAAAATAATGTTGCAATCAGTGAAATTACTTTGTAAGCCAGGCTTTTATAGAGAATATAAGAATAATTAGAAGTAAATATTGTTGCTTGTAGACCATGTTTCATAATGCTTCAAATGTTTCCATCTGCTTTGATTGGCTGTCAAAATCAATTTTGTTAGTGTTTCATCTCAGGCATCAAATTGTTTCTTTTTAGACTATGGTCTTAATCTGATACAAGCATGTGCCTTCCACAAAGAGGAAACTTTTCTAACAAATTACGGAACAAAAATAGCTTATCTTTTTCTATGCCCAAAATTTGAAGAAGATGCAGTTTTCTATAACTGAACCAATTGGATTGTACTAATTGGATTGAAAAGGTTTGAAGGGTTCACATACTTAACTTATCTTAAATTTTCTGTTGTTTGTCTTCAGTTAAGGGAAGCTGCTGCCCATAGAGCTTACCACAACACTATCTGTGACAAAACTGTCCCTAATCAGGGACACAAATGACCAAGTAGTGCTACAATAATTGCAATTGCAGCAATTGCAATCATCTGAATTTTGTCTACATCTTTTGATTTGGTAGCATAATGTCATTCAAAGCAGTGTATACAATTAAATATCACAAATGCAGAAAGTAATATGCTCATCTCAGAGGAAGAAGGTGACAAAAAGTCTGCATAAACAAATATGCAAGATAACAGAGAGTATGCTGGTTAAAAACATAGTTTGAGAACTATTACTTCAGGGACTTAAGCAATCCATAACAACATTTTATCAACAAAATGGTTATTTCATTAATTTTGTTCTCCAACTCTCTTTTTCTTATTCCTTCCCTCTCATTTATCTTCACTCTTTTACTTTTTCTTCTTACATATAAGCTTTAACTTAATATTTAAAAAGATACTTTGAGAGATTACATTTATTTTCATTTAATTTAACTAAAGGAAGCTGCTTTTTGTTGTTTTGAAATCAATATGTAATATCTTTAGGGAAATATTTGCACTCCAGGCTGAAGACAAAGTAGGGGATCTTTTGCATTATCAATACTTTGCTTCTCATTGTACTGAATGTTCACTCTAGAGAATCTGCTAATTCTTATTATTTTACTCTTCACCACACTCAAAGATATCCAGAGATGACACTTATTGCTTCAAACATGCACAGCAGCTCTACACAGATGAAATAAGTTTGTAGGCAATGAGAACAAATTCACTGTGGCAGTGAAATTCTTCTGAAATTACTCTGAAACTGTGTCTTCATTTTTTAAGACAGTATGTTTCTTGTGAGAAAATCCAAAATACCAGTAAACTTGTAGGTAAATCTATTAATAGTTTTCTACCTTTTTTGTTTGTTTGGTTTTCTTTTGGTTTTAGGAGTTTTTTAATACATATTTATGTTGGGATTTTTAGGTTTGTTTGTTTTTTTTTTTTTTTTTTTTTTTTTTTTTTTTTTTTGGTTGGTTGTTTTTTTAAGGAAATAAAATTGTAAGAAAAAAATGTGAAACAAAAAGCTCCACACAATACAGAGGGAACATGTGAGGAGGAGAACATAGCTTAGGTTACTAAAAATAACCTATTACAGAATTTATATTGAGAAGAATTCATCGTGTCAGATATTTTGTCAGGAACCTTGCATATTCAAAGACATTAATCCTGTTTGGTGCTTTATTTATTTATTAGCTTTTTAAATGTGAAATGCACTGGTGGACAAATAAGTTTAAGACTCTAAAGGCACACTGGATATAATATCAAGGTTTTCCACAACATTTTTTGCATACTTTGTTTCTATTCTTTTTAAGAACAGCATGCTATTGTGTTTGTATGAAAGTGTAAGTTCATACATATTTAAACTAACTTCTATTGGCAACATAATACAGAAGTGTCATTAATCCTGTAAATTTCAGCCAGTAAATTACTTATTTTTCACCTAACAATAGCCATTAACATAGCAGCAGCCCTAACTTTGTTTTACCTTGAATACTGCTATACAGTAACCATCTCAATCTACTGAACTGGTACAGAATCCTGCACTGAAGATTGATGGAGAGAAATACTAATAAAAAATACTAAAAAATTTGAAGAGAACAGTAGGAGTAGAATTCTGGGTGAACACTGCTCCTGTGTAGCTTGACTACCATGTTTGAACTTATGAATTCACTTAAACACTGACTCTACTAAGCAGGTATTATGTGAGTGACCAAATGACATATTACCAAGTTATTGTTTGAAAAACATGTTTTGGAAGATCCTGTTTCTATCTAGATAGTAAGCAAAAAATTTAAAGTAGCTCAGTCAAAAAGAAAAAGGCTCTTGACTTTGGACTTCTATGTCTACATTGTTACTTACCCCTGAACAGTACTTAGGGCTAGTGGATCACGCTGTTTGGTACCTCTCTGTCTGACTAGAAAATAATTTAGCATGTGATATTGTCTGAGCAGCTAAGCAGCAATTGCCAGATCTACTAACTTGAACTGATTCCAGTACATCTTGTCTTTGTGGGTCTCTCCCTTTCTCTTAGTTAAACCAGACTGGGATTTAGAGAACAACTCAGAGTCATTCAGTCCTGCGGAAGTACTCAGAGAATGTCCCCAGTGTAAGGCAGAAATCCTTCAGGAACTGTGTTTGTGAATAGACTGGGGAACTAGTATTTTGTATACAATCTTCTTCGTTAGGTAAACAAGCATTTTAGTTCAGCTACCTCACAGATGCACCACCATCACCTGTGATTGAATTATACAGAAGTATAAAACAAAAGATGTATACTCATATATATTAGTTTTACCATTCAAGAGCAGATTTTCAGGAGAATGTCTAGTACATAGAACCCCTTGTATAATTAAGGCTCCTAAATTTCAGAATCAGGTATAGTTTATTCCTAGCATCCTGTTATAGTGTACATTTTCCTGCTTCTAACATATGTGTTGTTTATCAGTTTTGTGATGTAACTAAAAGTTTCCCATGGTTTCCAGAAAGCTTTAGACAACTTCAAGTTTGTGACCACAACATCATGACTAGATGCTAATTTCAGCATCTACTAAATATTGCTTTGAAGACACTGAAAACCATTACTGAATATAGCCACTTGTCTATGAGTGCTGCCTGGGTGTTGTGGTTTAGTATGTTGAGTTCATCTCTTCATTTTTCTTATGACATTAATAATTCCTTTAGTTTTTTCTAATTGCAACTTAAATCCAAACAAACTTCTTGAAGACAAGTTGTGTGCCACTATCTCTCTCTAAATTCTTTTTCTACTTCATGTCATTTTATTTCTTCACTTATCCCTCTAAAGTCTATAGTTGATCTGAAGCATTACAACTGAGTGCAATAGTTTTCATTCCTTTTAACAAGATGTTCAGTGTAAGCACACTCTGGGATCCACTTCTGTCCACTTTATCACTGCTTTGTAAGTTTACATTTTTAAGTGTTTTAGAAACATAGATACTGGGGCTCTGTGTGATACTATGGATATAGGTTAAATGAACTAGGAATCTCCTCTCTCATCTCTGACTCATTTTGTAAGATAGAAATTAAAACTGTGTGGTGATTTAGTTTTCTTGGTTTTGGCTTAGGCCTTCTCTGGTAACAAGGTCATAACTAAGGAAGTATTCCACGCTATTCCTTTACATTATCAGGTGCATATAAAATAAGGAGGGGAGGTTCTTTTGCCTCTTCATTCCAGATGCTGAGAAGACAGCAGTGTGTTGACCTCTCTCTTCTCTAGGTGAGCTGAGGCCTATCTGAGAGCTGTTGTCCGGAGCCACGCAGAGGTGAAGGAACTGTTTTCATGAGGGATGTTGGTGAGAGTTTATTGTGTTCGTTACTTTATTTGAACTATTCCCTGAGTTTTTGAGTGTGTAGATCTGTTTTGCTTTGGGTTTACCTATTTTTGTTCTTTTTTCCCTTCCCCCTTTTTTCCTTTTAGGGTTGTTTGGGATTCTTGTTCTGTAAGTACATAGTGTTTAATTGTATATAACTGTAATATATGTGAATATATATATATAACTACAATTTTCTTTTGGTACCTTTTTCTTCTCTTTCGGGAGAGGGAAATCTGTGTGGCCAGTGCCTGGGTTTGTCAGGGAGCCAACCCAAACCGCTACAAACTGTAAAGAGTCTGAAAGGTTGGGAGGGGGAAGGAGGGAAAGAAGGAAAAAAAATCAATCTACATCATAAAGTTCCATAGTGCTTCATGTGAGTCACTGCTGACACTGCTACAGATCTTCCACTGTCCCTGGCCTGCTACATCACCCACCTGCACTACTTCAGAGTATATGTTTTACCAGCTCTAGAGCTATACCACATTTTTCTTAAAAAGCTAATCTTAGCATTTCTTCTGCTTTAGGCATTTATACATGCTATTTATACAGTATATATATCCTATTTGCATAAACGTGCTGGCCTTGACTGGTAATTTTCTTCACAGTAGCTAGAATGGAGTTATCTGTTGGGTTTGTGCTGGAAGCAGTGTTGACAACACAGGGAGGTTGTCGCTATTGTTGAGCAGTGCTGGCACAGAGACAAGACCTTTTCTGCTCCTCACCTCACTCCACCTAGAGTGGGCTAGGGGTGCACAAGGAGTTGGGGAGATACAGCTTGGACAGCTGACCCCAACTGACCCAGGGGATATTCCGTAATCCATAGCACTGTGCTCAGCAATAAAACTGAAGGAAGAGGGAAGGGTGTGATGTATGGAAAGATGGTGTTTGTCTTCCCAAGTCACTGTTATGGGTGATGCAGCCCTGCTTTCCTGGGGATGGCTTAACACCTTCCTACCCATGCAAAGTGGTGCATGAATTCCTTTTTTTCACTTCACTTGTGTGCGTATCTTTTACTTTACCTGTAAAACTGCCTTTATTTCAACCCTAGAGTTTTCTCACTTTTATTCTTCCAATTCTCTCACCCACCCTGATGGGGTCAGGGATGAGAGGGCAGTGAGTGAATGGCTGTCTGGAGCTTGGTTGTCAGCTGGGGTTGAATAACAAAAATAATAAATAAAATACTTTCATGTTAGAAATATTCTAACTTGTAGTGCCCTGAAACATTAGAGTATGAAAACTATCTATTATAGATGTAAACAAACACAAGCAACTTCTCTTTACTTGCTGTTTACAAAAGAAATGTTGGGCAAAATTAACTTATATTTAGGCAATTTGATCTGGAACTAGCTTGCAGGTATTGTTTGTTTTATATTTACTGGAAAATACATCTGAAATGACTGGCTTATATTTAGTAAACTGAAAAAATAAAAGCAAAGAAAAGATAAATTTAGGTTAAATTAGGTTAATTACCTTAAATTTAGGTAGGGTACTATCTCCACCTGGGTTGCTTTTGCAAGTTAAAGCTGCTTTTAAATTCATTTATGACTGTTTCCCTGAAGTATTCTTGACTTGTACTTTAAAGTGTTTCTGTAATAGGTACAATTGAACTTAGATACTTTAAAATGTAAAGTGAGATCAGGTTGCATTTTCTGTTTTTATTTTGGGTTTTGGTTTGTTTGTTTTGTTAGGTACATGTTAATTACATGCTCAGCTAAACTAACTATCCATGTATGTTTTTTCAAAAAGCTGAAAATTTCAGTTACTCAAAACTTAAGCTGTACTAAAAGGCATTTATAACTTAAATAAAAACATGTCTCAGAACACCTTGTGATTTAACTGTTAGTTGATGCTCAAAACATTTCAATGACTCTTATAAATCTGGTTGGTTGTGGCTCACCAGAGTTAATTTGCAACTAGTGTACTGTTACAAAAGGTATCAGAATCTGCTAAAACAGTAAGCTCAAGTGAGTTACTCATTCCCATAAAATAGTGCTTCACTTTTGCGTACTGACTGAATTGTGTTTTGCTTTAAAAGTAGAGACAACTTACTTAGCCTGAGGATACATTTTATTATCATGTGAAATATAGAATGTTATTTTGCTTCAGGAAATGAAAGCAATTTTCCTTTGAGTCCCTCAAGAAACTACTACATCAGCTTACCTAGTCACCTAAAATCTGTGAGGGCTATCTTTCAATAAGTCTTCTTCTTATCAATTTGTGCAAGGCTTGTATGTAAGTATTCAGTGAAAAAGGTGGTCTTTTATTTCTTCTAAAGTTAAATAAGACTAATTTCTTGTTGTTATTAATAGATCTTACCTCACTATATTTAAAGTTATAACATCTTGTGGTGGGTTAGTCCAGGACCAAACCACAGAGAGGAAAAAGGAAGAAAACAAGCTGATGGGTCAAGGTAAAACAGGGAATTGCATATCAGTTACCAGCATGGGCAAAACAGATTTTACTAGGGAAAAAAATAATTGATTGCTAGTAAAAATAAAAAGGTAATTATTAATTCAGGTAGAGGGAAATGAAAAACCAAATATTACAGTAATATCATTAGTACCCCTTTATCCAGGCTCAACTTCACTCCCAATTCCTCTGCCTGGCAGCCACATCCTCATCCCGAACCTTCAGCAGTACTGGGAGAGGACAATGAAGCAGTCCATAATAGTTCTGGGCCGCTCCTTTTTCCTCACACTTTCCCCTTGTTCCAGCATGTTTGCTACAGAAGGGAATATCTACTTTGGTGCTGTAGACAGCACCTCCTCCTCCTTCTAATCTTGGTGCTCCCTCTATTTTCTGCTCTTTCTTAAATGCACTTTCCTAGATGCAGCACCATCATGGCTGGGGGGTTCGGTCATGCCTTGCTGCAGGTCCCCTGGAGCTGGCCATGCACAGCCGGAGGCAGTCCTGGCCTTCCCTCACAGAGGTTGCTCTGCAGACCCTGCTGCCAGGACCTGGACACCTGCACTCTTAAAAATAAAATTGGTAACAGTAGAAGTTGTACAAAAATACTGGCATTTTTCACTAGCATGCTTTCCAGTCTGTAAGATTTTTCTTTTCTAAATGTCTGGTATCTTCTTGATAGGACACTTGAAAATATCCTCACGAAATCTTATCTGAGCTCTCAAGTTTCCATCAGTTTCAAAGTTCATGTGGACCATAACCAATCAGAGCTCATTGCTTAATGGTGTTAACAGTAATTCATTGCTTCCTTTAATTAAACACAGATGTAGATCTAAAATTTAAGAAAATAGGAAAAGCTGTATTCCCATGCCAAGCTCATAATTTCCTTTTTCTTCCACACTGCAGGGTCAGTACCCCTGAGTCTGCCACAGATGCACATTAATCACCCATTCTCTAATTACTAGAGTATCAGGGTAACTGTTCAACCATTCATTAAGCTTTCTTCTCAACTTTTCAAGGCTCCAGAGACAAGTGCAAGAAGCTCAGACTTGGCAATGTTAATTGAACCCTATTAACTCATAGAAATGTACAAAAAAATGTAGTTATTGATAAAGAATCCTTTTCATTTTGTTCATTAAGCCCACAACATACAAACGATCATTTTTGTGTAATCTATTTGGACATCCAACAATGAGGCTGCTCACAGATTGTTAATTATTGGGCATACATCAACAGGATTAGAGAAGAGTCCTGGCTGCTAAATTACTAGTTGAATTCCCCATTGAACATATGCATGAAGACAGTTAGCTCAATAAGCAAATCTAAATAAGATGATTATCTAAAAAGTTAGAATATTAACAAGAGGAGGCCTGTGATATTAATAGAGATCCTAACAACAAGCAAAAAATACCTTAAACTGTTCTGTGATTAATGTATTTCCAGAATTTACAATGAAGTTCAGTTTTAATACCTTAAAACATTTTTCCCAACATCACTCTTCAGTCTATGACTGAAGGAAACATTAAGACATGAATGAATCAGTCTCAAAAAATGAAGTCCTGCTTTAAATATCAGGGTTTTTTCCTGTACCTGCCAAAATTTTGATTTTTAAAGTTCATTTGTTGCAAATATGTCACATTTAACCATCTCTTTTGTTTAATACACTTGTGAGATGTCATGATGATTCTCATTTGCTCTGGTTTTGGTTTTATGTTGATCTGAACCACCAGCTTCAAAGTACACCTTTTCTTCTACCTTATTGGTATAGGAATTATTATTACCTACTAATACAGTTAGCATTGCTTGACAAATATATAAGTGAGTTCATTATTAATGGCTTGTAATCTACATGTTGTTTTCCAGGAGTCAGAATGCACTGGTGGATTCTTGACATTTCTTAGCAAATTCCCTTTTTTACTTTAAATAACCACATGTTTTCAAAGCCCTTCTCAATATAGTCAGCAGGATTAATTATGTACCTAAGTGACTTTTCAGAACAACAGCAATTAAGATCTGATGTTATTATTACAGACATATGCAATAGTCCACAAAAATTTACAGTTACTACTGCATGGTATATTATTTATACTAGAGTAGTCAGTGGCTATTTCCTTGTACTTAGCTGATCTATTAGTATATTTTTTAAGCTTTTTAAAATTTGCAAGCAAAGAAAATTTAAGCTAAGTACTCTGATTCACACCATTACGTTAAATAATGAGCAGTTTGAAATACATGTATGAACACTCTGTCTTTA
Source organism: Dendrocincla fuliginosa (assembly GCA_035047845.1). NCBI lineage: Eukaryota > Metazoa > Chordata > Aves > Passeriformes > Dendrocolaptidae > Dendrocincla > Dendrocincla fuliginosa. The sequence continues at coordinate 51,989,092 of JAWWMO010000138.1, forward strand.
AAGTTATTGCAAAATTATCTGTTGAATTATTGTCATTAAAATAGATACTACATCTTTGTCAAATTAGCAAAAGTGGCTTGCTAGAACCTACTTTTGTAATAAACATAATGTTAATCCATAGTAATAAAGCACACTTTAAACAGGTACTTATGCACATTTGTTATAAATGAATAATTTTTGCAGTCTATAAAAATTAGCTCAATATAGAAATCCTTCAAAATATGTGAACTGCTATTTAAAAAAGGTACAGAAAATATAAAGGGAGGTTCTTCTCCTTGCAAAGTATTTCTGGGTACTAGACCACTGTGTTGGATCAAATGAGACTCAGCTGAACAGTTGCTTTATGCTAATCAATAAAACAGATTAATTCCATACAGATGATTCTGCTTAAATGAGCATGTGATGCTTATTAATCAACAATAAATCAGAAGGAAAAAGAGAGAAGATGAGCGTTGATTGATCCCATCTAAACTCACCCAGAAGAACCTCACCTTTCTTTTGCGTTTTGAAAGAGTAAAAGAAATGTGACAGAAAATTGCTCAGTCTTCTTTCTGGTCTGTAACACAGGCTGTTTCTTTACTCAGGGATATTTTTTTTCCATGATCAGTTAGATCAGGATTGCACTTGATTACAGATTACACTTGACTGTAATCATACTGCCTTTATTAGAAAATTCCCTGATTTGGTTATTTGAGTACTAATATTATTACAAGTATTTCCTGTCAGAATGAATTTCCTTTGCCCTTAATAGTAAAAAAAAAAAAAAAAAAAAAAAAAAAGCCAAAAACAAAGGA
>JAWWMO010000138.1:51989910-52013807 GCA_035047845.1 Dendrocincla fuliginosa
GAAAAAAAAAAAAAAAAAAAAAAAAAAGCCAAAAATAAAGGAATTAATTACATATACTTAATGGCTTAAATGGGCTGTTGGACCACCGAGAAAACAAAAACAGAAAAAATAAATCACAGAAAAATCCCAGAAGTCTTAGTAAGAGCTAAAATGCTGACATAACAAAAAATAGCAAATAAAGTTACATGTTTTGCTAGGCATAATTCCAAAAATGACACACCAGAAGATTCACTCTCCAAACTCCAAGCAATACTAGAGAGTTTCCATAGAAGATGACTGCATAGCCAGCAGAGGTGTAGAGCAGGTTTGGGGACCATGCTAACCTTTGGACTCAATACACCCAAGGCCTAGGCATTGCCAGGCTGTTTGCTCCTCCTGTGTCCCAGCAGAGCCTTTATCCAGAGCAGGGCTGGGCCTGTCCATGTCCTCCCCTGGCAGGTCCTGGCTGCTGGGGCTGGCAGTCACAGCCTGCCAGAGGCAGCACACTCGTGAAAGAATACATCCTTTTCAGAGAAAATATGGTCTTTATATTCTATAAGAGACAAAGTATGTTAAGTTTGTCCACTGATAATTTGAAGTGAAGTATATAATAAGGTTTATATCCAATGTCCAGAATTTAATTTCTTTGTGCAGTCTACTTATGTGATAGAAAGTGCCTTAATTCTGTTTTAATAGGACTGCCACTGAGCACAGCAAATTTAAGATTTTTTGATCCTAAAATTAGGAGGGAACAGAAAGATGGCAAGAAGGAAGGGAAGAATGCATTTAATCTTATATTTCTGATTAATGGTGCAGGGGACTATATCAAAAAGCTATAGTTGTTTTGATGCGAAAATCATTTTTAATTGGATACTTCTATGAGCTATTCTTTATTATTCTTATTCAATTCTATCTCTATATATCAGTATGCATTAACCTCCTGTACAACAACTTCATTTACATTTCATTAGTTTCTCTGTAAAAGGATTTCTGGTTTTGAAATTATTCATTTGTACATTACAGAACAATCAAATTATCAGCCTCACTTCCAAAGATCAATTCTGAACTCTGAGAAGTGTGATGAAGTAGGTTTTCCGTCATTAAAAATACCTGGAAATTCTTCAGCATTGTCAAAATGTCAATTTTAGGTTGTTATTCAATTTATTTATTAGTAGCAGGATAAATGGGATTGTGTAGTAAATGAAATTTTAAAGAAAGTTCATCTTTGTAAGAGTGGAATGTTTACTGGAAGTCTAAGAAATCACTGGAATAAATATGTCTATTTTTTTTTACAGGTCTTTGCCTCCTTACAATGTATAGTCAAGATAGGCATTTTAAAACTGGTACCTGGGTTCTAATTAAACCAGATGGATTCAAACATCAGTGAAATTTACCATTAGTGCACTGGAATGTGAAACAGAAAATTATGAAAAGGGAAAGTCTGGGCCTAATTTAGTTTCCTGTTTCTTTATTCCGATGAGAACAGTGTTGAAGGTGCCAAACTGAGAATGACACAGTAAAATAAACAAGTGGTTCCCTCACATGAGGAAACAGAAATATCTAAACAGAGCTCAGTGAAATTCTACAGTCACTCTTTTCACACACATATTTCTGTCCAAAGTGCTAAGAAGTAGATTTAAACTATTGAAAATATTACCATCATATCCTTTACTATCTTGGGGACATTAGGAGAATTTCTCTGTTCCTGATTTCAGAAAGCACTACACTTTTGTGATTTTTCAAAGCTGGAATGCAAGCAGGTGATACTAGAAATCTGTTGACAACACAGCTCTGTAAGGTTAAATATGTCTTCCTTCACAAGGGAACAGTTAGTGTTGCTTTTAATAGGCATACCCTGAATTTCTGTAATCTAAAATGCAAATCATCATGTTCAGCTGGTCTAGAGCTGTGTCAGAATATTGGTGCAAACCTGGCATAACTAGCATATTTATATGATTGTAAAATGAAGTAAATGTGAATCTCACATTTGCTTGGCAAATAAAATATTAGAAGACGAAAAGATTTGCCACTGCCTCTTTTCTGAACAATGGTTATTGCATATTGTCATGAAAAATTTGGATTTTGGAGGATAAGGGTAAACAGGCTAAACTCCATTATAAAGCCTGAGACATTACTGTGACAGCAACTTACATAAGTTATGATTATTCCTGTTCTTTTGATGTTCTATGTTTGTGTTCTTATTTGATTTTTTTAAAAAAATCATTAAGTTTTAGTCCTGTTTTGGGCTTGTCTACATAATGGAAGAGTATGAATGTTGTGAACTGACCCTGACCAGCAGCTAAGCACCTGCTCAGCCACTCGCTCCCTCCCTGCTTTACTCCCACCAGAAGCAGAAAGAGTAAGAAAAAAATAATCCAAAATACAGCACCATATGGACTGCTCTGAAGAAAGGTTCCTGGTCTGTGACCCAAAATCCCTTTTAATTTATTAGGTGGTTTAAGTCAGCAGCTGCTGTCAACAAGCATGAAGTTTGAAAAATAAACCTTAATAAACACAAGTTACTTTTCTAAACATTTCTCTTGGGGTGGTGTAACTGCTTTATTATTATGGTTACACCATAGTAATAAAGAAACAATCTCTATAATGCGTGCTTCTATTTCCAGAAGGGAATTCCAACAGTAGGCCTGATTTCAATTTAAAAAAAAAAACAAAAAAAAACCCAAAAACACACTTAACCAAAAAAACCCGCAATTATTCACTCAGTTCTAGGATTAACACATCTTAACTTCTGTGGGGATACCTAATTCTGATGTCCCTCTTTTCACTGGTTCTTGGCCAGCCCAATACAAAATGGTGACATATAACTATCAGCTTCTGTGCAGACTCAGACAACGAGGAACATCAAGCTTGAAAGATTTCATTGTATTTTTGGAAAGAGCATACACTGCAAGATCTTTTCTATAGTCAGTTATGTCCTAAATAGAATTCCTTATTAGCAGAGATAAAATGTGTTGTTTAGATTTCAAGTCTGTATTTTAATTATATTGTATTAAATCAGGCTAGAAATTGTTTTAAAAACCTCTATAGAAAGTTCTTTTAATCATTTTAATCATTTTAAGCCAGGTGTCTGTCAAACACAGTAAGAAAAAAATGCCAAATATAAGAACAAAACTTACTTTGGAATACGTCATAGTTTACAAATTGTGAAGTTTATGGTTGTGCAGACTTCCTGAGAGTTGAATTAGCTGCTAGCACTTTTTAAGTGGGGAAGGAAATATTTAAAATTTTGGTTTTCTGCATTTATATCTTTCTGTTAATGTCAGACCTTGGTGGAGACTGAATGTCCCTGTCTCTTTCAAAACCAAACCTGAGCTCTGAGATACAGAAACTCCTGACTTTTTGTTCTCTTGAGATTAGAGTTCTGGGGGTCGGGAGGTCAGTATTTGCCCACAAACTTTTGACTGCTGATAGGACAGCATACCTTAGATTCTTTTATCTTCCATGAAAAAAATTATTTATTCTCAGGATACCTGTACCAATAATCAACCACTGAGAAATACAGTAATGCTGGAAATTCTTCCCTCATATTTCAGATTTCTTTCAGTGAATCTTAACTAAATAGAGGGTATGAGGAAGAAAAGAACTGACTTTACAGGATTTGCCTTCCAATTGTTAGACACCTGTAGTCATACATACGGCTCATTTATGTCTTGTTACATGGCCCCACTTTTTACCTCAGCCTTTTTGGTGGTTGATCAGATATTTGGAATAGGAATTAATTTTCAGTAACATTTTAGCTCTCAATGGAAATGATGTCGCCAAAGTGGAACAAAAGTATTTATTGTATTAAATATTTTATAGATAATAATGCAAAAAGATTTCATTATATTTAACTAGTCTGATTTTCTAAAATAAATTAAAAAAAGGCAAAACAACAGAACAGGATCTTGTCTGTAATTCTGGGTAGCAAACTTCTGACTTCTGTTTGAGCTTTATATATCTTTCAGAAATATATTTGGTCTTAATTTGAAGGCTTTTGAGTGATGGAAAATTGAGCACATATCTCACTACAAGGTTATTCATGGATAATTATCTTTGCTATAAAAAAACCCCTGTGCCTTATTTATAGCTTGAAATGTATCCAACTTCATCTTGCAGTCACTGGATATTGTTATGCCTTTAGTAGATTAAAACCCCTAGCCTTTGAAAAGTTAAGTAACCAGAGCTTTTAAATTTCAAACTGCAGACTTAGAATCAGCCTTATGAGGTTTGTCTGAACCTTTTCCAAATTTTTGAAAACTTTTTGGAGATTTAGACTGACTTATAGTCTCTCCAGTGTTGCATTCAAAAGAAATATTATCTTCATATTTCTCACGTACATGTATACTGCAAAATAACTCCTCAGATAATTTTGTTTGGATTTCTGTTAACTTTTAGTGTGACTAATGCTATTTAGCTTGTGGTTTCGAGTGTCAGGATTAAGATGCAGAGTGCTGCAACAATTCTTTGAATTTGAATAATAACAAACCTAGGCACTATTAAGAAAGTTGGAGTTACCTTGGGCAACTCAAAAAAATTCTGGTTAATTAAAGATCTGCAAACCCATTTTCTATAATTTTCTTCTGCTGTCTAGGTCAGGCTCATCATAGTTTCTAAGAGCACAGAACTGTGGATTTTGCCTCCTTCATCTCTATTTCTCTTCTGGTGCAAACAGCTATCCTAGAATTTACTTCAATCAGTAACAGCACAGTAATTGTATACATTTTCTGCACTAGTCTGTGGAGTGGGGGTGGATGGGCAGAGGGTGGGAAATAGTTTTCTGATAGTTCATTTGGTCACTCAAATAAAGGTAGAAAAATCTATTTGCAGAGGGAAAATAACCTTTTCCTCTGCCCTGAATTTTAACAACATAGGAAAATAGCTCTCCTTTGTAATACAACATTGGGTAAAACAGATGGTTTTGTCTGTCTGCTTTCTATTCTCCTTTGAATCCTCAACAGCCAGCAGAATAGGCAGCTTGCTGGACCAGCGGCTGAATCTTCTAGGTCAGCCAAATCATGTGTATTCTCCTTAGAACTCCAGTACTAATATTTTTTTTATTATTTTCTTGCAAGCAAGTAATTTTCTTTACCTGCTTTCAATGGTTTATATTTCTTTAATGAACAGGCACTTGTATGCTCCAGTATCTTTAAAAAAATGATGTATCCATACCAGCCAAATAACTTACAAACCCGGTACAGCAAACTGCAAAGTGAAGTGAATTGAAGCTGCAGTGCATACTTTTGGGAACTGGGAATTAGCATAGAAGAGACAGATGCAGGCAGATGGCCAGCTGGTTTGCTGTCCAGGACAGTGCACAGTTCCAACTGGGAGTTTCTGCTTCAAGCAGATAGGACCCAGCACATGGAGTATGAGGTCTCTCTAAATGCTCATTTTAATTTAAAAGAAGATCCTTCGACTTCAAGTTGCATGGGTTTGCATTGCCTTTTTACAGTTTCTTTGCTGTTAGCAATTACAAAATTGAATGTGACTTCCATGATATTTTGTCAATGAATTTTAGCAAAGCTATTACTGCTTTTACTTTTAAGAAGGAAGATGAGAAAAAAACCTGATGTGCTGCATTTGCTGCAAATGATCTGATGTTGATGAATACATTTCTCATGATTATGTTTTTCCCTAGTTAATTCAATGTAGAAATGTGTAGACAGAGTGAGGTGATTGTACTTCCAAAGTATATGGCTTGTAACAATTACTGCAGCCAAGACACAAGGTTTTAAAGGGAGATACTGAATTTACTAAGCCTATGGTTTAAGCAGTCTTCATAGATGAGAAATCTTCAATTAATTACTTGTTTGCATTTCAGAACACTCACTTTTCTGTTCTTACTTGCTTCCGTGAATATTTTTTTCCGTGAGCTCAGAGACTTTTACCAAACAATAACAAAATCTGTAACATTGTCCCTCAAATAGTTCTCACCACCTCTCTGCTGCTTTTAATGTAAACAAAGATGATCAAATTCATCAAGCAAATATGGCCAAGACAGGATGATGTCATTGAAACACGGGGAAAAACTTTTTATTTGTTCAAGCTTTGTCAAAAAAAATGCAACTATGCAAAATCAAGCAAGTGAAAACTGTGATTGAATTTCTCAAAGGATCCCTCACTGACAAATCACTGGCAAAAATGCTATAAACCCATTGCTTCTGTGGCAATCTATAAGCTAAAACATAGCATGCACCAAAAGTAATCCAGATTGTTGGACCACAGTTGATATTCTTACTCTTTGGAGATATTTCTAAGCAGTGGTAAGAGAGGCTGAATGTTGTGCTGTAGCACAAGTGCACACAGAGCACAGAGTTAACTACAATATATTTAGCAAGCCAGCCTTTCAGGTGCTGTGAAGAGAGGGAGCAGTCCTTGGATGATATAAAGCAGATTGTTATATATAACCAAGTTTCATTCAGTGATGTGCACGAAAAAATTAGTCACTGAAGAGGTAAACAGAATATTTCTTACTTTGTTGAGAAGAGTGATGTGATGCAGTTACGAACAATTTTATTGCTAGAAATCTGAAATTGAATTAGAAATTAAGTGATAAACAAAAAATAATGTACAAAGTTACCACACATAGAGTTGCTGGTTTGTTCAATAAATTAATAAATAAGAATCATTCTATTTTCATTCTGAATCATATGTTCAAAAGATGACAGGTGGCTTTGAAGTAATATGCTGCCTGTTCTATCTCCAGGAATATCTGGTAAAATTACTGGCACATTTGGTGTGATACTTAGCCATGAGAGCCATCAGAACTTCCAACTTGAATGTGTGGCTTGTTTAATTGTATTTTGTCATGCGGGCCCATGATGCAGGTTTACATTATGGAAGCAGTAATTCTTTGTTCTAGGCAGTGCATTTTTTCATGCTGTATTTCTGTTTACTTAAGACTGCTACAATTTTATAGATCAAAGAATGGCAGAAAAATTCAGCTCACTGCTGAAATCTGAATGTTATTTGAAAAATCAGAATTCTTTGGGTGGTTCTTCCTCTGTTTTTTTCAGAATGAATTTGAATGAAGGAATGCATTAATCTTTTAACTACACATACAAGGTGGCAATGGCGATATTGCAAAAAGAGAGAAAGAAAAACTTTGTATGAACACTGAAGTGTGGAGCTTTCCGGCAGCCCAAGAGATAGTTACAAATTCTGTAGACAAGCAAATAACAGTGGAGATTATGGGGCACTTGTATTTTGAGTAGATATTGGTAGTGCTTTGTAAGATGCTGTAGCAGCACTAGGTAAATATAAAAGTAGACTATCTATGTGATCTGAGGAGTATTTTAAGAGTTTGAAGTTCCCTCCTTACATAATAGAATATGATTTCCTTATGACAGTTGGAGATCAATAGGAAACAGGAACTGTAGGTACATTTGGACTCATCAGTTCCCCATGGGGAGCATTTGGGCTCAGAGGTGTGTGCAAGCATGAATTATGAAGAACATAGCTCTTTCCTTTTTAATGTCAGTGATAATATATCAGAAGTCAGCTAACAGCTAAATTAATTTCTGTGTGTGTGACTGTCAGTTTGTGGTCCACATGATTAAAAAAACAGATGGCAAATGTCCAGTGAGTCCTGGGGTTGATATGGGCTTTTCTGCTTTATTTTTTTATGATACAGAATGCATACTGGGACTGGATAATGGCATAGCAGCTGCTTTGTTGCACTTTCAGTTTGAGAGGGAGAGACAAAAACTCCCAGAGCACCAGTGATCAAAGAATAGTGCTCATTTTGTTTGAAAAAAGTCAGAATATATATATACCTGAATTTCAGAAAGATAGGTGACCCTTCAGTATGTGAGGGACCTTCTGCACCTTGTTAGAAGAGGCCTGGCAGCATTCACTGTTACAGGTTTTGTCATGAACTATGGGTTTACTTGGAAAGTACTACTGGGAAAAACTGAAAGATTGAACCTAAGATCATGGGCACTGACTTGCTGTTGAATGTCTTCACATTTAGAAGTTCAGAGTATGGCTGATATTTGTAGTTTCTCAAAGAAGGCTGTTCTTTTACAGATATTTTTACAGCATTTGTTGGGTCATTAGGAGGTAAGCTGGTTCAGCTTTCAGCAGAAGATATATAGAACCAAAAGGGTAGATGATGTCCTTCTGCTTCCAGCTGACAGAGAGCTGTCTCTTGTCAGTTAAAATTAATCACATATATAAAAGCTAATGGCTGAAGTAGCCTAAAGACTAGACAAGGCAAGCGATTCTTAGGTTTTAGTGTCTCAGGACAAAGGATCTCTAATATTTTTTTTTAATGTTCAACACGTCATGTTTCTACTAATGCAATTAATGATTTTTAGTTTGTGAGAAATTAAACCACCAGTGGTTTTTGTCACAGCTGTTCCAAAGAGATTAGTTCTGTTAGCTGGATAAAGAGCTGTCAATGGGCTGATGGAGATTTAAGTTTTGCAAGTTCTTCCTAAGCAAGAGGATTTTAATAATGGTTAACACATCCTACACTGACTCGGTTCTTGTATGAGTGACTCAGTCTGAAGGTGGCAAGCTTGATCTGAAACTATGCAGCTGCATGGTAGGAATATGCACTGTCTTTTAACAGATTAACTGCCCACTGTGAAATAGTGGGACAGTAGTGGCATGGTACTGTGCAAATTCATGCTCATGAACCATGCATTGTAGAGCATCCATTTAAATACAGTAACTGAAGACCATTAATCTTTATTACTAGTTCTGAAAGAAAAGCAAGGTGTAAAAATGTTAATAGGCTTATTGTTGAAATCAATGGCAAAATCTGACTGTTGATTTGGTATTCCAAGCATGTCAAACATATGCACAAACTTGTGGTATACTTTTTTCAGAGAATAAGCTCTTCCCTGCCCTTTCATGGAACATAAAAAGAGGCTTTATTTTTTCTGTTAGAAATATTTTCAGCATTATATGTTAATCTGAATACAACAAAGATGAGCATTAATTTTGAAGTACAGTTATAAATTTCTTGTATCAGGCTCTGCATAAATAAATAATCAGAATCGCCTATCTCTGAACCACGGACTTCAAAGGGCTGCAGAAAATCACTTTTTTTTTCTGATAATATGCAAGTTTATAAATTATTTCCTATATAAATGTGAACTAGTTATCATGTCTAATTAAATATTAAAATTACATTGCTAATAATTGTTTGCATATATTTGACAAGAAATGACGTCGTGACATTAGCCATTCAGCTGAAGAAATTATCAAGTCCTTGGTCTTTTTGCATTGTCTAATTCAAGGAAGGCCATTAATGATTTTCTTTTGTCATTTTTTCTTTCCTTACTCTCCTCCTCCCAATAATTTGATTAATCATTTCAGTTATATGTTTCCACTTGGCAACCCCCAGAATCAAGGGGGTATATCTCGGTAACGCATCAAAACAAGTGACACTGCCAAGGCTGGACTAAGCCTTGACATGACATTAAATGAGGAACTTTATCAATTGAGACATCTGAGTGGATTAGATTAAATGAACTTTAAAAGGAACTTTAGAACTACAAACATAACCCACACAATCCATAAATAAGGAGCATATCTGCAAATGTGCACTGTCCAGCACTACTGCTTTATTCCAAATTAATATCAATTCTCTTTAGGAATTACCCCATGTCTTTATAAACATGCACGAATTAAATGAAAAAAATAAAAGACAAAAACTTTCATAAAGTATGGAAAAATTATAGAGGTATCTTAAAGTTATCTCTTCTATAAAAGCTACCAGTGATTTTGTGAATTAGTTATACTAAAAAATGGTAAGACTTGTTATGCAAGTAAATATTCTTTTACAGAGGGGATACCTAGAAGTTTCTATTTGAGCTATGGTGTTAGAAATTCTTGTCAGTGTGCCCAGATCATCCATACTTGGGTTAATGTATGGTTGGAGGTGTTTGGAAGGAAGTCTTCTCTTCTGGTCTTTTTATGGTTCCTACACAGTGTGGATCTGAGTCACTTTGGTTTGGGAATCCCCCTGGAAATCTGTGTGATAGATCTGCACTTGACTTTTGTCTCTGAAATAATGTGACTCTTTTTTTTCATGACAGATATTTTTTTCTTTAAAAGTCAGAATTCTTTGGTGCAATTGGTGAGGCAGCCTCTTCTGTGACATGCAGAATGGCAAATGTAAATAGTGTGTAGGTGGGATTGTGTAAACAGTGTGAATCATGAAGAGGTGTGAATTTAGGTGTGTAGGGATTTCGCTACAGCTTATTTTTGTCTATGAACTTAAGAATTCTATAGTTTACTACTGAGACACAATTTTGCTATCTTTTTTTGTGTAAATATCTTGTGTGACAGTATTTGGATCTTCCACATGAGGAGTGAACTCCACATGAATTCACTCCACCTAACTTCAGCTACCTAAATACCAGGCCTGCATGTTGTGGTAATTATCTAGGCTCCCGCTATGAATGGAAGATTTTTTCCCTTTTATCTGAAGCACATTTTTTATGCATGTAAGTGTGTACAGGCTGCTACAGATATTTAGTTGTCTTCATTAACTACAGAGTAAGGCTGATTGACTGGCTTAGACTACAGACCTACTTTTAAAATGAATTAAGATAGATAAGATGAATCCATTTTAGGTGCAAAACAGAATTCACTAATTAACAGAGTTAGTTCCTTAACTTTAATGTCAAGCTTCTTTCACATTCATAGAGATCAAAAGGTAGAGCATTCAGGTATGAAAATTTTTAGAACCTGTAGGTAGATTAAATTTTTGTGTAGGAAACTGGAGACACTGAAAGAGACCTAGAAAATTGATACTATGTGCTACATAATTCTCCAAATCTTCCCTCAGCAAATGCATGCCATAGTCAAATGTACATGTTGGATGTTGCTGTTGTTATTACACATACTTCACTGACTATATATCTGCAAACTAAAAGTACCAATGTTCTGTCATTACTACAACAGTGTCTTACAATGCATAGTAGGAGGCAAAATATTTTGTCAAGCTGCCCATTTTCAACTAAAGGAACCTAAATTAATTCTGATCTTTAGAATTATAACCACTTAGTACCCTTGTATGATGTTCTGAGTTCTGACATCAAAAGTTATTGAAGAAAATTTTGTTTTCAGATTGCTGATGATCCTTTAATTTTTCCTTGATCTTGCACATTTTGCTAATCTTACACAAAATCAGTATCCATGAGTAATATTGTTTTGGGAGGATGCATGTTGCAATGTATTTTGTAAAACTAAAAGCATATAAAGCATTCCCTGTCCTAGGCTGTAAACAACGAATTCGTAAAGTTGAAGTTGTGGGTGAAATTGTCAAATGGATTTAGAAAAAATGAATTTATTACTATCCTAGAGAAGTTATTTTAATATGCTAATAGATGTTTTTGTAGATTCTTACCTGTGTTACTTATAGTTGATAGATTTGTAATGTATGTTGTGATTAAAACAGCAAAAGTTGAAATTTTGTTAAATTAAAATATTTGAAAGGCAAAGGAAAAAGAAATATTCTTTCAGCAAATTATTTCTTTACGACTCAAAACATTCTGGAGACAGTTGAGTATTATCAGTAACAAAACATTCTTGCAATCTGCATTTCATTGGATGTTTATATAGTTAAGAACCTGATGACTAAGAAATGGAACTACAAACTTCTTCCTGAGACACATGGTCAGCTGAACTTTCTTCAGGAAACAAAATGTACCTGTCTCCTTTGAAATAAAATAATGAATCTGTCCTTATTTCAGACTAATGAACTGAATTCCACACATTTCTAGGGGTGGGTGATGAACTTATTGGGACTGCTCACTGAAAAAGATATCGTCTAATATGTGTTAGAGTCATGTCTACCAACAATTAGAATTTTGTGCATTTTCTGACTGAGAAAAGTAATTCCTGAGAGATTTCAAAATGTTTTGTAGGTTTACTTGACTTATGAGTTTAAATTGTGATATTTTGGAGGATCCGGTTCTCTTGCAATTTTTACACAATAACGTTGCTTGCAAAAGCACCTCTTCCATTTTTTAATGAAAAATAAACATACCATTTTTTCTTCTAGGTAATTCAAAGGTCAACAATCAATATTTTATTACAACCATAATAAATTGTCAGTGACTCCTGCCAACTCTGGCATCTGCCATCAAGACCAGTAGTTTCTGCTATGAAGCAGGAGCAGTATCCACTTAGCTCTGTTGACAGAATGACAAGAAGACAGCATTTTAGGCATCTTTCTTATCTTGATAAAGGTTTTAAAATTTGGTTTATGGCCCAGTTTTTCTCTTGGGGTAGTCTAAAGCAACTTTCAATCACATTCAGTTATAGATGGATCATATAAAGGAAGCATTCATGTAAATATAACCTGGTCTTGCCCTTGGATAGTCTAAGGCAATCTTCAACTACATCTAATTATAGATGTACCATATGAAGAAAGTACTCATTTAAATATAGCTGACAGGTCCCCAGATAACTAGAAACTGGTAGATCTTACTGCTGAGATAGCATAGGCCACAGGATTTCATCACTGACCCCAACAGTCTACAGAAAAAATGCCTTCTAGGAAACAATCCAACCTTGATTTATAGGAATCAAAAAATCTGTTGCTCCCTTCAGGCATGCTGACAAACAGTTTCATTTTCTCTGTAATTTGCCATACAATATTTTAATTTGGTCACATTTATCAACTTTATATGAAACATATGTCTTCTGGGATAATATTTCTGTGGGCTTTTTTATAAGTAAGACATTACAATGGAAACAAAATAATTGTATGCCATGATGATTTCTTAAAATAGGCTGCAATATGCTCTACATGGTAAACAGCAGAATGTTTTCTTTGTATTCTAGCTTCCTAGATATACAAAGCATACACAATACAATGGTCTAATTAACTCATAAGGTACCATCACATGTTCACTGGCTGAGGGATGCTAGCAGTGATTTTTTTTTTTTTTTTTTTTTTTTTTTTTTAGTTTCACCATTGGAGGACAATATGCTAGTCACAGCCTCTTTTGCAAGTTCTCTAATATTTATATTTGCTTTGTAGAAAATCTCTGTTTCTTTGCTTAGGTTTTGGAAAATAAATTATCATTGTTTACTACAAGTTCGAAAGACTGTGAGAAGCCATGTGTTAGTGAACAGGGCAGCTTAGAATGTTACAGAATTTAGGGTTCTGGCCATTTAAGACAGATGCCAGTCCTGTATATATTTCAACCTTCAGATTTGTTGCATTAACTTTATTTTTCCATTTAATAATGTATCTCAGTTTAAAAGAAAACTAAGATGTCTATCTGGACTAGAAAGGAGGCCTCTTCCCAAAAACCACCACAGCCCTTGAAATTAAGAAACTTTAATCGGAAAATGTATAGAAAAAGGATAACAATTCATCTATCCCTGTGTTATCCGTCCTGTCTCTTCTGCTCCCTTACTCTCAGTTTTGGTAAGGGAGAGAAAAAAATCCATAAAGTATTTTGAAACTATAATAACTGTAATTGCAGTACTAGGCTACAGAGTGATTACACGTATTTTTTAAGATGGCAGTGAACATAAGCAATGCTAGTCTTTTTACAAGTCATATTTTGCTCAACATAACTTGGCAAAGATAAAGGTCTCATTTGGTTCATTTCTTTTTGTTTCTGTGATGGAAATGAAAAGGCAAATACTTTGAACACTGTAGGCCATGTATCAGTAGAATATGAAGAAAGAATGTAGCATCTGTGGAAAGCTTACAGAAGTTGTTTTCGTGTACTCTCCATATAAAATTCCAGGATGTCTTTTTCTCATATGAAGGTGTTTTCTGTTTGTTTCTTGAAACAGTGATAACCTGACATGGGAAAAGAGAAGAGAGGTCTCCTGAGTTTCAAACTATTATGAAACAGAATGGAAAGAGTTTTCAAAATCCCTTGGTAATCTTTCACATACTCATAAATATATCTTAAAGGATGCTTTTGGTAATAAATCTCTATAATATATGTCCAATGCCTGTCTTAATATTAGAACATCTGTGAGTGAAAGAGATGTGAGCTTGTAAAGGGATTCACATAAGAGACTGTCTTCAAAAGTGAAGTCTGTAGTATGCAAATGAAATGCATATAGCTGCAGTATTCAGTGCAAAGATTGTGGGAAATCTGGACTGAGGAAACCAAAAAATTGCCCTGATGCTCTTAGCATTGGTTGGCATAGGACTCAAGGGGTGTTTAATGCATGACATTAGAAGCTATTAAAAAAAAATAAACAATTTTTATTCTGATTAAATTTTTAATTCTCTAAGCAAGAAATTGGTTTACCCCCAGGTTTACTTTCTCCAACTTTAATATTTGTAGTTTGAGTATTATGTAGGCAAATTTTGTATAAGACCTTGAAAATATAAAGATGAAAATACAAATGTAAACACTTGCCACATATACCTAGAAAAAATTATATACTAGAATCACCAGTCAATTTTATTATATTGCTTTATATACAGGTATTGTAAATAATGTAACTACTGCTACTTCAAAATATTTTTACTCTTGTTTTGCTGAAGTGCCTCAAACCCCATTCTTTCAGCTCAGGAATAGATCTTCATAAAGAGTGAAGTCGCTGCTACTTCACTTCTCTATTGGATCTAGCTACTTTAAAGAAGAGTTTGGAAACGAATGAAATGTAGGTATTATTGTTAAATATCCATCAATCTGTGCCCCACTACCATTGTTTCTTTTCCTAGGTGTCCAGAACCATTCAAAATACTGCCATAATAGAGCATGCTATCCTAGAAACAGCTGCCTAGTTAGAACACCGTCTTAAGGGTGTAGAAACACTGTCTTAAGGGTGCTTTATAGTGTATTTAGCTTTTTCCCCTCACACTTTTAGCTGACTAACTTTTCCTCCACTTCAGTATTGAGCTAGACAAAAAATCAAATGGAACTATTTAACAGAAAATTTAGTTGGGTTCTTTTACTCATTATGTGAGCACATATTTGTCAATAATGTTTCATTTTTCCTTTTCTTTTTCAAGCATGTACTAAATAATCAGACATTATTGTGTTGTATCTGAAACTTTTATTATCTGGAAAAGAGTAGTTATTAGTGGTGGCTTTCAAGTGTCATAGTTAAGACAGCATGTTTCAAACAATGTCTGGAATATTCTTAGATCTATATGCTCCAAGGCAATGAAGGGTATGAGTTTAAAAGTAAAAGCTTGAGATTTAGTGAGAAATAGCAGGATGCACAGAACTGAGCAGCTGTATTCTTACATTGACTTGTTAATGGTGTCAACAAGCTTGGATAATAAAGTAAGATTTAGTACTTTTAAATTTAAATTAGACTAGTAAGAAATTATACAAAATATTTGGCACTAACAAGAATAAAACTCAATAATAAACAAGAACTTATCATGTCATCAGCCAGAAAGTTAGAGGTTGTGAGTCTGGTCAGGCAGAGAACAGGCCTAGGCTTGTATTTGGGTGGGGAAGCCAGAAGGTGCAGTACCTGTGAGGCAAGTGTGCTAGAGCATGTATCTGTTTGCTTGCAATCCCCAAGATGTACTAGTCAGGGAGGATGGTACTAGTGGCAAGGGTAAGAGAGCCTGAGAACTGTTGAAGAGTGTTGGACATAGAGCAGAGTCATGCTGGGATTTGAGGCATCCTCTAAAGTGCAGGTGAGTGTGAATTGAGAGTGCTGTGTGTGCTGTCAATGCTGAGCTTCAGTCTCTACTGGATGAAGAGGGGAAGGAGACTTGGCTTTCAGTGTTTGTGTCAGTCTTGCATGTAGCTGGTGTTGAAGATAGCACCTTTTCTGTGGTACTCTTGTGTTGGTGTCCTCTGTGTGTGTGTGTGCAGGTTCAGGATAGAGACTCAGCATCATTACTGTTGAACTTGCAAATGAGAAGGGAGCAGCTGCATGCTTTGAACAAGGATGGCAGTCTCTGGATCTCTGGGATGGACTCCAGGGGCCAGAATTAAGAGGGTCCTATATAAGTAACACCTCTTTGAAATCCTTTAACAAAATGTAATCAGAATACTCATAAATAGTTCCCAAGTTTTTCTTGTACTTTTTCTTTCTTGACAAAAAGCAATTACATTGATGAAAAAGCACATTAATCCCCAAAGACTGTTATGTTTTTATACATCCATAAATATAAAGAAAATCTCTACAGAGATGTTAAAGTGTTTTTGATAAAAACAGAAAGAAGTAACTACTGAACACACCAGAAAAATACCAGAAGACTTAATATTGTTGTGACTAAAAATCAAGGTCAAGTTTATCTTGCAACAAACAAAATTAATATGAATTAAAGATAAAATTTAGTTCTATGTCTCAGGGCCTTTGCTTTCCTAACCTGATCCCTGGCTGCTCAGAAAATTTCTCTGTATTCCATGGAGTCTGGGCTTTGAACTAGATGATCTTCGAGGCACCTTCCAACCCAAACCATTCTATTATTCCATGATACCTCCCAGGCTACCTGTCTTTTATTCCATCCTCTGTAGGATTCCTTTTTGCGTCTCAGTTTGTACAGGAGCTGTTTGTGTGATTTCTACAAGGTAAAATAATCTTGTAATACTTTTATATCATAAGGGTACCATAATAGACTAAATAACTGCCTGTACCTATTCTATATTAAAAACATTGGGGTGCTTTACCCAGATGCAAAATTGCACAACTGGTGTATTAGCTGTGCAATCTTCAGAGTTCATATTGTATTCCATAGAAGATTGGAAGACTCAGTCAACATGCATGTTTTCTAATTTTTTTCTTGTCTGCAAAAAGGAATTACAGCGTAGAAACCTACCTTAATAAATAATTAGTGACAATTTCCAAACATTCTTTTATTCATGCTGCATAGAGTAAATGCTTATTTTGGTATTCACTCTAATTGGCTGTGCAAAATTAAAAGCAAAATTCTTTGCTAAGAGAAGTTAATTCATATTATATTAGATATTAGGCCTGATAGGAGGCAGCTGTTATAAAAGATACAAGGAAGTTTATATTACAGAAGTTTATAATATTTATTTGGACCAGCTTTAATTTTGACATACTGTGCTTTAGCTTTCATAATTGCCAGTAACATGTTCTTCATATTGTAGAATCAGCAAATGGCTTTCTTTGGTGCATTTACTACCTTTGTGATTCTGTAGTTGGGCATTTTCTGTGGATATCACAGTTTCTCTGAACCTTGAATAAGTGAATCTCAGAATGGTTGGTGTTGGAAAGGATTTCCGGAGGGTAAATAGTCCAATCATCTCTGCTCAAGCAGAGCCACTCAGAGCTTGTTGTCCGGGATCATGTGCTTCCTGGGTAACCTGGTCGGCCTTGGCATTAGAACTGGACTAGATGGTCTCCAGAGGTCCCTTGCAACCCTAACTATTGTGTGATTCTGTGATTTAAAGCTTGAATTTGGTAATTAATTACTTGCTAGCCATTATCTTCATAATGGCCAGTAAGTTATAAATTGTTAGCAGGTACACCTCTGATCAAGAACTGCTTAGTGAATGTCATTATCAGTGCGTGGGGTGAAGATTTGACAAAAATCAATATTATTAGCTCTTTTTTCTAAAACCATTCTAAACTGACTTAAATATCCTGGTGTGAAGAAGTAAGGAAGTTCCTATTATCCAGTATTTCAACTGTGATACTGACTGATGTGAAAACCTTGATGGTTGCAGGCAATATCTGAAGCATTTGGTAATGTAAATATCTAGGGTAAACTAGCTCTATTAAGATCCTGTCCTGAGCTACAGAAACTAAAATTTGGCATAAGACTTGAATAATTTAGCTATGTTCCCCACCAACACTTCTTTCTATTAAATTCATACATACGTTTATGGTGCATGTTCAGTCCTTTCTGATTTTTTTTTACATTCCTATCTCAAATACAGTGCTTTAATTACTTTGATTTCCCTTTGCTGTTCCCCCCCCCCTCTTTTAGGAAATATGACTAGAATGTTCCGCGTGTCATTGTTTCTGTCCCGTGCTTTCTTAATTTGTTGTGTCCTTTATTCTTCTCCTTTCTAAGACTGGAAAAATCCTAGTCTCCATATGAGACTTTTTTCATCTCGTTAATCATCACTTAATACTTCATTCTATATCTGATATTTTTTCCATAAATTGAGTAACAGTTTTCTTTCAGCTACTGCAATGAACTAGAGGTTTAGTTACATCCACATGCCTCAGCAAAATGGCAACAACAATAATTATGGAAACTCTACTATACAAGGTCAATTTTTACTGACAATTTTTATTTAGAATAATCAACTCTGCCTCCATATAAGTAATGAGGGCTAGTGAGCATGTAGAAATTAAGCACAACTATCATGTAAATTGTTTAGGACCTCATTCTATGTAAGTGTCATATACATTTATTGTTCATTGAAGTTAATAGGTATTGAGGTCATTCAGTGACACTTTAAGGCATGAGTGCTTTATTCTGAATTAATCTTTATTTTTGTTTTCACTTTAATATTAAAGCACTTCAAAAGAATAACTAGTAACCATAACAACTACAATTTACCACATTTCAACTGTTTTATTTCTGTAAGCATTTTAATAGCTTTGGCTTTTCAGCAGTTGAGCCCATTTGATTTAATGCTCTCTTCATGTTCACCTGTGTAGCAAGAACAAAAACTAATTTTGACCTGATCCCTTACATGCAAAACTCTCAATTTTTTTTGCTGAAATTTTAGTACTGACAGTTATTGCTAAAATGTTCAAAAGGATGAAGAAACAATTAGAAGGACAGTATAGAAAGTCAAGCAAAAAGACCAAAATCTGGTGCAAAATGTAAGACCTATTGTCATCAGTGATATAGATTGGTCTTCATTAAAACTGAAGTTCTCATTAATACATAAGGAGTAACTTCACACTGTAGCTACACGGAATACTCTTCAGTAATGAAAATGTGTTTGAAGCAAACACTTTTTAGAGTTAAAAATGCCTAATTAAAAAAACTCAAACTGCATACAGAGAAAAATCCACATGCACTAGTTAGAATTAAGGACCAAAGACATTTAAGCAACAAGGACTAAATATTTGCAAATGCTGTAAAAGCTGTTTACAGGCATGTTAGGAAATTGTTTGGAATAAATTATAATAATTTTTTTCAAATAGTTTGTCATATGTATGTGTATGTTTACAATATAGTGTATGTAATATACATAAACATAATTTAGATTTAGTAAATATTTTATAGCATGAATATGCATATTTTATGCATATACTCTGAAATACATAAATAGGATAAAATTTAAAATAAAAAAGAGTGAACAAATATTAATATTATAGAGCATAGTGAAAAACTGTTAGCTATATGAATGTAACAAAAAAAATTCAAATGCTGTTTGTTATTATACATAAATTAGAATAAAGGATGAAGGACAAAAGTTAATTCATCTTTTGAAAATACATCAAAACCAGAAAATATACCAGAGATTTTGAGAAGCCAGATACTAATAAAAGTATGAAAAGGCCATTTAAAATTTAAAACCAATGTATATTATTTTAAGCATATATCCTTAAGGAGCGTGATTTTTCTGCAGTGTTCAACAAATAGAATTCAGTTCTTAGTTTATCCTTCAGTTCTATGGCTATTAAAAACAAACAGTACTTATGTTGGATTAATTTTCATCAAAATTAGTACAATTTTTAAAATTTGCTTTTTTTCACAATACAACTAGTAATGGTTAGAATTACTAGGGTGGGGAGAGAATGGGAAGTAAATAATAGATAGAAAATAGAATACCTTAGAAACAGATGCAGTCTTCAAAAACTGATTCCTTGCCTGTGTGTAAATCAACTTCATAGCTCATAAATCAGCTCTCAAGTACAGAACAATAGTATTTTCCTCATTTTAAGATATGCTCTTATCCTACAACCTTGACCAAAGAACTTTAGTGCAGCAGATAATTTGTAAACCAGAATTATGTGCTTTTAGGTACTCAAATGAAAAGTGACCTTAGAATCATGACATGCTTGACATCTATGAAAAGGAAGACACAGAACAATCTGCATTCTGTCAATTGTCTTCTGGTTTAAAGTATCTATTGGCTGATAGAATAAAGAGAATTTAAATAGAGAGTTAAAATATTTGGGTTTTTTTACCAATTAGTCATCTGCAATAATTACCACACAGCTTTCTTATGTGGTATTTTTTTCTATGTGTTCTTTAATCACATGGCCATGTTCAGGTGGCCATGACTTCCTAAAAAGCAGTTCATAATTTTAAAGTGCAGTTAATTAGAGAAAGAAGGTAATCTTGCTAAGCTCAGCCTAAGGTTGTTTGATTTTAAAGAGTTGACTTACCTGAATTTGACAATTGGATTATTTAAATTTGTATTGACTTTTGTCAAACTGTTTAAATGCGTAGCTCATAATTTAACTTCTAGTTTCACCAACTTGTTAAAACTGATTTGCTAAGATGAGAAAATAAACTCATTGAAAATAAACAATTTATTCAATGAGAAAATAAATAATAATGAGCTGTGAGTTAGTGATAGGGAAGATGTAAGAATCTGAGCTGAACATTTACCTTCCTTCTGTGCTCAGCTGAGTGGTAATTCCTGAAGCTTCTTGGCTCAGAAGTTTTACCTCTTCTTTACTGTCCCTACCTTCTATCTCATTAGTGAAAAGCTCAACCTCTTTTACTCTCTCACCATGATTTGTTTCCTTAATCCCACATTGGTTTGTCATTTTGCATTTTGTTTGTCTCTAAAAGCTCAAAGAAAATAAGAATAATTATGTGCCACAGGAGAATGTCTAGGTAGGGCAGAGGCAAGAATAGAAGCACTCAGTGGTATGTAATTTGAAATTTGTTAACTATAAAAGGTGGATTGCTATTTCTTTTTCTAAGACGCTTATGGCACTTGCCCAGTAGTCTCATCCAGACCAGGACTCTAGCCCCTCTCATCCAGTGTTGACCAGCACCATGGACTCAGGAAACTGGACATTCATTCCAGCTGCTCAGTGAGCCTAAGTCCTGGCTGGTAGCCTGGCCCCCCACACATAGTGCTTGCACCTCTGGCTTGCCTTTCTGCAGAATCTTGGACATGGTGATAGGGAAGTTGTTTTAACTCTATATTGTTTTCTGAAGTAGACTGTCAACAGAAGTTAGTAATGTGTTGGCTGCATGTGTGATACCAGGCCAGTCTTACTGACATTCTTCATACCAGCAGTCAGTGAATGGTTTTCCTAATGGTTTCTAACATGTTGTGGTCATCCATCCCAAACGTGTCACAGAAGTGAGTAGTTAGAAAAAGTTATATGGCAAAATTAATCTATTGCTTAATTGTTTTTCCAGCTTGTACTGGCTTAGTTTAGTGAGTCAGAACTGGACAAATGTAGTAGAGGTCACATATACATGGGGCTTCACCCTGTGATGTGGATCTGTTACCTGATGATAATGACAAATAATTAAAAATTGAAAGGGTTCCTGACTGTACCATTCTATAAGGATTCTAGCTTATGCATCTGAGCTGTTTCTATGTCAGCATGGGACAGAGATTCAGTGACCTAAATGGAAGTAGTCTTAGTGGTTTTGAATATCATCTGCTATTTCAAATCCATGGTGAAAGTGTTGGGAGTCTCACTGTTGAAGGGTAAAGACATGGATCCACATATGGGAAACTAAAATGGTGCTTATGTCCTCCACTGATAGCACTGTACTCATATTTACTATGCATTTCTGTGGATCTCATCATTGCCCACAGACATGTGCATTCATATTCTGGAAAGCAGAGAGTCCATAAAAATAGAAGAAAAGATTTTCTAGTGAATAAACTATGCTTTTTTGAAAACCAAAATTTTCTTTTTTGCTGGGGAATTGACACGTTCCTGCATTTTTCCTGTAATCTTGGGGTGGTTGTTTTTTTGTTTTGTTTGTTTTGATTTGGTTTGGTTTGGTTTGGTTTTTGTTTGGTTTTTTTTTGTTTGCTTGTTTGGTTGGGTTTTTCATAGGTTTTTTTTTCTGCAAGTGTATTTGTCTGCAGTTAAGAAAACTGCCATAGTATTTCATTGTTACCAACGGAAAAAAAAATACCATTATCTAAAGAAAAGTAGGGTGGCAAGGCTATTTTACAATAAGATTATTAAGTTGAATTTTAGCCCAGTTATTTGACTGTCATACCAGTTGAAATTTCCTGCTTTTGCTTTTCACATATCTTATGATTCTAGTGGTTGTCGTATCTGTCAGTCAGCCAATTAAATTCACATTGAGAGCAAACACTGTGAGGGAAGAAAGTGTCATTCTAATGAGCTCCTATTATTGTTTACATTCTTTTACAAAAAGTGGGATTTCAAGAAAGTACTGGAACCTGACAGCAGAAAGAAAATATTCTTGTTAGAAAAAACTAAGATGAAGACATTGTCTTTTAGAGATCCTGGGATTTATCTTTACAGACTGTCAATTTAGAATCTGCTTCATGTTCATCTATAATTGCCAAAACTATGTTATTTTTATTGACATTTTAAATGAATGTAGTCAAATCTATGACTCAGTGGAGGTGATATTTTAAAAGTAAATGATGTGTGCAGGGTACAAGAATGATTGTTTTAGTCTTGATCCGATACAAACTGCTTAGTGAGAGATGCACTAAAAAGTGCACATTTACATTTAAAGTAAGAATATTTCTAAATGGAAAGTTTAAAATCATTGACTTTTGTAAATTCTTCCTACAGTTACAAGTTACAAATTAATGTCTGTATCAGAAATACTGTGGCCACCAGGACTAGGGAAGTGATTCTTCTCCTCTACTCAGCACTGATGAGGCCCCATCTTGAGTACTGTGTCCAGTTCTGGGCCCCTCAATTCAGAAAGAACATTGAGGTGCTGGAGTGACTCCAGAGAAGGGCAACAAAGCTGGTGAAGGGTGTAGAGCACAAGTCCTATGAGGAGCAACTGAAGGAGCTGGGGTTGTTTAGTGTGGAGAAGTAAGCTCAGGGAAGAGTTTATCATTCTTTACAAATACCTGAAAGGAGGTTGTAGACAGGTGGGGGTCTTCCAGGAAACAGGAGACAGGATTAGAGGACACAGTGTTAAGCTGCACCACGGAAGGTTCTGGTTGGACATTAGCAAAAATTTCTTCACAGAGAGGGAGAGCAGACATTGGAATGGGCTGCCCAAGGAGGTGGTGGTCACCATTTCTGGAGGTGTTTAAGAAAAAACTAGATGTGACACTTTGCTGCAGTTGGGAGGTTCGCTTCCCCCTTTCCCGTCCCCTCTTGGCGCCACGTGGTCAGGCCACAGACGTCCCGGCAAAGAGACACCCCCTCGCGCCCCTCCCTCCCGGGACCCCCACCCTCAGCCCCCTCTCCCCCCGGTGTGCCGGGCCCCCCGCGCCGTTGCCGGTTACCGCCCGCGGGTCCTGCCCCGCTCCCGGAGCCGCCGCTCGGGCCTCGCCGCTCTGCCCTCGCCGCCCCGCTCTGCTCGGCCCTCCTCGCTTCCCTTCCCCTTTTCCCTTCCCTTCGGAGCCCGCCGGTGGCACCGCCGTGTTTTTGTTCGCTGGCCGCGTGGTGAGGGTCCCACACGCGCCCACCCTCGGCGGCGGCGGGGCCTGGGGGGGCCTGTGCTGGGCCGGGGGTCCCCTCGGTCCCTTTGGGGGGCCAGGGGGTGTGGGGAGGGTCCCCATGGCCCTTTGGGGGGCCAGGGTGGGGGATCCCTTCTCCCCTGGGGCCTGGGGGGTCCCTACGCTGGGCCGGGGGTCCCCTCGGTCCCTTTGTGGGGCCGGGGTAGGGGGGTCCCCTCGGTCCCGTTGGGGGGCCCGGGGGTGTGGGGGGGACCCGGGAGGGGGGTCCCTTCCATCGCTTTGGGGGGCCAGGGTGGGGGATCGCTTCCCCTCTAATAGCCCGGGGTTCCCCTCGTCCTTGAGGCCCGAGGGTCGGGGGGTCCCCTCTCCCTTGGGGCCTGGCGGGTCCCTCGCCTTGGGGCCTGGGGGTCCCTACCCCGGGCCGGGGGTCCCCTCGGTCCTGTGGGGGGGCCTGGGGTGTCC
>JAWWMO010000138.1:52013907-52077243 GCA_035047845.1 Dendrocincla fuliginosa
CACGCCCACGCCCACGCCCACGCCCACGCCCGCCACATTGGGCAGGAAAGCAGAGAGAGCAAGTTTATTCACCTGGCCAGGGTATTTATAGGGCTTCACAGCCTATACGATTCAGGGGTTGAGGAACCAATAGGGAAAGGGTTAACAAGGACCAATCAGGGGAAGTTTCATATTGCCTGGCCAAGGCTTGCATACTAATTAGGAAGATAAGCGGTTTTCTGCCACAGGGTCTGGGGAAGGAGAAAAGTGATTCAGGGGAAAAAGCAAACTCCATTTTACAATACAATAAAAAAGCCTCAGGTTTAAAAGGCGCTTTGGTTGGTTTCTTCATCTTCACAGGCTTACTGTTACAAAACTTAGTGCCATGGTCTGGTTGACATGGTGGTGTTCAGTCATAGGTTGGACTTGATCTCAAGGGTTAGGTTGGACTTGATGATTCCAATCTAATTGATTCTGTGATTAATTGATTCTGTGATTCTGTCATATTCTATAAAAAAACCCACTGGCTGGACCAGCTTTACAAAATAGAAGCTGCTAGTACTTTTATTAAAAAGCCGCATTTCTACAGACAATAACTTCACCAATTCCTGTCTCTTCTGGATGTCGGTCTCCAGCTGAGTCCTGGGTAGAAATATTTTCTCATACTATTTTAACTTTAGAGATTTCAAATTTTATTTTTGCTTTTGCAATGAAGCAAACTCAAACATTTTCAAAGTATAAAGTAGCATACCTTACCTGATGTTCCTGAACTGTCACAAATATGTGAAAATGTTCTAAGCAAGAGCGAAATGCTCTTCTTGGATAAATATCTCTATAGGAGAGACATTCCTGTTATACAAACACTTTGGTGTTCATGTGATAGGCTTAGAATCTCTTTTCCAAATTTACAGTGAAATGTCATGAACAGAAGACAGCTGGCTGTTGGAAAACGGGTCTCCTGTGATAGAAACTCACTATTAAACTGAGCAATCCTTTTAGATGGTTGTGGTGCAAGCACCATATATTGGTGCTTGCTAACAGAAAGCGCTCTAGCCTGTATTTGAGTATGCATGTATGTGCATCAAACCATTAATACATCTGATATTAAAATAAAATGTTTCATAAAGCAGAAAAAAAGACACATTGCATACAAGGTTGCTGCCATGAGCAGGTTTTCCTTTCTTGTAAAAACAGGATTTTTTTTTTGTTTGTTTTTAAAGCAGTCATATATTGTTCACAAATGCTTCCTGTTTTCATGTTACAAGAATATTATGTTCACAATTCCTAGAATTTCAAACTTTTTTGCTTAATTGTCTTAAATAATTTAAGAGAAATTATGAACTCCCTGTATTTCCACTGACTCCAAGAAGCCTACAGGCCTAGACAGTGAGAGGAATCATATTACTGATGGTGATATGTTCTAACTAGTCTACACCTCTTCATCCTCAGTCAGAAAATACTTTAGGTATTTTTTGTAAAGTATGTAAAATTGGGGGATCATATTGGTCCCTGATTTTTATTTTTTTAATCTGTAGGTACATATTTAATGAGATGAATTGGAAGAATTACATGTATGTAATCATATAATTTTTTTAAAAAATTCTGTAAGTAAATGTTATAACATTTGTTGCTGTCAATTTAACAACTGATAGCACATATAATACCTTACTGGATCAGGTTAGAGGTCCATTTATCTTGGTACCCTACAGCAAGCAGTAGATGGGGAGGGCTAGTAACAGGTTTGCCAAGCAGATGATTTTTCAGATTTCTGTAGAATATTCCCATAATAAGTGAATACCCAGCTATTCACTGAGCAGCTATCTGTGAGATAGTAATAGACTGAGAAGAATTAAATCAAAACCCAAGCAAAACAAGCAACAAACCAGTCAGCCAAGAAAGCAAACAAAGCTCCCAAGCCCCGCTGTACCAGAAAGAGGAGGAAAAGTTTTTTCGGTTTTTGGGCGTTTCTTCCAAAATGATATTAAAATAAAAGTTTAGGAATGCCCATTTCAATTTTGACCACTTCTGGCAATAAATCTAGATATGTTACGTTTGCATGTCAAGGGTTTGTTAGTGGGGTGGGCTATAGGGCTGGCTTCTGTGAGAAGCTGCCAAAAGTTTCCGCTGTTTCTGACAGAGCCAATGCTGTCCAGCTCCAGGATGGGCCAGCAGCTGGCCAAGACCAAGCTCATCAGCAATGGTGGTAGCACCTCTGAGATTATAGATTTAAGAAGGAGATAAAGGTGCTGCTCAGTTGCAATTGGAATTGGGGAGTGAGAATATGTAAGAGAAACAGTTATGAAGAACTGAAGTCAGTGCAGAAGGAGGGGGAGAGGTGCTCCAGAGACTGGAGCTGAGATTTCCCTGAAACCCGTGGTGCAGACCACGGTGAGACAGCTATGCCACTGCAGCCCAAGGAGGACCGTGCTGGAACAGAGATCCACCTGCACCCCTGAGGACCTTGAGGACGCTGGAGCAGGCTCCTGGCCCATAGACAGAGGAGTCCAGGGTGGAGCAGATTTGCTTGCAGGACTTGTGATCCCAGGGTGAACCCACACCAGAGTAGCCTGTTCCTGAAGGACTGCACCCTGTGAAAGGGACCCATGCTGGAGCAGTTCATGAACAACTGCAGCCCATGTGAAGATCTCATACTGGAGAAGTAGATGAAGAACAGTCTCCCATGGAAGAAACTCCACACTGGAGTAGGGGAAGAGTGTGAGCAGTCCCTGAGGAGAAATGAGCAGCAGAGACATCATGTGAATAACTGAATGCAACCACCATACCTTGTCCCCCTGCACAGCTGGTGGGAGAACCTAGAGAAAATTGTGAATGAGGTTAAACCCAGGAGAAAGGGCAAGCAGAATTTTAAGAATTTGGGTTTATTTCTCATTATCTAATCTGATATGATTTGTTATAAATTGAATTAATTTTCCCCAAACTGAGTCAGTTTTGCCTGTGACAATAATCAGTGATCTTTCGCTGTTGTTATATCAACGCAGAAGCCTTTTGTTATATTGTCTCTCCCCTGTTCTGCTGAAGAGGGCAGTGATAGAGCAGTCTTGGTGGGCACCTGACACTCAGCTGGGGTCATCCCAACACAGCAGACTATAAATGACAACTCGTTTGCAACATGACCTTGATAAATGCAGCATGACAGAAGATTAGCCTTTCAGACCCATAAAGTATTGTTTAAAAGAATTTACAGTGTCAGTGAGGAAAATCTCCATGAATAGTTTCCCTAACTCTTAACTTTTTAATTTAATATGTAGTCTTAACAGCAATTCTATGTTTAACTGACCCAGTTTCCACCAAGTGTTTCAATTAACTCATCCACAAGGCAATGCTGAAAGGGATGAGACTTTTTAAATAAATGGAGATTTATATGCTCCCATGAATTTATATTTGCCCCCTAACCAATCTAACAACAATAATAACTTCAAGTTTACTGAATGTTTATGAAATCGGATATGTGGTTCTTTGCCTCATTAGATTTTTAAGAAATTATATTTTCATCTACATAAAGGCATAGAGATGAAAATGTTACACATCTGAAGGCAGGCAAAAGTTTTCCAAACAAATCTGTGATGAAGTATGTGTGAGCAATATAAAGAATCTGATCAATAGAAAACAGAAGAGAAGCAGGAAAAGAAAATTAAAAGTAGGGATGAAGAAGCCGGCCTGGGAGCAGGGAGCACTGTTAAGGTTGGCATCAATGTGCATTAGAGACCCAGGATCAATAAGAACATTGCTTAAACTGAAGATGAAATTACTTGTGTAAATGTGGTGTATTATTTTGGGCCTTTGTTTTTATGTGGTTTCAAGACTTTTCTGCTGTTCACTTCCGCATTACTTTTTTTTTTTCTTTTTTTTTTTTTTTTCCCCTACAACTCATCAGTCTTGTTCGTTTTGTTTTTGTGTTTCTTTTCTTTCTGGAAAGATGCCTTCTACAACATAATCCTACTTGTCTACACATTTATCTATACTATTTCATAGAAATACAAAATACAGTAACCAAGCAGGGCAAAAAATAATGGTCTGTGTTACAGTTCCATGTATCAGGAAACAAGAAAACAAAGATAACTTTAAGGCAGGATACAATACAGATGTTGACATGAGTTAATTGGAGAGATCCATAATTCATGTAGTTTCAGAGTATGATTTGAGCTTTCACATTTTGTAGGGGAGTAGGCAGCAGTATCACCTGATGCTCTCAGTCCTCCTTAGTGTTTCATATTAGATGGACTGTATTGCTTACAGGCATGTAAACTGACAAAAGTCAACAATAGGCCACAGTTCAGTGTTTCTCACCCAAGAGCTGTGAAACCTTGAACTATGTCCTAACTCACAGAAAAAGCCATCGTATGCCAATCATACTGTAATCATAGAACTGAAGAGAATACAAGGGCTTCTGTAAGATATATTTTGATTTAAGAGAACCTGCTAAGAGGTCAAAATGCTACTTGTGAGTGCAGAGACAAATGAATTATGTATTGTATTTTTTTTCTTCTTCCCAGGATTGAAACAACATATAAAATTTTGTGCTTGATAATGGCTTGTTCCTAAGACCTCAGAAAGACAACTGAAAGAATCAAAGGAAACCCACATTGTTCTATGGTTCTAAATATTTCTTTTTCTTTTCAGAGAAAGGTCTTTGAATTTTTAATATACTCAAGAATCTAGGAAATAGAGGCAAGGAAATAATGAGACAAAGACTACCCATCAAAATGAGGAAAAGTCTACTGAATCAGAGCTAACTTCTGTGAGTCCAGAAAATCATAAGGTTGACCTTTATTTTACAGGCAATCAGAGTTGATTGAAAGACTGTGCCCCTCTAACAGAAAATCTGGTGAATTGATATAGTTACATGAGAGACAGCAATAATTGAAAAAAGGGTGTCTGCTATACCAGAAGCTCATTCCACATTTGCGGGTAACAGGTTAACTTTACAACAACACTGACTGGTTGATCGCTTATGGTAATGATGTGTTGTCTGGAACCTCCTTTTTAGGTTACTACATCAAGAAATTTGTGTTGAATCATGTCCAATATCAAGAAATTACTGGCACAGAGACAGTTTAAGGACAAAGATTAGACATTGAAAGATTAGAGAGCATGTCAAACTGTTGAATCAGTGTTGAAAATATGCAGTTGACATTACAGTTTATTTACCAAATATTATATAATGAACAAACTTCTAGAGACATTAAGGAGAAAGGGGGCCATTTACAGCTATAGAAACAACCAGAATGAATATGATCCTTCTGGGTTTGTTTTTTTTTTTTTTTTTTTTGCTTACACATACATAGTACCTTCCCCTAAAGTGAATGAGCCAAATTAATTCGTTTCATTCCTGTTTCTTAAAGTGATCAACACCACTTTTCTTTTTATTAAAAAAAAAAAAAATCTACCTCAGGTGCAAAGAAGGGCTTTATTCAAACTGATGATAGAGAGAAAGATGACAGAGGAATGGTCTCCTTTATTCTGGGTTCACTTTTTAATGAATCAGTCAACCTTGCCTATCAACAAGTGTGACAGTAGTGTGACAGATTTAACCTTTAATAGATAACTAAGAGTTGATGACCTTAGAAGAAAATGCATATTTTAAATTTAGGGATGATTGAACTTTAAGAGTTGCATTCAGCTAGTGATACTGGACAGAAACTACTTATGTTTTTTCTGAGTTTTGGGGTTTTCCCCTTCAATTTAAGTATGTTTCCCTTTTCCCTTAAAAGCATATTGTAGTTCCTGTAATTTAAATAAATGAGGAAATAAGTGAATAAGGAAAAGATGAGGCAGTTAAACGTGGTTCATTGCAGTGAATTGAAACTCTCTTCTGACTTGGGTTTTGTAGTTAAGATTTGAATGGTATTTTGTAGTTATTATGTTTTTATTATTTTGTTTATATTATAAAAAAACTGCTTTTCAAATGGATTTTTTTTTAATTGATTGTTTGAATTAAAAGATTGCTGGAATGTCATGTACATTAGATTTAGTGACTCCAGCTGTGGAAGCAGAATATCTTAGGTACTAAAGCTCAAGAGCAAATGTAAATAAAAGGACCCTTAACCTAACTAGTCAACCTGTCAGAAAAGTGGCTGCAGTGCAGAATCTTTTAACATTGGATAGTTGCCCTTCAAAATGTTTCTGAAATATTAAAGGATATATATGAGTAACCATGGGAATTATTGAAGCAGAGGATAAAAAATAATAAACAGTGGAGGAATTTATTTTTTAAGATTTATTCTTTTCCCTGTAAGTCCATGGGGTAAATTTGAAGTTCTTTTTCAACTAGAGGCAGTCCTTGCAAAAATAGAGAGAAGAGCATTTTCTCTGCTTCAAAAGATTTTCTAATGTTTTCCCAAGTTAACGCTTAAAAGTGCTTCTTCTGAGGCTGGAAAAAAATTTAAAGCTGGAAAGACTGAACATCTGCCTCTTGTTCTAGAATCTGGAATTTAACCCAGTAGACTAAAGTCTCTGTAACTCATTTCTCTGGTATAAATAGGTGCCAACAGCTCAAGAGTTGACTAATCAACTTTTTGATTAGTCTCGTGACTACAGAACTTCCACTGGCTTTTAATCAAAGATGTGATGATAAAGTGTGTTTAAAGTGCTCCATTTGCAGTTTAAAATTACTGGATCACCTTTGAATACTTAGTTCACACATATGATACAGCAGAAAACAAGTAAAAAACTGTTAGGATAAAGCAAATTTCTCAAGTGTCAAACGGCTTTCTTATATGAAATTACAACAGTAAGATAAAAAATAATATGAAGTGTCTTGCAGGGCACTCATACTACAGGACTAAGAAAATATAATATTAAAATATTGACTTACTGATCAAAACCAGCAATAAAATGCAGCTAAATATAAACAGGCTAAAATTAGGAATCACCATATGAGGAAAAGAGAATGGTTAAGAGAGGTTTAAATGTAAAATAGGTAAAATGCAAAGAACTGATAAAATTCAGCTTATTTCAGAATAAAATAAAAAAGAAAATGATTTAAGAAAAATAATCACATTCAACATAGGTGTCAGGAGCATATTTTTTCATGCAGAAAATAATAAATGTGTGAAACAGGCTGTCAGGCATAGTTGCTCAGGCAAAAAACACAGGGGTTGCATGAGAAAAATGAAATGTTTTCCATGGGGTATGGAGGTACTAAGGATGGATGAATTTAGACAGGCTGAATAACATCTTTCATTCTCTGATGAGATGGTATATTATTCTTTCAGTTGTTTCTTCTACAATCATTTAATTGAAAAAGATGTTCTGATTGCAGCTTTGTAACATTGTCAGAGGACTTCTTAATTCTAGTTTGGAATTTGTATTCTGACAATATATTTTGAAGACTGAATATTAGTGTAACATTAAGCCCTGCTGATCCTTTTGACCTTATTCCTTGAAGTATTCAGGCGAATTAGTGTAACGTGAGGATGTCAGGCCAATCTACATAACAGTT
Source organism: Dendrocincla fuliginosa (assembly GCA_035047845.1). Lineage (NCBI taxonomy): Eukaryota > Metazoa > Chordata > Aves > Passeriformes > Dendrocolaptidae > Dendrocincla > Dendrocincla fuliginosa. Next base: position 52,021,349 of record JAWWMO010000138.1, read on the forward strand.
AAGTGTCATTTAAATGGTACGGTTTGTGTTTTGCTCTGTCTTTTTGGTAGAAGACTTGGGTGCAGAAGAGTCAGGGTTTCAGCTGAACTGTGATTGAAGCAAATGCTGATATTAAGTTATGGTGACATTTTACAAAATATTTCTTATCCTTTAGTCAGTGTTCTTTTTTTTTTAACCACAGGACTTCATGACCTTGCAATCACAACTAGTTCCAGGATGGTTTTAATACTTTACAGGAAAAAAAAAAAATACAGATTATAATCAACTTCATATGATTTTATAGCATTTGATAGTTTGCATGTGACACCAAAGTAGGGCAGGGGGTCCCAGTAGATACTCTTGAGGACAGGGCTGACATTCAGCATGACCTGGACGTTCTGTAGGAGCGGGCCACCATCAACCTTGTGAAATTCAACCAAGACAAGTGCAAAGTTTTTCTTATGCTCCCCTGAAACAACAGGACTTGGAGCCTGACTAGCAGGGGAGAATAGCTCTGCTCAGAATGACCTGGAGAGTTCTGCCAGCATACTCTGGCATCAGAGCAGGCTGATGAGATCAACCAGGTGTTTACCAACCTACACATTTGTCAGCTCTGTGAGACCACATTTAGTATCCTACATCCAATTGCTTTAGCATCCTGCATCCAGTTAGGGGCCCTCCAATAGAGGAAAGACATAAATTATCCTTGGGCTTACTTAGCTTGGAGAAGAGATGACCGAGAAGGCAGAGCCCCTCATAGAGGTCCATGGTGGGAGAATAAGAGTCAGAAGCCACAAGAAAGGGTCAACGTAGATGTAACAAAAATCCACTGGACTCCATCTTGTTGTGATATTGTTAGTACCTTTGCTTTAGAACCTCTGTGGAAGATGCTTTGAGTTCAGAAAGCTTTTGTCTTTGAGTCTCACATTTGTACCTAGGAAGAATATTGATTGTAGTTTTACCCTAGTCACTTTGACAAAGAGAACCTTTGTAACATTTTAATACCTGAAATATTTTTTCTTCATTTCTTTGGTTGAGAGGCTAGCATCTCTGGAATGGAATCTCTTTTAGGGGATATTTTGATTTAGTTCGTAATTTCACTAGCAATATTTAAGTAGAGTACTAAAAAGTGTTACATAACAGTGAACAACAAGACAGAATCTAATGCCAGTTAGGAAATATTTTTGTAGTGCTGTGTTGCAATTCAAGCTACTTACAGAAGACATACAGTCTCCTTCATGCTTTCACACCTGTGACCAGCTGTTCAGCTTCAGTATGTTTTTCTAAATTTATTTCAATCCAGTGTCTTGATACAGCCTTGGTACAGAAATTGTTTGAGAACAAACATTTTATTTTCTTCTCTCTTTTACATAAATACCATGTGGTGGATCAACTGAGTAGTTTAAAGGTCACATTTTCATCATTCATAATGAGAATATAATATTAAAATCCAGAGATTAAAAATCTCTGCATAAAACCTTTGTTTAGTTCTGAGTGTTTAAAAGAATGTGATTCTTTTGAATCTGGGAATTAAATTTACAGTGTATAATCCTAGACTTCAAATAATACTATTTAAAATCCTAAACCATTTATGTGTAAGCTAGTTCTGGAACTGGAGTGACAATTGGAGCATGCTGCAAAGATTTTGAAACTGCCTTTTTAATGAGCTAGGACTAACGCTAGGAAACAGATTGCTGCATCATGACTAATAAACAGCTTACAGCATTGAAAAATATTTCTGCATGTGTGCAGAAATAACAGTCCAGAGATCATTGCACCATAGTCCATATCCTAATTCAGATATGATCATCATAACTGAAATTTCTTACATGTGAAAATTGTGTTTAACTTGTCTGTGCCAGAGAAACACAATTACTTTAATGTACTAAATGCTCAGTGTTATAAAACAAAAGTGCTGGTAGAATTCTGGCTATACATATAATGCATTATATGAAAGGCAGGCAAGGAATGGAGTTTTACTAAATCTTCAATATCAAATTATTTTTAATCTCTACTTGGCCTAGGATGATTCATGGATGTGCTGACATGTTTTCACAAGGTCTTTAAAATGAAGACAGTCTTTTAAAGTTACATAATGCAAATTAAATATGAACACAAAATGATATAGAATTACGTACAAAAATTACTTTACTCCATTGTCATAGATCACAATGCTATCAACCACAGTGCTAGGGGCAGTGAGCCTTTACATCAAGCTGCAGATGGTCTCAGTCACAGTTTTATAACTTTTCAGGATTTCATTCCTAAAAAAGCTATAATTTCAATATAAACATAAATCAGGTACATTGACAGATCATAGTAGTGTAAAACGACAAAGAAGTAAGGTACATGGAAAATAAAAAACACAAACTGCCTGAAACATCCCCTCACTGAAGAAAAGGCATGTAGCTCTTAAGGTGAAGTGAACTTTCTGAGCTGAACCCCAGGTGGTAGCACAGAGGTGACCTTGGTGATCTTGCCTTCCAGTAAACTGAAATACTTCTTGACTAAATTACAATTCGTGATAGCTGATACTAGTTATCCTCAGGTAAGTAGAAGAGCTTTCTTAACAGAAGGAAAAGGAAGGGTAAAAGTGCAGGAAAACATTACTATGCCTGAAAAAAATGAAAATTGTTAAGATGGGCTAAGAGCAGTCTGTAACAGTCAGACATTGAAAATATCTGTAATTTGCATTGAGTTGTTCATACAGTCATCAAATGGTTTGGATTGGAAGAGACCTTAAAGCCCCCTCTCCCCGCCACCGTGTTAAGGGACACTTTCCACTAGACCAGGTTGCTCAGGACCCCACTGAAGCTGGCCTTGAGCACCTCCACGGATGGGGCATCCATAACTTTTCTGGGCAGTTCTATATCCCCCTGACACAAAATGATAGTGTATAGTATTATTTATGAGTTTCAGCACAAAGGGTGGAATTTAGGCAATGATCCAGAGCAAAAGAAAATACATAGCACAGTATTATATTCAAGGCTTAGGCCTTGATTGTAACATGGCTTACTACTGGAGAATCTTATTCTTTTTCATCAGTCAATGGTCAAATTGTTATAAATTTCAGAATTATTAAGTTGAGTAAGAAATAGTTCACTGTGTTGAAGGTGAAATGCACTAGCTTGACCTTTTCCCTCTCTTAGCTTTAAAAACTGCATTTCAAACAATGTATTTCCAATTTTATTTTGCTCATATTTTAGGGGTTAAAAAGTAGTTTGAAAGTCTGTATTGTTGTGTTTTTCCTCAAGTATGTCCAACTGGACCCATTTAACATAATGTTTAGCTGTGAGCCTCTGAATTTGAGCAGTGAATTTTCATGTTTTTACTCATCAGGCAAAAGCATTTGAATATTTTGGTACTGATGAGCAAAATTAATTAGCTCCAAAGATGCAAAGGAGACACAAAGAGACAGTTTTTTCTTAACTCTGCACAGATATGGACTCAATGGCATCAAATCAGCCATGGCAGTTACTATTAGCCTGCAGCTATAGCAACACCTTTCCCCCAGCAGGAACAGTTGTAGAGCAAGGAGTCTTAGCAGTAGCCACAGGGATATACCTGGAAAGAATATTAAAAATGTCTGTATGCAGCATTGTCATGTGATGGTGAGTGCTAAAATCTAGAATAATTTCTCCAGCACAAAAAATCTATTAAAATTAATTCAGAAATACCTCTGGGATAAATTTGGTATTGTAGAATTCTGCAAGGTGTGCAAATACTTTCAGCTTTAATAAGGGAATTCATTGAAAGCCAAGGGAAAGTGGGTAACCAGGAAACTGAAACTGTCACAAATTTCTACAACAGTCCAGGACAGTGTGAAAAGATATTTACTTTATCCATTTTGTAAACATACTCTAAGTTTAACAAAGAAAACCTCATAGCCATTACCAGATTTCAGATTCAGTTTTGTGGACATTTAAGTGCTTAACAGCTAACAGACTGTCCAGAGCAGTCTTCTAGTCATCTAACATTAGGGTTATGTACCTTCCCAGTGCTCTTAAATCCACTGCAAGCCTTCTCTGTGCACTTAAGAGAAATCTTAATTAAAAAAAAAAAAAAAGTATTTATTTCTTTGACATGTACATTAGGGAAAAGACTATGCGTGCTGTACTGTTACTTCCAGAACCAGCAATGTGCATGCAACTATTTAGATGTGCAGGTCATTTGGAGAGACGTATGCAAGACAGAAAGTTCCTTATGTTTGTCATGGTCTGTACAGTGCTTATTCTCAGTGGTCTAATGGTCAACAGTGTGCAAGAGGTTGTTTTACAAGGCTATCATTAATACAGCTTCCTTTATACGTTCGATTTTCTGAATTGTTCAAGGAGTCCATAGAGATATGATGAAATTAGGATTTTAATCTTCATTTGGTTTCCTCGTGTGAACGGCCCTTAACCACATGATAACTTACTCTTTATTGCACAACACCTTGTCTTATAAATCATGGGTTTTTCGAAGAATCTAGGATGCATTGTATTTTTTCTCACTATTCCATGTATGCTAAAACCTCACCTGCACACAACTCAAATTCTACTGAGAAAAAATTGTTTCATGACAATTTTTGGGGTAACAGTATTGCATGTAACAGTAAGCCTGTGAAGATGAAAAAACCAACCAAAGTGCCTTTTAAACCTGAGGCTTTTTTACTGTATTGTAAAGTGGAGTTTGATTTTTCCCCTGAATCACCTTTCTCCTCCCCAGACCCTGTGGGAGAATACCCTTTGTCTTCCTAATTAGTATGCAAGCCTTGGCCAAGCTATGTGAAACCCCCTCTGATTGGACTGTCGTTTACCCTTCCCCTTAAATCCTATAGGCTGTGAAGCCCTATAAAAACCCTGGCCAGGTGAATAAATCTCTCTCTGCTTTCCTGCCCCATGGTCTGTGTGTGTCTCTTTGCTGGGACACCTGGAGACCACATGGCTGCCCACATGGCCCCGAGAGGGGACTGGAAAGGGGGGAGAGAACCCCCCAAATGCTGCACTTGCATCTGTAGTATGGAAGTGCTTCAAGAACATTCATTTATCTTCACAAATGCTTTTACCTTAAAACTGTTTTTATGGATAAGGGTCAGGGACACACAGAGCTACAGGGAAGTAGTATCCACTAGTTTTCAAAGTCCTCTTTGGTATCTCTGAACTTTATAGGATGTGCTAGTGTTTTAGATTACAGGTATTTTTTTCATTTAGCTGTGATTTGCAGAAGTGCTGGCCACTTAGTTGACCATTCAAGGACAGGGGAGTATCAAGCTAGTGATGAACTGCAGAAAAATGTGTGTGTGTGATTTACTACGTATTTCATAAGAACATTATAAAAAATAGTGCAATTTCTGTCATGAACATTTTTCAGGACAACATTCAATTCCTTTGTCTTTGTGAATAGTATGTCTTCATGTAATTTCCTGATTCAGGTTCTGTGTAATTTCCAACTAGGGAAACAAACAGTGGAGAAAATCATCCAAATAATTCACACTTTTGTTTCACACCTGAATATTTACCACAGCATTATGCATCCTGTATACAGATTAAGATAATAATGTAATACTGTGGTCTTCTTGTACACGTTTCCCAAACGTTCTACTTTCCTACCTCCTTATTTTAGAGTCTGTTTAGTTTCAGAATCCCTCAACATTCATGATCTGCAGGCTTGGTTTTCTTATCCATCTATTTTCAGTGTCTTTACTAAAACCTCACTGGTCCTAGTCATGTGTTTCTGGTCACTGTCTAGTTATTTCTCTCAGCTGTCCTACTGCATATGAATCCAATACCATCCTTTCACAGGCTGCTGGTACATGGTAATCAAAATTAGACTAAGATCCGACCAGAATGAGCAAAGCTTTGAGCAATAATAGAAACCATGTTGGCATTTTTACTGTTGTGCTTTTGTGTTCACCCCCGAAAAGTGCTCACCAAGTACTGCCACAAATACTGGTCATCAACAGAAAGTGTGGGAAAGTATTCAAACAAAACAAACGTATTCAGACAGTTGTAGAACTTTGGAAATTTGTCATGGCATTGAGCATGTAGGAGTTGTTTGAAAATTGCCTTAAAAGGTTGTGTGTGGCAATTCTGATTGAGAGAATATAGTGCTGTTGACTGTTGCACATTTGCCAGCTTAAGGTGATTCAGCACTCAAATACAGGACTTCACCTATTAACTTATTAAAGCCTTTCAGTTCAAACAGCAGCAACATTTTTCATTCTAGATAGAGACATATTTCTCCTCATTCTACTCTCAGATATAGGTATGTTTTTGCCTTAAGATAAATAAATTAATAAATGATAGCAGAACGATAAATACATCAGCATGAAATATTTGAATCCAAATGATTACAGTCTGATTTAGGTGAAACTGAGACCTCACAATAGGCAGAGTCGGGCAGATGTAACAAGAGTGGAAGCATTCATCAGTTGCCACAGTTGTAAATGACTGGTATAAATGTCACTTATATTTATGTTATATATAACTAAATTTGGAAGACTCAGTACTGTATTCAAAAGAACATAAATAGATAAAATTGATTAAACTGCTTAACCTCTACCACTTTGGTAATATACAGTCTAAAAAAATTGAATTTAGATAATTAGCTTCAGTTTCTTTATTAACACAAGTAATGTTATGCAACTTCAGATACCTCCATACAGTAAACATAGCAAACATTTTGGTTTTAGAATAATCTCTTATATCTCAGTCATAAAAATAACTGCAGCATTTTGTTATCCTGATCTGTGTCCTTTTTTAAGCACTTATCATGATGATATTTATTTTCAAAGTATCCTCATGTAAAGACATTGCTTTCTGATAGATGGGTTCAATAACAATACTGTTACATTTGAAAACATAAGTTATCATAGAATGACTTAGGTTGGAAAAGATCTTTTAGATATCAAGTCTAACTATTAACAGCATTACCAAGCCCACCACTAAACTATGTCCCTAAGCACCACATCTACTTGTCTTTAAATACCTCCAGGGATGGTGACTTTTCCACTTCCCTGGGCAGCTTGTTCCAACGCCTGAGAGCCCTTTTGTTGAATTTTTTTGCTAATATCCAATCTAAACTTCCACTGGTGCAACTTGAAGCCATTTTCTCTTGTTTTGTTCCTTGCTACTTGGGAGAAGAGACTGAACCCAACCTATCTACCATCTCCTTTCAGGTAGTTGTAGACAGCAAATATACTCATGCTTTCACTGCTTAACAGTAATAGTACAGCATATTCAGAGTGATAAGGTCCCCCCTGAGCCTCCTTTTCTCAAGGCTGAACAACTCCATCTCACTTAGCCTCTTCTCAGAAGAGTTGCAGATAAACAGATATGTAGCAAATCATTGGGTTTCACTGAACTAAATAATAAAAAACTTCAATATATAGTAACAAAACCACAAGCATTTAAATTGCAAATATAAGTAGAAACTATTCATTTATGTGAACATATACATGTATGGAGTTTTTAGAGGTTTTCAAATTTTTACCGATATAAAAAGTTTCCATGTTGTCATATGAAAACAAACAAAAAAAACCCATCTGTCAAATTGCTGTAAGTGAAGATAGAATCATGTCCTTTCATTAAGGAAACACAGCTGAAAGTGACATATGGGAAGTTCAGTTAACTGATTTCTTTTTCAAAAAGTGACTAAATATTTAAATTTAGGTGTCAGAAAAAGAGACAATTTTCCAGAACATTGATTGTATTTCCTCTAAAAATCAAATTCATTAACATGTAATGTTAGCCATGTAGAATAGAGACATCCAAATTCATTAGTCATATTTGAAAACCATAGCTACTATTCATGAAGATTTGTTAAGACACTAACAACTTCACTTTAATTATTCTTTTTATCTAATCCGTTACATTCTCAAGTCCTCAATTTCTTCTTCTTTTGCAGTGTTTATGAAGTGCTTTGAAGTGATTGAAAGTTATTCCTTTGGATGAAAGGGACTGTATTATTAAAATATCTCTCAAGTTACTGAGACATCAAACATACCATTTCAGTTATTCTCATCTCCTTGTCTGGCTATGCGTATAGAGAGTAAACACAGTTTTCTACATGTGGTTATCTCATCCTTTTCCAAATCACTGCCAAATTTGAGATTTCAGACCTTTGCTTAGAACTTTCTCTTTCAGGCTCTGCAAACTGTCCTGAAGTCAGTTCTGTATCCTCTTATTGTAGGTATGGTTATTGTAATTTTAGAAAAACTGATTAAGGGTATCTCACCAGAACCTCTGTAGTTCTTTAATCCATATTGAAATTCACTGAACTCAGTCATAGAACCATGGAAGGAGCTTAATGACATATGAATGCCCTTAAAAAGGATTAAAGTTTTATCACCAGGTAGGAAATCTTTATTAATTTTTGTCCTCGGCTCCACAAATAAATTCTCCTAAATGAAGTTGTGATTATGAGAACTCTTCACTGAGGACATATACGGAGCACTGCTTTCACTTTCCAATGAGGATGATACTACCTTATTATTTCATGTAAAATCCTATGTAAAACTTGCCTGAAACACAAACTGAGGAAGTATTCAGTACAGGGAAAAGACAATCGTCGAGAAGATGAAATTAAAGACTTGTTTCAGTCATGAAAGCATGGTCATTAAAAGTAGAGAACTCCAGACTTAAAGCTTGACCTCTTCAGGTTTGTGTGTACATTTTAAAGAAGAGAAATTTGACAATCTCTGTCTGATTTTCAGAGAAACATAACTGCTTTAGCACCCAGAATGTTACTGTTCCCAATGATATTGATGTTTAAACCAGATCATTAAAGCCCTGCTCAATAGTTAAACAAGTAAGGGTGAAATATTAAAGGCTGATAAGAGTTTCAAATATTTAGATTTTCTCTAATGGGACAAATTGTTTTCCGTTATGGCTACAAGAAGAAGAGCACCATAGGATTGTGCATGTGAAATCAACAGCATCAAGGCTATTTGTAATTCTGAGAACAAATTATGGTGACACAATCATTTTCAAATCAGTTCAAATCAGAGCAAGTCATTTATTGGTCCCCTAGAAGTCCTTGGAAGAAAAAAAACTATATACTTCCCATTTTAGTGAATTATGGCCCTTCTCATCCATCATGAATCAATGAGAACATTGTACTACACTGTCTCCTTTTATATATGTCAGCTATTAACATAGACTGTCATAGTTATTGACATCATTTGCAGATTGCAATAAAAAGAAGTCAACAGATGTGCATTATCTTCCCCATTTAAATATCTTTAAAATTCTGCAGATCAAATATTAAAATGTAGAGAAGCTAAGTGTTTAGGTGTAACTGTGTGACTTACAATAAACAAGACTAATATGTGGGATGGTATCTTCAGTGTAATAATTTTTCTAGTTTGGGTTGGATTTGCTGCTGTCCTATGAATAAGCCTAGCACTTTGCAATATTTCAATCTAATATACCTGCTCTACAAATGCATCACTTTTCTCATGCAAGTTTCAGACTGGCTACAAGCTACTTTACAGATTTCAGATACAAGAATTAAGAAGTAATCAGGACCACTTGCTAAGGAATTAGTAAAAGTTAATAGTTTAAGAAATCTCAAACACAAGGTAAATCAAATTTGGTTTTCAGAGCAGTCATCATTCTATGTTAATATGAAATTAGGCTACAAAGTTGAGTCTAATCTCCAACAATAATGCAGGAACAAAAGAGTGGTTATAGAGTTGCTTCACAAAGCCTCTGTTTTGAAATGCTCAGCAAGAACTAGGTGAAACCTTTGAACTCTAAAATATGCAGTGTCTACTCTGTGGAGGATCAGGACAAAGCAAAGATGGAGGGGGAACACTGGACATTGATACCATCCATGTGTGCAGGGCAGAGAGAAAGGACTGGTACCAGGAGCTGGACATGTGAACAGTGTATGAACACGGCATGCACTCTGCATGTTGCAAACTGATTGGTGAAGGGGACGTGTGCTGGATGCTGGGTAGAGGGAGTGTGCTTGAATGTCACTTGCTTGCACTGATTGGAGATCTGTATTTCAATTGGGTATAAATACATGTGCGTGCGCCACAGAATAAACGATTTTTCATTGCACCAGCGAAGGGTCGGTGTCTCATCTGCCTCACACTTTTTAGTATATTCTGATTTGAAGACATTTATGTTACAAACTGCAAAGTAATAGAATAGCCTACACAAATACTATTAATTTACTGTTTCAAATGTCTTTGCCATTTAAAACTTCCCTCCCCTTTTTCTTCCTCAGGCCTGTCTCCATTCCTGACTCATCCATTCAAACCTGACCAGTTTACAGTTTGCATATTGTTTATGTTACTATGTAGACTGATAAACCAGTACCTTGTTACTAAAAGTACCAGAATGGTACCAAGAAACACAAATGCATATCAACTGTTAATTTCTCTTAATATCAGGGCATCTGAATTCTTCAGTAGGCTTTTCTTGAGGGTTCATTTCAGTGTGTTTTAATTAATAGAAAATAGAAAGTGGAAATTTGCTTGAAATGTCTTCAAAGATAGAAATGTGTGTGCTAATCATTGATAAAAATTATAAACCTGAACTGTCAACTCATTAATCTTCTGTTCCAAAGGAACCACAGAGGAGACTGGTTGTCACTGTACTCATGTCTTGCCAATGATTTAGTAACTGCACTAATGTAGAAGTGAAAACAGAAAGATCTTTCATAACAAGCTTCAGTCTTGAAGGCAGAAAATAATATTGAACCGTAACACAAATGAACTTGCAAATCTTTCTGGACAGATTACTCCAACCTCATCTTCCCTTTCTATGGCCATGATAACAGAAGAATGAGAATGGGGAAATGAGAAAACACTAGAAGTTGATATAGTTTCTTTAGGCAATTTTTCAAACATTGCAAACAGTACATGGCTGTATAATACTGTTGTAATACTTGATTTTGAAGGCATAAACCCCCACCTGAACATATATAAGTAGACATAAGTTTTTTATTGTGTTTGCAGAATTCAGGCAGGGATGCTTGAGATTGCTGATGAAGAATGGTGAAGATACTTCTTTTTTGGTGTGGACTCTTCATCTCATAGAGGGTGGCAGAGCACTGAAACAGGTGGCCCAGGGAGATTTTGGCACCTCCCTGAATATGTTCATGTGAGACCTGCTCTAGGTGACCTTGCCTTTCTTGGTAGGAGAGTCGAATTAGGTGACCTCCAGAGGTCCCTTCCAACAGTAATGTTTCCATGATTCTGTGACAGATAGCAGTTGAGAGAATGAGAACATTCCATATAAAAAATCACTAAACCTTACTAGAGTGAAGCAGAAGTTGTCAGTATGGTTTGCATGTGTCAGGACCCTGAGCACATGCCCATGGAGGTTGGCCTGTAGGGCTGGGGACCAGTGTGGCCTTCAGCAGCCCCATACCACTGGTGGCTGTGGGGAGAGGTCCCAGGAGCCCTATGGGGAGGCTATGGCCAGGGCTGACCCCCTGCCCATGTGGTCTGCTTTCAGCCAAAGCACTGGTCCTTGGTCCTTGGTGAAGCCACTGCTGCATAGCTGTGGATCCTGGTCTAAACCCAGACCTGGAGGGGCTGATATCCTGGCCTGGTCTCAGGCTGGCTCCATGCATGGCTGTCTTGCTCAGCTGTCTCCCAGGCTTTGCTGAGCCTGTTTCCTCTCAACTTACCCCCACCTGCAGACTGATGTTCTGTCGCAGTTTTGGCCTGTACCCAGAGAAGTACCCAGTGTTCAGGATTGGCACAACCCCCAGCAACATGTATATTTGACTGTCTAATTTATGGCGGTGAAGTGACACTAATATGACATTTCTGACAACTGTATACACTTTTAGCAAGTGGTTATAAATAGAGAGTAATGAAACTTAAGAAATACATAGATCTAAAAGAGCAACCTATGCCATTTTCTGCAACAAAAATTTGAAATAGAATACACTCTTCCTGATAAATGTCTATACCTTCTCCACAGAGTTCATACTCCCTTCACAGTCAGTGAAATTGCTTACAAAAAGTAACTATTTTTTATTTTATTAAAGATAATTCTATTATCACCTACATATTAGTGTATCCACAATCCAGCTTTGTGAAATCATCCTAGTTTGATCAGTGGGACAGATGTTGTTGTTCTGAAGGTGAGTGTTTGGCTTCATTTGATTATGACCTGTACTATGAGTTTAATTTGAAACTGGAATTAGGTTGAAATGACCAGATGTCCTGGTTTAGCTGACACAGCTGGGAAAATCATGGAGTGAGTCCTCCTGGAACATATTTCTGGGCACACGAAGGTGAAGAAAATTATTTGGAACAGTCAGCATGGATTTACCAAGGGCAAATCATTCCTGATCAGCACGATTGCTTTCTGTAATGAAATGTGGATTTGTGGATGACAGGATATCATTTATATGGCTCTAACAAGGCTTTCAACATTATCTCCCATGGTATTTCTTTTATCAAAGCTACAACATTATGTTATGAGTGGGTACACAACTACATTGAAAATTTGTCTTGGATAGTTGTTCTCAGAGAGTAGTGGCTAAAAGGTCATAATCAGTCTGGAGGCATGTAAAAAATGAGTTTTACAGGGGCTGTCCTGGGGCTTGTCCTGTTTACCATCTTCATCATTGACCTGGAGGAGGTGAATGATGTGTGCTATTATCAAGTTTGCAGGTTTCACCCCAGTGTGTGTGTGTGTCTTGTGAGTGTGAGGGGAGGATGAGCTGTTGACATACTTGAAGACAAGGCTGTCATTCAGAGTATACAGTCTGTATCCTTGGAAGTTTTAATGACGGGACTTTCTTAAGCCCTGAAAAATCTGGTCTGATCTCATGGCTGATCTTACCTTGAGCAGGAGGCTGGATTAGAGACCTCCTGAGGTCCCTTCTAATCTGAATCATTTTGTAATGCTTTGATCTAGTTGTGCCAAAACTCTTTAGGTCACTCCTGTTTTGTTTTTACCCTGGACTGAAGTCTTTGCCCTCATATGTGCAGTGTCCTTGGAAGTTAGCCATTCATGGCACAGTGCAGAGGAGCTCAGCTTCTGAACTCTGTGGTGACCTCTTTTGCAGGCTATACAATCTTGGGAAATTGCCTCTAGTACTGCTAACTTCATTGGACCAAGTAATCTAATGGAGTGGAGAAACTTTGTTTAATGTCACCTACCACAAAAGCAGGTTCCCTGTGTCACCATAAATTAGGGCTGCTGCTGAGAGTGAATTCAACTGTGTTTTGAAAGAAACACAAAAACTGCCTACGTCTGAAATGTGGAAATGGTAATATATACAGATGTAGAGGGAAAGTTCTTTACAGTAGTAAGAGATGAAAAGCTGTTGTTCATAAGAGTATAAAACAGTATAAAATGCTCTACTAGGTCAGAATGGGGATCCATCTAGCTCATTATTCTGATTCAAACAGTGCCAAGAAGACATGCTGTTTCAGATGAGCATGGTAGCCTAGACACTTTCTGTGGTCCATTTGCCTATTCATAGCTTGTCCTTTTAGTATACATTTATGGCTTTTTGTGCAGAAATTTTCTTCTTTCTGTATTTGCTGATATTCTCTCTCTCTCTCTGCACAATCTCCTGTAGCAGCACTGTCCAAAATTTTGCTGTTGACAGTGCTGTGTGAAGTACTCCTGTTATTTTTTAAGAGATCTTCTAGTAGTCTTGAGTGCCTTAGGGTTTTGCAATGAGGGATTTGGAGAAGAGCAACTCTGAATTCAGTTAATCAGTTATACGTCTATTGTAATATTAGCATCTTTAAAATATTTAAGTTAATGATATTTTTTAATGTTAAGACAGGAACATTGTCAGATACGGAAAGCTGAATGACGAGATTTTTTAATAAAGAGAAACACAAAAAAAAGTTAAGTCTGCGTCCCCTGAATACTCATTCTTAAATTCTTATCTTAATACTTGCCCATGATCACCCACAAGCTTATATATTAAAACACAACAGGAAAAAAATTAGAAAAGATATTATTGTTGTAGCAGTAGAGCACATGAGCTGCAATTTTCTATCATAATATATCAACAACACCAGAAATAAGAAGTATTTTATGCCTTTTCTTTTCTTAAAAAAAAAAACAAAAAAAAAAAAACTGAAAGAGTCTGAATAGTAACTGTGTATAATTCTAACAAATCAGATCTTATAACAAGGAAATTATTTTTTTATGTTTGTCAAGAAGCAGCAGCAGGGGTATGGCTTCAAAATAAGAACCCTTGCAAAATACAGAAAATGTGAATGGGCAAGTATTTTGTCTTTATTAGAACTAAGGCTCTTAAGTTTTTATCAGACAAAAAAACTCAACTGAAATAAAACAAATTTACCTATAAAAACACTAAAAAGAGTGACAGTGAAAGAAAATGGTGGACCCACGTTGCATTTTACTAGTATGATATTAACAAGAAATAAAACTGAATGTAACTTTAAACAAGGTGGGTTTTTTTGTCCTCAACATATTGATTAAAACCAATCCTGGTAACAAAGTTTTCTTGGGTTCTGGTTTGTTTGGTGGGGTTTTTTTGTTTGGTTTTGTTTATTTTTTTTTGTTGTGTTTTTGTTTGGGTGGTTTTTGTTGTGTTTTTGTTTGTTTGTTTTTTTTTTTTTTTTAATTATTGCAGCAAAGTTTAGAAAATTTCCCACAGATAATGGGTTTAATTCTTCTCTCTCACCATTTTAAAAATGTGTGTAATTACATGGTAGAAAAGATAATCTAAGAGATCCCAGACTTCTAAATTGTGAAACATGATACTAGTAGTTCCAGTAAAGCAGGAGTAGAACTCAAGAACCAAGCCAATTATGGTCCAGAAAGAACACTTCCTCTGTTTACATGGAACAAGAGTAAGCTAATAGGGTTTACCACAGAAGCCTATGACTTCAAATACTGCACCATAAGAAAGTTTTGCATTCCAACTCAAGATGCCTAATTAGATGACAAATTAGCCAATAGCTACTAGTATGAGAGTCCTTAAAACTTTCTGCTTGTAGTTTTGGTTTCATGATCACTGTAGTCAGAGGTCTGGGTGCATCCTTTCAAGTAGATATCTGAAATGCAAAACCTCAAGTAATAGCAAGAATTTTGTGTCAATGTCAAGAAAGTTTAAATTCATTATTGTTACACATACTCATCCTCATAATTTACCACTACTGTTCTTCCAAGATCATCTTAAAATGTGAACTGTTAAATCTTAAAAAATTATTGTTACATGACCTTTTTTTATCCATCAGTATAGAATTTCTAAACACCATTTTAAAATGCAGAAACAATACCTTTAAGATCTTTAGCGCTCTTGGAATTTATTGTCTTGCTTCCTTATTGCTGAAAACTTCCAAGAAAGCTTTGTGTGTCATAGAGAGAAGAAAATCCTGCTCAGGTAGTCTATGATACTGTAGGCTTCTACAGTTATTACAGATAATAGCTAAAGAGGGCAGTAAGTATTTGTCTCTTACCAAAATATCTATAACATCTGAGGAGGTGCATACACCAATTTTTAATTGATAATGTATAGAAAAGGTAATCTCTGAACACATGGAAAACTAAAGGATTCACGGATCTGGTCTTGAGTCTGTAACTCACACAATTGACCTGTCAGGGTCTGATTCTGTCAGACCATAGGCATCTTTACAAGAACAGTATGCACCTTGTTTCCCAACAACTTCAGGCTTAAGCTATTAAGTCAAGAATCTGTTAGTATACTTTTAATGCAATATCCTAATTTGTTTGTTTGTTTGTTTGTTCCTCTCTATACAAATCACTAAATAAACTTTGGGGGAATGAATGTTGAGGAACACAAATAATGGATCCAGTTAAGAATTGGCTTCCACTGGTGATGGACCTTCTGTTGTTTCAGCTTTGTATCACACCTGTTTTTCCCATATCTTTCCTCTCTGTTGTCATTTTTGTTTATAGGTACAGACTGTTTCATATATATTGTGTACTTTAAAGTGACCAGTATGAAAACTGTGCAGAGAGATGAATGCTGGACTCAATAACAGCTAATAAGCTCTCCAGTAAGATGCAGAACGCAGCAGTGCTGTGTGTTAACAACCTGGCAAAATATGTATATTTATTTAACTCATATTCTTTGTCTAACTCCTATCCCATAGAGACAGCAGAAAAAAGATTCCAGGGGAAAAGAAAAAAAAATAGAATTCTAATTTGCCATCAAGTGTATTGGGTATTAAAATTAAGAACATTCTTAAGAAAAGTCTGATTTTAACCTGGAAGACATAGGTGCATTGAACACACCAATAAAAAACCTGTTGAGATAATGGCAGATATTGTGTTTTGCAAAGTTAACACAGAAAAGAGCATGTTATTTATGAACAACAAAATATATTTAGAATATTAATTCTATGGCCATAACTTAGTTATTATTTTATGGCAGTTCAAAAAGGTAAAGCTACGTCATACAATTCGAAAAGAAAATATCTGTCTCACATTATTTATTACATTTATACATGGGAACATTTTGTACACAGTCATATTTATATCTACTTTTGTGTATTAATGCATACATATTTATGTATACAAAACACTTCCTTTGGAGTAAAAATATTATTTCATTGATTAAGTCCATATTGCCTTTTGGAAACGTTACATTCATTGCCTTCCCAGAAATTCTCTGAATCTTTACATATTTCTATGAAAGTTTGTGCATGAGAGACGCATGCTCTTAGAGGTCTTGAGTTGCAGCTATGGATAGAATCAGAAATACACACTTCAGCATGCCAACAGTATTGTCTTAAGATTGAGATTTCAGAAAACATAACATTTTTTGGAAGTTAATTTTACATTAAACTATGATTTTCAAAACTAAAAGAAATTATCTTTCAAGATCTTTAGACCTGCAGTTCTTCAGCAAAACAAAGAGCCCAACAAATTCTTTATTGTGTAATATATCCTTATTTAAAGGATAATACCATACTCATGGTGTACTTAAAATTTCAAAATAAGATAATAATTTGTGAGTTTTGCTTGTTTTCTGCATATGGCTGATTTCACTTTAAGGACATATCAGCCTTTATGTCAATAGATACACTAGGTAGATGGATCCTTCTGAAGGTAATGACAAATTCTTCCATTTGCTAAAAATAGTCTTCAAAATTCTACACAACTGTTAGTATGGGATTCTCACATTCTCTTCAGTAATCTTAATAGATCTCCTAAGTACAGTAGCACTGTTACAGTATGTGATTGATGTTGGGTAATTAAAACCTTATCTGTTTGGAAATCAAATTTGGTAAGCAGCAGTATTTATTAATGCTGATTCAGGGACCTACCAGTTTAATTGTCTGAATCTGTCTGTAGCAGCAGTAGTGCAAGAGTTATTGATAGCATGGTTTATTTTATAGCTATTTCAGGCCTGGGAGTAATATACTGACACAATTTTTCCTAGTAATAAAATGTCAGATTAAAAGAAAACAGCAGGATTCTTATTTTTAATGGTGAATAAAACTTACTGACTGGTGCCTCTGACAACATAAGATAAGCCCAAAAGTACAAGTTACAAAAGAATTGAGTACTTTATACAAAGTGCGTGTCATCTAGACCCTTGATTATATTGGAATGCCTTAGCTTTCAAAATATATCTAGCAAAAAGGAAGATCAGTAATTGCTTGTAGAGGAGCATAAAACACTTAGCTAACATTATGAATTTCACATGAAACTGAAAAATGTCCTATCCACAGATACAGGGCAGAAATGTTTATTAACTTATTACAGTCACAGATGAAAAAGCATTAGAAATGGCATAGACAGGCAAAACATATGCAAGCATATACAGTCACACACCCATATAGATAAAAGATGTCACGAGAATGACATTCCCCATTCATTTTCTCTAAACCCTCTATTCTTTAAAACAATTACTCCTGTTTCTACCTATCTTTCTAGTAATATTTTTTATTTTCTGATCTTTTGAGTTAGATATAAGAACATGTTGATTACATTTTTTGGGACAAAATCTTAAAAAATAAAACCATAATTTGTATTTCAGAATAACTGCTTTATGGTTAAGAAATTGTCATATCTATCAGTTTTGTAAGATAAAAGTTATATATATATGTGTATAAGTTTGGAGTTGCTGAAACTAATTTAGGCCTCACAGGGTATCATATTTTTTTCCCATTTATCTTGGTAACAGTTTTAAGATTTTGTTCATATCCATTATGATTACAGACTTGGACAAGCACATATTTTGCTGGGCTTTTTTTTTAGAGTGTTAGAGTTTCAAATCTAAGTTGGAATTCCTTCCAAAAAGCTTGGAGCCAATGCCTTAGTGTAGATAAAGAAGTTTAACAAAGGAGACAAAAGACATG
Organism: Dendrocincla fuliginosa; assembly: GCA_035047845.1. Lineage (NCBI taxonomy): Eukaryota > Metazoa > Chordata > Aves > Passeriformes > Dendrocolaptidae > Dendrocincla > Dendrocincla fuliginosa. The sequence goes on from JAWWMO010000138.1 coordinate 52,039,605, forward strand.
CATATGCTGATGTTATCTGCCTTAAGCACAGCTTTTTTTTCTGATTTGCCCCCAGTCTGGGAGGGGAAAGACTGGCTGCAGTTGGGGGAAGGAACTGGTTTTTCTGTGCAAGACAGGAGCTCAGCTCAGCGCAGAGGAGGGAAGACGGGAGTCACCAAGTCACACTGTGGGAGAAGTGAGGCTGTGCCACACCCGCTGCCCTGACAGCACCGAGAGCCCGGGGGAGAAGCCACCGCCGCCCCGGCCTTCCCCGCAGCTCTGTGGTGTCTACAGCCAGCGGGACTGGGCTGCCTGCGCCCGTGGCGGATCGCTGGGTTTCTGCTGCTCTTATCACTGACCCTGCAGGAACTGACTCAGCAATGGTACTGCCGCCATTTCCCTGTGAGAGAGGCCAGCTGGCCGGGCGCGACATCATCATCTGCTGTCCGTAAATATAACTGCAACCCCTGAGAGAGAGAGGGGCCAGCAGCGGAGGTGCCACAATGCTACCTGCTGTCCGTGTATATAATTGCATTCCCCTTTTTGGGGGGGTAGCCAAAAGGACCTTTTTTTTGACTGTTTGCCTTGTTGTTTGGGGTGGAGGGGTTTATTACAAACTGTTGTTGTTTGGTTCTTTTCTGGAGATATATATATATAAATAGATATATGTATTGTGGTTAAGAACTGTTATCCTTTTCTTTATATATATATTTTCCCTAATTAAAATTCTGTTTTTCCAAATTTAAAGGAGAGGGATTATTTCGTGGCCAACATAGATATCTTAGTTCTCTCTCGAACTAAGACATAGAGGTAGGTTTTTGGGTTTATATGGTTTTTTAAATTCCCTGCCCTTGCCTACTCTTAAATCAGATACATCGGGTCCAGTTCATACTAGTGAAAGTTAAGTGCATTTAACTAACTTTTGTACTCTCTGCATCAACTTAACCTTGATATTAGTATGCAATCCTTGTAACAAAATGTATCCTAAAGCTCTAAGCATGTGATCATGTTTCAGCATTTGTCTTTGAAGATGTTAATAGGGTTATTGAGCAACAAAATGATAATCAGGAGTTTTAGAGGTCGTTCATTATACACTGTATAAATATTTCATAAATTCCCTGCTGTTTACAGATAGCAATAGTTTAAAAATAAATTGCCAATGTTCAGAGTCTAATGCAGATGATCTAGTTGTTACTGCTTGTTTGTCTTTTTTTTTTTTTTTTTATAAAAATCTATCTATATGTTTAAGCAAATTCTAACCTCTACATGACAGAGATACATAGCATGGTCAGGCAGAATGTGTCATGATAAAAGCTCCAAAGATCATTGCATGCAAGTTCATTTACACTGTTAAAATGAGTTATTTTAAAATTAAGTTAAAACATGCCAAATGCCAAGTATCCTTAAAACAACAACAAAAAATCTTGCATCACCTTTTGTGGGGTTTAGGTATTAATGTTTGGATATACAATGTTAGAGTTATACAATTTTCAAAAATAATGTCTCCTTTGAAATTTAACAATTTCAATATTGGCATAAGGCCTGAGTGTTTAGTACAGTGACTTGGTATACACTGAATAACCAGTACACTTTGTGGGACCTTTTGCAATCTGATATTCAGATGCTGGCCTTGTGCCAACAGCTGCATAAAAGAGTAGTACATAGATATCTACAATTTGCTGCCTTTGTTTAAAGATATCTTTGTTGTATAAATAGAAAAAGAGTTGTGTTATCTTACAATCAAGCTGTACTAAAATACCAGAGAATAGATTTGCTGTGGACCAGAAATTTAACTTGTGCCACCACAAATCCAAATCTTCAGTGAAATCAAGACAAAGAAGTGTTTTCTAAATTAGCTGATGACTGTCTTTAAGAAGGAATCTGTGGGATCATTGATTCCTGCTTTGAAGCGATGTAGACAAGTGAGGACCAAATCCCTATTTTCCCTTTTTCCCTAACTTGTCATTTAGATTTGCACTGTAGAGAGATGAAGAGACAACTGTTTTACTACAGCAAAAAGCGAAGTCTGAAAAATAACCCAACAAAGCAACAAAAATATAATAACAACTAAAATCCAAACCAAACTATCTGCATTTTCATTTCAGTGATATTGTGGAGCACAGTGGAACCTGACTTCTAGATGTTCTGTGTCTCCCTCCCTCTTTCAGGGTAATTTAAAACTTACACTTCTATGAAGGAAAAAACATTAACGTATTGAGTAAATACAGGAATTATGTTTTGGAAAGAGCAACAAAACTTGCTCTGATAAGCTGTTTTTTTGGTGGAGCCCGGAGATACAGGTAATTTCACATAGGACATAATTGTTCAGCCTGGCAAAGAGAAGGCTCTGGGAAAGCCTTATTATGGCTTTTCACTACCTGAAGGGGACTTTCCAAAAGATCTGGGGAGTGATTTTTTACAAGTGCATGCAGTGATAGGACAAAGGGTAATGTCTTCAAACTGAAAACAGTAGTTTTAAATCAGATATTAGGAGGAAATTCTTTACTGTGAAAGTGGTGAAGCATTGGGTCTGATTGCCCCGAGAAGCTATGGATGCCCCACCCCTGAGAATCTGTAAGGCGATGTCGAATGGGGCTTTGCGCAACCTGTTCTAGTGGAAAGTGTTACTGCCCATGGCAGTGTGATTGGAACAAGATCATGTTTAAGGTCCCTTCCAACTCAAACTTCTATGACTTTATAGTAATGCTGCCCAATTCTTTCTAATTTTAACAGTTTTCTAAGCAACTGCTCTTTTGCTATGATAAATTTATTCTTCAGCTCCTAATGAAAATTAGTTACACAGCTATGTGTGGCATAAGAAACACTATTCAGTCAAGTGCCCACATACTCAGAGAGGTTGCTTCTTTCACTTAGACATACACTAGTATTTCTATTGTCATAGAAATAACTGTTGTCCCATCAAGAGATGTCAGTTTTAATGTTCTTAAATCAATTTTTTCCTTATCCTAAGTCCTTGAAAATCACCATAGTTTCTAGAGCTGAAATGAAGACTAGACATTTCCAATCTGTAGAAGCAATACATAGCTAGACTACATTTTTCTTTTTTTTCACTGGGCAAGTTTGTAGAAGAATTATTAAATTCACCGATCTGTCTTCAGAAGCAAAAATATTCTTGCTTATATACAGAGTTGTAGTGGCAAGTTATTGTTTCATTCTGTAAATACTGCTCAATATTTAGGAAAATTAACAGTAAAGGTCAATGAAGACTAGAGATGCATTCTAGAGTTTTTATTACACTTATTTGCTGAAGTCTGTTCAGCTGCACATTACTCTGTAACTGGCCATTTTGAGTCAAATTACCTACTTAAATGAGCTGAGCAAATGCTGGCTCAATTTAGTTACATACTCTGAAATTTGTACATTGAGTTATTCATTTTAGTGAATAGTTTGCTGAAGACTAACATTCAAATAGCATTTACCATTATCTTGTTAATAGGCCTTACTGCTTTAAATCTACTAAGAATGCAAATAAATGATAATTCTGCACTCATTAAGGAAATCTCCTGTGACTTACTTTGGTTAAATGCTCCAACAGGCATGTTTAGCACTTCTTTGGGGTTGGTAAAGTTCCAAAAATCTGTAAATTAAAGTTCTGTGGAGTGCTATAAAATATGCATAATGAAGCCCTGGATGTAAATTAAGAAGATTTATATTGCAACATTCTGCTTACGTTATTCAACCTGAATGCTTCACAGGTTTTTATGAAGCAAATAAACTGTTCTTTTTCTTGAAATTCATTTTGAATGGTCACCATGGATTCATTGTTACATTACTTAGTTCACACATTAAAGACTGAATTGCTCTTTTTAATCTATATATCATACTAACGTTTTATTGCAAAATACCTTTGAAGCCTAAGTACTCCATCTGTAGTACCAGTACACTAAAGTTGCCTGTAAACATAAGTTGTTTAAAAAGAGCTGAAAACTGAAAATAATGTTTATGTTCTTCTTTAAACTTATGTATTCACTTGACTCACACTTATGATTCCCATTATTCATAGCCAGTGCACATTAACTGGACAAGAAAAAGCTTCTTTCCAAGGGTCTTGAAATATCATTTATGGAAAGCAAACACAAATCGCCATATATACTAAAACCCCTTGTGGTTTTTAGAAGAAATGAAGCTAAAGAGTTGAACTTCTGTGTAACTGCCACTCAGAGCTGTAGATCTGTCAAAGAAATCACATCAGGGCTCTAGGTAATCTGTATCCTAAAACCGGGAAAAAACATGAAGAAAGAGACCCTGAGGTGCAGCTGTTTTCTGACAGCTTGTTGCTGTAGAATTTTAATTTTTTTTTTTTAGGAAAATCATGTCTTCCACTGCGGAGGCTCATACTTCGTATTTTAACAAATCACTACATTGATGATTTAGTTCTAGATGTGTTAAACTAAATGGTGGCGAGGATGTTTCAGATTTTCTCTGAATCAGAATTATTTTTATACAGCAAAAAAGCAACCACGGAATTTTGCTTTTAGGTCCTACATGCATATCTGTGTATACCTGTAGCATTTTTAGAATAAAGACCTGCTATCAAACCAACTTTCTTTGGCTTCTCATTCTTTGATTTTTGCTTAGTAGTTCTGTTTCTTTCGGGATGAAACTCATCTGTGGAATTCTGCAGAAATACGATCAGAAACAGAAAATGCAATGAAGTTAAACTCTAAAATAAAAAATTTTATTAGCCACAGAAATATGTGTAAATAAATAGCAAGAATGTTGTTAAACCAAATATTATAAATACAATACAAATTTTGAATGGTTGATTTTTTTTTTTAATTTTTTATTATTCAAAGATACTTGGAAAATATTTTTAGAATTTATTTTGGTATAACTGGATTTACAGAATTTCATAGCTATACTATATATATAACATTAAACTCTGGTTTATTACAATTAAATTTAGGTTTATTACAATTAAATTTAGGCCAGTGGAAAATGGAATATGTTCAACATATCCATTTTTGTAATTATTTCTTATTTCAAATTATTTCTTATTTCAACATTTTTTACACAATTTATATTAAAAAAATAAATAATTTACATCTGCTATGCAGCTAAAACACTATGATATTATACATAATTCAGTTTGAACACCAAGGATTATAAAATGCTTTTGGAACTTAGAACCAGGACAAACTGCTAAACTGTGTTTTGTAATGGAGAACAGAGGAACAGATTAGTATTTGAGCTTTTGGATCACATTGCTCTATGATGATAGAGTATGTCTAGAAACAATTAAGACAGTGATGAATATGAGAACACGGAGCTTAGTTGAGGGGTACTTTTGTAAGAAACAGTACATGTAGAGCACTTCAGATTCAGAGTAGAAACCCAAACAATTACAGATAAATGTTGGAGATAAAACCATTTAAAATGGAATAGTTGCACATACATTTACATGTTTATCCACATACTTATTCAGAAACAAGTAATGAATTCTTTTAGAGGAATTAGCAGGCAGCAGAGTCAAAATAGAAATTCAGTGGCAAGAACTACAGGGTCCAATGGGATTTGTATCTGGAATTCCATCATAAAGAATAATGTGACTTCAAAAAGTACTACTAAGAATCAATGGTTTCTGGCACAATTCCCAAACTGTTTGAAACTAGATTATATGAAAGTGGATAGCAGGGAACACACCTGGTAGGCCAGAAATGTCACCAATGAGTGGAGAACACTGTATTAAGAAGACCTTGTGTGAAACAGATTTCTGATTTATAGACAGGGCTACAATATTCCTGCTACAAAATTTCATGTTGAAACAAAAAGAGAGGCAAAACATAATTTGGATTTCACAATTTTATCATTAGAGTTTTAGATTACAAACAAGTACAAAAAATAATGAAACTACAGTGTAAGCATTATAACAAGAGCTAATGAGAGCAGTGATCACTTTACTTCAGTGGGCTAGGGATGTAATTTGCTGTCAGCATGTATCTAATGATTCCTTTTGGATGCAGTGATTTTGATCTTCCCCTGAAGAAGAATCTGTTTTCATCTGTTCTGTTCACCTCTGGTTAATGTCTAAATTATTAAGTCCATAATCTCTGTACTGTTTAGTTTTGATGTTCCCAGCAAGTTCTTCTCTACAGTGGAATGGGCCAGAATTTTAACATTTCATCTCTTTTAGGGACTCAGGATATTTACAAGGTATGATGGCAGATAGTCACAGAATCACAGATTCTGAGTTGGAAGGGACCCACAAGGATCACCAAGTCCAACTCTTAAGTGAATGGCCCATACAGGGATTGAGCCCACAACTTTGGCATTATTAGCACCATGCTCTAACCAGCTGAGCTAAAAAGACTGAGTTTACTTGATTGTTTTGTAGCAGGTACTGATTTTCACCTTCCTTATTCATGTCAGAGACTAACATTAACACAGTAGATATCAAATAAAGAAAATATTCAGTAATTTGCATATACTTCAAGCTTCCTGGGCTTAATTTGGAAGGGAACTTTTTGTGTCATCTGCTCCAGTCACCTAATAAAAACTGAGTCAGGTGGGATGAGTTTCTCGGGGGTTATATTCAGTCAAGTTTAGAATACTTCCAAGAACAGAAATTCCACAATTTTTTGCAACCTGTTTCATCACCCTCATTGTGAAAAGATTTCTATTCTCCAGAGTAGAAAACAAATCACCCATAACATAGTTCATCCTTACATATGCATTCATATATGTTTTTATGCAATTTATTATGGTTGAATTGCAGTATCAAATTAATCAGAGGAAAGCTTACTCACTGTGCAGCACTAGAAACTATGCCAAAATTAGACTATGACATTGGTCAGTTCCTCAGTGCTAGTAGGAATTGGAGGGGTCTTCTCAACACACTAAGTATATAATTAAGTTCAATCAGTGTGGTTACAGTGTTACTTGTCATTAATGTATATTAACCATATATATATATATATATATATATATATATATATATATATATATACCATGGTCTCCGGAATGTTTTTGCTCTGATGGTTAGCACATTTGAAAGTCACATTCATTTTTATTACAACCCATCCTAGTTAGGTTGCACAACTAGTTGAGAAAATATATGTAGTATAATTACATGTGTTTGCAATCCTGCATGGTAAGGCAGGCAAGATATCTTATTGAGACTCAGAACTAATGCTTAAATTGTGTCTTATTCCAGATGAAAAATATTTTTGTATTAGAATGAATACATGGTTTAACATAAAATGTTTCCCCATTAATTTTTTTACAATTCTTACACAGAGTTCAATGTTGACATTTTGTTGAAACCAAAATATCAAAAATTGAGGCAGTATTTTTGATTTATAAATGGAGGATCATCCATCCCCTGTAAAAGAATGTCTGACTCTCCTGTAGACATTATAGATATGAGATGGAGTTTTCTTTCATTGTCAATTTATCTTCTGTTATCTTTTATGGTGTTGGCTGCCATTAGTATGAATCTGCCAGCTAAGAGTGCTTAAGCTCTCCTTCCTGTGGTACTTGGCTGCTGCTAATATTTTAAATACTTGTTCTTCAGTACAAGCTAATTCCCTTGGACAATTATTTGGTTCATCGCTTGGCAAGTGAATGCCATTTACACTACCTGTGTTTTATTTGTTTTGTGTTTTCTGTCTTTACTGTGTTTCCTTTTTGGTGACCTCTTACTGTTTGAGAGCCCCGATGTAGCTTCTTGAATCAGGAGAGAAATATACAGCAAAATAGAAGATAGTTAGCAATTAATTGATTATGAAGGGGCCTCAAACTGTCTAGTTGCCTGAGGGAAATACTGTGTTCCCCCAGAACAGTTACAAGCTGTTGTGCTTTGAAGATTTGCAGGAAGAGAATGATATGGGAGATTTTGATTAAGGGACCAAGGGCAGATGTTGCTTGAGTAATGGGATTTGTGCCACTCTATTATGTGCAAAATTCAAAACTCAAGATAACATATGACTTTTGTCATTATTCTTTTAATGAAAACTGCAGTATGTGGCTGTGAACACAAATCCTGCTAAGTAAACTCAGGGGAGATAGTTCACTCTACATTTGAATTCCAATTATTTTGGAAAAAAACCCACAAACCTAAACAAGAAGGAATTTAACCACCAAAAGACTACACAATTTTTGCAGTAATTATATTATAAGTACTTTTTTATTTCATTACTGGACTTCTCTATTCTTCTGTCTGCATTATGTGAGAATAAGAATGAAAACCACAAATTTGTATAGCAACACTGCCTTTCAGCCAAGAATCTAAGTGGATTTTGCAAGCATTGGTTGATCAAGTCTCACAATTACTGTGGTACTAGAACAAAGCACAGGTGCCCTTAAATCACACCTGCCTGCCTTAGAAATTAATTACAGACAATACACGATTTGAGAATAGTGATAAGAAGCAAAGCTTGGTTTCAAAAAGGAAATAGCTATTAATTGTACTTGTTTGACTGCTATTATGAGGTTAATCACCTCCCTGAGAGTTGCTCCATGGTTTTTGTAATGCCTGGCAACCCTGGCTTACCAGTTCCTGGACAAGGATAATTGAGAACATTTAAGAGATACTTGGAATGAAAGTTAAAACTGCTCTCCATTCTTCTTCTTTTAACCAGCTATCTCTCCAAAGCAAGCTATTATACATTAAATTAATCCGTGAGAAGACAAAACTTTGTTCTTTTGCAATATATGGCATTTTGAGTAAGTACGAGTGATGACATGCAGAATAATAGTAATATTATCTACAGAAGAATAATATCTTAGCATCTTATAAAATATATTTATTTATATGATAGTCTATTTTTCATTTCTAATAAGAAGAATTTGTATTGAAGTATCAGATATTAATAACACAATTTTATTGGTGTATCATAAGTGATGAAGAATTTTTTTGTTTTGAACAGTGCAAGAGAAAATATATTGTACCTTAAAAGATTTAGAAAACCTCAGTTTTTTTCCGCTGTCACTGAGTTTCTGGATGTTCTTTCCAATGCTGAATCAAAAAGAAAATGTTCTAATCTATCATTTATGTCGTGAAATTCTGTGTAGTTTTAAGTTCATTTTTATGATTTATAACTTAATGTTTATGTTGGTTCATTATTCACAAGTGCATATCCTCCTTACCAAAAGAGAGTTCTTATTGACTTGACAGTTTTAGTCAATTAGTAGACAGGAAATATGATAAGCTAAATTTTCTAACACTGTCACCGTATTTGGGCAGAAAGATTAATTCCTAGCTTTAAATCTTCCTTTAAGCATCATAAAAGAAAATCCTACTATGCATTTTACTCAAAATAATTCACATTTAGTTTACCATCATTATCAGCAGTTATATGTATGTAGTATACAGGCATAATACTTACATATCTATACACATAGATTCCTTAATATAACATTGATATTAACTACAGAGGTTCCCACACTCACAATGACTGCAGTTCTCTGGGTGACCTGTTTGAGTGGCTCGCTACCCTCCAAGTAAAGAATGTCTTCCTAACATATAACCTAAATCTCTCCTCATTTAGTTTAAAGCTGTTCCCTTTGTCCTAAGACTATCTGTCAAAAGTCACTATGCTTCTTTTTCATAAGCCCCCTTTAAGTACTGAAAGGGTGATGGCTGTCATCGATACGGTGATGACAGTCATAATAATCTTAATAAACTTTCCTGCACACAGATCAAACTCATAGGACTTGTAAAATAAATAGCTGATTAGGGTGACAGCCTTTAGAGAAGAACAAGATCTACTTTCACAGTGCTTGTCATGATGAAATTAGTCTATCAAGGCTGAAGGATCTCAGTGATTGTTATGGAGAGTGACAGAGCACACACAACTTCTCAGCAATAATAATCTGAAAAATTCCTCTATCCACTCCTGCTCAATCACTTTCTATTTATGCAAGCGAATGTGAGTGGGAATCTTAGATAGGAAAAGGGTAAATAAAGTCATAAATCAAGATTTTCCTTCATGCACATCCTTCAAGTTGCTCTGTCTTACTAGCGGAAAGCAAAGAAGAAACAGAAAAAAACTCAAAATGCTAACACATTCTAAATCTTGATTTTCAAGATTTTCGGCGTGTGACTACAGCATAACCAGAGAACAAGAATCCAAGATTCATTCCAGCTGCTTTCATGGCTCCACATTCACTTGTTTTCTGCTGTACCCACACTATTTGCTGTGCAATTAATACCAGCCTTTTCTGATCAAGTACTAACTTGACAAATATATTGACGAATGTGTTAGTCTTTAAAAGAAAACAAGTAATATTTGTGGAAAAGGAAAAGCCAACACGTGGCATACTGTCCAAATCTGAAGTTAGGTTATAAGCATGCAAAACTATATTACTGACTTTTAAAATAGGAACTGTTCAGATATGATTGCTGCAGTATATCAGACAGAAGGTTGTTTTTAACCAGCATCAGCCATCATGTCTTATCATATTGTGACACTTACCTTTTTAAAAAAATAGTGTGTACAGTATGGCAGAGGCAAAGGCTACTCTCCAACAGCTTTTAAGAACATAGCTTAGAGATATCCTAGCAAAATGCTACTGATTGATAGAGTCAGCAGTATGTATTTGGCAGACACTCTATTTAAAGAATGAGGTCATTAGCAATCTGCTGAAAGGATATAGATCCTTAGCATTTGTTATTAACAGCCTGCAAAAGCATAATTCTTTCACTGTCAATAAGAGTAACACATACAGCATTTGTAGACATATACATGCCAGCTGTTAAGTACAACCCATTCACAAATGCTCTTGACAGTACAAGCCTACAATTTTAACAGGACTCATGTATTTTCTTTAACCAATATATAAATATGCAAATATACTCCCTGCTGGCATCATAATAAATTTTATATTTTACAATGTCTCTTTACTGTTAATGAAATAATAAAAGTACAAATGGTATTTTATGGCATTTAAAATGCCATATACAATGACTGCTCTAAAATTATTAGATACATTATTGTATAAGAGACCAGGGTTTTTTAATAATAAGGTAATTTAGGCATTTTATCAAAAATAAAATCTTTTACTATAACATCCAGGATTGTCTACTGATTTGTCACAACTTCAACAATTTCAACAAATGAGAAGAGGTTAAATGTTTCAGGCTGAAGTGAGAGAGAAAATGGAGAGCTCAATTTCATTCTTCGTGTTATGCTTAGAATGTTGTTTGGATCCTAAATACTCAGAGGCTGAGTAAAAAGTTAGTAGACCTTTTGATACAACCCTTCAAGTTGTTACCACATCTACGAAGTGAAGGAAGACTTGGCACAGGTAGCAACCAGGTATGATCTGCAGAGGAACCTGAGTGCTGGAAAAATTGTGCCAATAAATGGAACTATTTCTTTAAATGTCAAGAAACACTATTGCTTTGTTTTATTTTCTTTTAAATGAGTGATCATGATCTAATAATCCGATACCATTTTTTGAAGACTGTTATTAAGGTTCAGATGGTTAGCTCCAGGTTTCACTATCATCCAGTTCTGACTTACACAACAGATGAAGTTCAACTTGCTGCCTTACAATTTTAGCTACTTATTCTACTTTCAAATAATATAACATTTTTAACACAGTGATACTCAGGGAAAAGACAGGAGGCAGTGGGTGTAAACTGAAGCACAGGGAATTCCAGCTAAACATAAAAAATGTTTTCTTTCTCACTTAGAGTGGTCAAATACTGGCAAAAATTGCTCAGAGATGTTGTAGACTCTGCATCCTTGGCAATATTGGAACTGAACTGGATGTGGCCCTGAGAAACCTGCTCTAGGTGAGATGTCTTTGAACAGGGGAGTTGGACTACACTATCTCCCAAAGGTCCATTCCAGCCTCAGCTATTCTGCAATTCTGTGATACTCTGACAGCATGGATTTACTCTCATAAATAAAGAACATATGTTGTGCAGGTAAAGAGAGTGGGTTGAGTTAAAGACAGATTAACAAGTGAAACAAGAGCTGTGGACACAAGCAAAGCAAACCAAGGAATTCATTCAGCACTTCACTTGGGCAGACAGGTGTCAACCATCTCCATGAAAGCAGGGCTCCATCCCACATACTAGTGATTTGTGAAGACAAATGCATCACTCCAAAAGTCCCCTTCTCCCTTCTTCTTCCCCCAGCTTTATATGCCAGTCATGAATGTCACATGGATATTGTTTGGATAAACTGAGGTCAACTGTCCTGGCTATGCCCATTCCCAGCCTCTTGTGCACCTCGGTCTGCTTGTTTGTGGGGTACAGTGAGGAGCAGAAAAAGCCTTGGCTCTGTGTGAACACTGCTTAGCAACAACAAATATATCTCCATATTATCAGCCCTGTTTTTCAGTACAAATCAAAAACAAAGCCTCATACTAGCTACTGTGAAGAGTACTAACTATATTCCGGCCAAAACCAGCATATAAATCAGTTGCTTAATAAAGTAAAAGACCTTATGTTCATGCATAAGTGTGAAAATTTACCAATTTTCAAGATTTTTTTTTTTAATGTTTGTTAAATATTGGCAACTCTTGTGTAGAAGTGGAATATGAATCAACAAGTTATTAAAGATAATAGAGAAGTGTCAGATATGGTGGAGTAAATACATTAATAACAAGGGAGCTGTTTGTCTTCCCTACTCCTTCTCTAAAGAAGTTGTGAGAAAGCATAGTCATGAGATGAAAAAAAAAAGAGCTTTGAGAAGAGCTAAAGGCAAAATGAATTTTAATTAGACAATCAAAACAAAGATCAGCATGTACCTCCTGTGAGGAGAAAATGGGCAATAAATAGATATGATCAGATTGCTACATCTGTTCTTGTATTTATTCAACGTGTATTTGAATAAATAGACTAAATCGCCTATTTAAGTAGTTTTATTGCTTGATAAAGGCTATGTTCTGTGTCTTCCCTATCTAGTGCTTCATAATTTTTTTTTCATCTTAATTGAGTTTTAGTGATTTTAGACCAGTGGCAGTTTGTGGGTTTTAAACTGTTCTTTGGTTCATTTTTGGCAACCTCAGTCTTCTCAAACTTCATAACAGGGCCTTTGCTAAGGATTTTTTTGGCTTTCATACTGTTTTGTTTTTTTGTTGTTGGTGGTGATTGATTGGGTTTTTTCTCCACTTTAATTTCTTTCTTCTTGGATCCTTTCAAAACTGTTCCATTCTTTCTGTCAAATCTGAAAGACACTGATATCTTCAGTTTTCAAGAGGATGTTTTGCCTTATGAGGTTTGTGAGCTCCCATTTACAGTTGCTGTGGTCTTTAAGCATTTTATGGCTCAGTATCTCCGTAATAGCAGTGAATCAAAGCCTTGCTTATAGTGTCTTGCCTTTTACTGTCCCAGGGAAAAACTTTGCCACTTTAAGACTTCAGGGCTTTTTGCTTTCTGACCATCTTCTCTGTCTTTTATTGTTAATGCTTTTATGATGTTTTTCTGAGTATGTTTCACAAATCACTGTGTTGTGCGAAAGATGGACAGCCCTACAGAGGTGTTGCCCCTGCATCGGCAGATGGTTACTTTCTTGGAAACTCTCACATGTACTTAATTGGGAGTACTTTTTGTAAAATTGTAAAGAGAGAAAAATCTGCAAGGTTAAAAAAGGTAATCTTGTAGCATGATCAGAGATAAACAAGTTGAGAAAAGACTTTGACCAAAGACTTTAAGAATTCAGTGGCATGTCTTAAGAGTACACGTATGCTTAGTAAGGATAACAGTGTCTTAAATGAATTTTAAATTCATTTAAATTTTTAAATTCATAAATATAATTGGCAGCGGAAGCCGTGGGGCCTTGACTGGGGGTGCCTTATGCCCAGGCCGGGTACAGCTGGCTGCATCACAGACCTGCTGCAGGACTGAGCCAAGCCTGGCAGCAAAGCTGGTGCTGACTCTGTGAAAAAAATATTTAAAAAAGGGCAATAACACCAAAGAGCAGCAAGGAATGAGGAGAAAAGTGTGAGAATCAGCCACCTTGAGCACACCCCAATTGGGGAAGAAAGGAGAGGTGATGCAGATATGGAGCAGGTGTTGCTCAGCCTGTGGAGGACTCCATGACAGAGCAGATGGACTTTCCCAGAGGAACAGCCACCTGACTCTTGAAATACAAGTTTGTTTCACACATCAAAAGTGTAAGTCAGTAAGCACTTATATATACAATGTTTTTTCCAGATATCTTTTATCACTGCTGTATTTGTTCCAATATCATATTTTTCAAGGCTACATAAAATTATTTTAAAAGAATGTAGCCACATATTTACTGAAATGAACAGGAATTCACTTCTCAGAGTAACTTTTTCTTTATTAACATTGGTTTAGATACTTTGTATTTTTTTTTCCCCTGTCTAGGTACATATCTAGTAGTCTTAGATGATCAAATTTGTAAACTGCTGTTGGCACTATAAAAGGAAATTTTACTCCACCCACAGGTACAGTTGTGAATGCATATTCAGACACTTCACTAATCATTAGAGAAAACTGGATCAATAGTTTGTGTATTAAATTTATCTGGTTGTTCCTCATTATTTTGTGTTGAGTTAAACATTGTGAGACCTTGGACTCAAATCTCACTGGATTATTTAATTATTGGGTCAGAACTAACTCTGTATGTGCGGGGAAGGTGTCAGGCCTGCAGCCTCATGGCAAAGCGCACAGAAGCCCCATCACAGATTTGTCAACCAACAGGCCAACCTGGTAATCCACCCACCCCACACCCCCTGGAACCCTGCCCCAGCCTCTGTCTGGCTGGCACAGAGTTTACTCTCCCTCATCCTTCTCCATCCATCAGCATATAAGGACTCTCAGCAGTAACTATTTTTCTCTTATTCTGATCCCTTTCCCTAATTTCCTTCTTTCTTGCCCCTCTCTTTAGTCCTGATTCTTCTCTTAAGCTCTTACTTCTATTACTCTTTTAATCTTTCTCTCTCTCTCTCTTTTTCTCTCTTTCTCTCTCTTTCTTTCTTTCTTAATATTTTGTTTGACAAAACTGATGGATTGTATTTTACTAAGTTGTGTGAGTGGGTGTGTGCTGGGTCTTTCGTGGAATGTTTGTTTTACTTGGTTGTATGTTAACTCTGTGAAACTTTTGCCAAAATGTCTATTTTCTCACTAAATTAAAAGAACCTCTTGGGTATGCAACGTTCTCTCTTTATGCAATGTTGAGGTATTAAGAACCAAAGGCTCTGCAAAAATTCTGTGGGAACTCTTGGAGTCTTAAACATAAGTAAAATGCCTGCACAAGCACGAGGCTTGAATCTGGGGTCTTACAAACATGGATTTACATTTTTAACTATATCAAGTTGTCTCGCTCTGCATTAGACACAAATACTTTGAAAACAGGCTAAAACAGACATAAATGGACCAAAACACAGGTTTTGTACAGGGAGTGACTTTATCTTCTGGCTGATTTCTATAAGAAAACTATTTTGTACATATTCTGTGGCTTGTATAAAATGCACAAAGTAATGAGGCTCATCATTACTATGCTATTGTCATTTCAAAGCATTGAAATGCAAAAATTCACATTAACATTAGTTCCACCATTTTTTTCCCACATAAATAAAACAATTAATCAGTATAAAATGAATGTTTCAAGTCACTGGCAAGGAATGAATTCATAGACTCCTTGCAAGTAGTACTTGCATAATTTTATTTTGTCCATTATGCAGGTATGAAGATTTTAGATGTCTGTCATGGTGCTCAGTCACAGAAAATGAAGGGAAAATAGAGCTTATTTGAGCCTTTTGCTTACCCTAAGGCAGGATCAACTGTATCTTCCCCAGACCAGCTTAGAATGTATTTATAGATTTTTTTAATATTGATTTACATAGTTCTGGAAAATCATAGCTTCTCTGAGGCTATGTATTTCTATGTTCCTGTTGTTAAACCTTTTTGACTCTCCATGGGCTTCAAAGAGGTTTATCTACTTATTCTTGAAAGTTCATCATGTTCTTTCCTCATTCTTCACCCTAAGCATAGCAGGCATCAGCCATTCAATCTTCCTTCAATGCCGATGTCTTTCTAAGCCTCTGATCATTCACGTTTCTGTCTCCTAACTACCTCCGGCTGATGCCTAAAACTAAATGCAGCACTCTAAATGAGGCTTACTAATGTGAGAGAAAAAGATTACTTTTTATATTGCAAATGTAGCATGAGATCTCCCTCCTGTGCAGTATGACATTTCAACTTCTGTTCAGTTTGTATGTACTAAATTCCCAGATTGCCTCTGAACTACCACTGCCTGGCTGGTTAGTCCCCACTCCATGTAGGCAATTTATTTATTTTTCTTGGGTGTAGTGCATTGTACATGAATTCTGCACTGCTTTCTTCTCACTTGCCTCTCCTCTATCTGATCTTTCTTGGACTGCCTATTCTAGTCCTCTGTCCTAATGCTCCCCGGAGCTTCACTTCATGTGCTACCTTCAGAAATATTGCCTTTATTCTACCAGTCACAAAAGTAATAGTAAAAATAGATCGTTCACTTGCAGAACCACTCTTGAACTGCTTGCTTTTGACAGGGTACTACTAGTAACTGTTTTCCAATTACAATTTTCTACTGGTTTACACCCCTTTTATCTACATCATGCTCTTCTAGCTTGTTTATCAGAATGTCACATCAAAAGAATTAGGAAAGTGAAGTTATGACATTTGCAGCTTTTCCTCTCTTCTTAGGGTCTCCTAACATGTCAGAGATTGGTTGACAGTATATGTTCATGACAAGTCCACAATGACTTCTCATCTTCTACTTCTTAGTGTAATTAAGGGTGTTTGTTGTAGCTTTATTATTGCAGGCAAGAATTATATAAATATAGACATGTGGTTCTTACCTTTTAAACAAGAGAAGTATGTTTCCATTTTTATTTTTTTTTTATATTTTTAATGTCCTTTAAAATTTCTGCAAGGCAACTGCTAAAGGCTCCAACTTTATACCAGTTTTTCTAGGGATCTGAGACTAAGCAGTACATAACCTATTTAGTCACTAGTCACTGTCTAAATTACTGCTTTCTTCTTATTACCTATTCTTACTCCTTGGTATTATAATTTTTTTTAAGTTAAGGGTCAGATATTTATAAATAGAAATATAGCTGTAATATCCTAAGTGCTTCATCACAGTTGTTTTTCTCAGCTTTCAGGTACTTTATTTCAGCTTTCTTATTTATAGTCTCTTCTGTGAATGAACAGGATTTACAGGGAATAATAATCTATTATGATCTATATAGAATAAGCTTATGAAGTAATTTTGTAATTTAAAAATTGCATAGACAGTTACATTTCTGGAATGTGTATGACTTTGAGCAAGTGAGAGCTATGAGTTCTTTATATATTTAGAAGTAAGGGAAAGTGATTGCAGTCTTGGAGCCCTAAGAATAAAGGATATTTATTTCATCAGAAGATATAAAACAAGGAATTGTTTCATCAGAAGTTAAAATACTCATCTGAGTGTGTACCAAAACAGAATCAAGAAGACTTTCATAGTCCCTGATTGTGGGAGATGGTTTGAATGCTGGTTACAGAAGTAAATGTAGGTATTGTACTCAGATTTAAGATTTATCTATTTTATCATTTACAAATATATTTTTAATCACTTTTGCAACAGCAATCTCTTTGAAAATAATACACGTTCACCTCTAGGATATTTGAACACTAAGACCTAATGTCAAGTAGGGTATCTTCATCTAGGATGTGAGCTGAGTGAAATGGAGAGACCTATGTTCAAATTCACAAATTCAAATTGTAAACTCTACTTCAAGAAAAATAATCAGTGATTTCCCCCTGCCCCTCAATTCGTCTTTCTGTTACTTCAGAGTAGTTACTACCTTGTACAGAGTAAGGCTTGACTGGAGTGAAGGTGGTTTATGTCTAGCTGAAACTGCCAGTTTAAAGTATGATACAGTTTCAGAATCATATGGCATTCCAATTGTTTGCATTCAAAGAGGTTTATTAGCAGCTCATGTTGCAATAGTACCTGAATTCATTTCAGGAAGGGGTTAACTTAATCCCACACACATTGCTGGCCACATCTGATAATCTGTTCAGAGGTGTGAACCAGTGTGTGGCGCTGTAAGAGGACAAATATACTCAAGGAAATATCACTTGCAAGTCTATGTCCATGTTCTGTTTTCCTGTGAATCCATATCTAAGTAAAGGTAAAAAAGGATTTTTTTCCCCTAAACTTTTCTGAAGTGCTGTTCAGCTAAGGTCTAGCAGCTTTCTTACTCCAGTGATTTTGCATCACACCTTTATTTAATTACTCATCACACCTTTATTTAATTACTCAATGCAAATACATTCTTTGGACCTTAATCCTAGAGATATTCGTTCAGCTTCATTTGCTAGTGACAAGCATTGATAATGAAATCTCAGTTAATAACTGTAAACTAGGTATATGGAGAATATAAATGGTATGAAAATAAACTTGATAGTGATGTAATTGACAGTAAAGGGACAGATGATAATTTAAAATATTGCTTATTAAACCTGCCAATAATCAGAAATGGTCAAATTGCTATATGGTTGTTGCTGTAAACCATATATTTCTATCCTATCTAAATATATATATATATATAAACAGAGTCTTGTAGGTTGGAAATAGCCTTCACAAATCACATAGTTCAAAGCAGTTGGACTGCAAAGCAGTTAGACCAAGCTCATGGCTTTGATGTAATTTTACCTATCTAGTTAACTCACTGTCAGTTTATTCATCCCCTTATTTTGCATTTAGTTTAGGCATTCTGGGGAGATTTGAAAGGAAAAAGAAATATGAAAATTTCAAGGAACAAAATTCCTGAAAACTAGTCTTTTTAAGATAATTACATATTGTGTCTTAGAGGGGTTTTCTCTAATTTAGTACTTAGGGATGCCAGTACACTCCCCCTTCCTTGTTTCCTTCCCTGTTCTTGAATGTGTCTTGAACTTATTACTTTTTACTAAATCTAAAATAAACTTCAGTACTGGTTTGATTAAAAACACAAGGATTGAGCATTTTTTCTGTGACAGGTAACAATCTGCATTTTGCTGTGTGCTTGTGCAGACACCTGTGTACAACTTCCATTTGCTGCAAAGGCAAGGCAGATGGCAGGACCATGTGGTGGTGCTGGTGCTCACAAGCTGTGTGATTTTTGTTGAGGGATGTTCTGGTGGGCTTGTACTTTCATGAGATCTGGTGAAGTGCACCTCACCCCAAAGTGGCAAGCACCTGAATACAATTGCCATTAGAAACTTCATTGCTCCTTAGCACTGTGGACAATGTCTGCAAACAAATAAGTATGCAGTTTGCATAGCAGAGGCTGTGGAACTTAAGGTCTTGAGAAGAGTGAACAAGACAATATCAGAATTGCATCTCTGGACTTTGAAAGAGCATATTTCAACCTGCTCTGGGAGCTGCTTGGCATGATCCCATGGGAAACTGCCCTTGAGTTCAAAGGAGTACAGGAGAATGGGCTAATCTTTAGGCACACCTCTTCAGGGCACAAGAAGCATCCCTTCCTCACAAGCAGGCAAGGAAGAAGGCAAGTGTGAATGAACATGGAGCTCCTGACTGAATTCAGACATGAAAAGGAAATACACAGATGGTGGAAGTAGGAACAGGCTACATGGAAGGAGTACACAGACATTGGTAGCTCTTGGAGTAATGGAATAAGGAGTGCCAAAGCTCAGCTGGAGCTGATACTACCAAAGGAAGTGAAGGGCAGAACAGAAAGTTTCTTGAAGTATACTGTCGCAGAATCACAGAGTTGGAAGGTACCCACGAGGATCAAGTCCAACCCCCAGCCCTGTACAGGACCATCCTCAACAGTCAGATGACCTGCCCAAGAGTATTGTCAAAGACTTCTCAAATTGTGCCAGGCTTGGTGCTGTGACCACTTCCCTGGGGAGCCTCTTTCAACATCCAACTACCCTCTGGGTGAAAAACGTTTTTCTAATGTCCAACCAAAACCTTTCCTGATACAGCTTCAGGCCATTCCCTTGAGTGCTGTCACTGGTCACCACAAGGAAGAGATCAGTGCCTGCCCCACTCCTTCCTCTCATGAGGAAATTGTAGACTGCATTCAGGTCTCCCCTCAGTCTCCTCTTCTCCAGGCTGAACAGACCAAGTGACCTCAGCTGCTCCTCATGCATCTTCACCTTCTCCATCTTTGTTGCTCTCCTTTGGACACTGTCTTTATGTCCTTTTTATATTGCAATGCCCCAAACTGCACACAGTATTCAAGGTAAGGCTGCCCCAGTGCCAAGCAGAGTGGGACAATCCCCTCCCTCATCTGGCTTGTGATGCTTTGTCTGATGCTCCCCAGGACAGCATTGGTCCTCCTGGCTGCCAGGGCACTGCCATTGACCAGGACCCCCAGGGGGTCCCGCTTTCTGTGGCACTGCTTTCCAGCATCTCATTACCCAGTCTGTCTGTACATCCAGGATTGCCCCATCCGAGGTGCAGAATCTGGCACTTTCCCTTGTTGAACTTCATGTGACTGCTGGTTGCCCAGTCCTCTAATTTGTCAGGGTCTCTCTGCAGGGCCTCCCTGCCTTCAAGGGTGTCAACAGCTCCTCCGAATTTTGTGTCATCTGCAAACTTACTTAGTATCACTTCCAGTCCTACATCCAAGACATTTATGAAGATATCAAAGTGCACAGGGCCTAAGATGAAGCCCTGGAACCCCACTGGTGACAGGTCACCACCCTGAAGAAGGAAGGTTAGAGATGGATTGGAGACCTAGTGACAAGTGTCAAGGAAAAGGCTAAGGTGCTCAGTACTTTTTTGCCTGACTTTTCATTGGTAATGCTTGTTCTGTGGCCTTTCTTTTTTTCCTGAATCTCCAAGCAGTGTTAGTGGGAGTGAAGCACTGGGAACTATGGGAAGAAAGAATTAAAGGATCACTTAACCCAGATGAAGGTACACAAATCTGTGAGACTAGAAGGCAGGCATCCAAGGGTGTTAGTGAAGCCTAGTGGAGCCATGTTGGCTGTCCCCAATCATCTCCATATTTTCCATATGCCTTAGCACAGTTTCCTGGAAGATCTGCTCCATGCACAGAGAAGGTATTCTTTGGATAGCTGGGCTGAGGCCAATGGTATGAGATTCAATTAAGCCAAAGTGCTGGGTCCTAAACTGGGTCACAACAACTCCATGCAATGTTACCGACTGACGAAAGAGCAGCTGCAGAGCTGGCTGGTGGAAAAAGACCTCAGACTGCTGGTGAATAGCTAGCTGAACATGAGCCAGAAGTGCCCAGCTAGCCAACAGCATTCTGGCTTGTATCAAAAATAGCGTGGTCAGCAGAACCAGGGAAACGATGATCCCCCTTTACTCAGAACTGGAAAGGCTGCACCTCAAGTACTGTGCCCAGTTTTGGGCCTCTCAGTTCAAGAAAGACATTGAGGTGCTGGAGCATGTCCAAAGAAGGCCAACAAAGCTGATGAAGGGTCTGGAGCACAAGTCTTAGGAGAAGCAGCTGAGAAAGCTGCAGTTTATCCTAGAGAAAAGGAAACTGAAGAGACACCTTACTGATCTCTACTATAAAATGAAAGGAGGCTGTAGCCAGCTGGAAGTCAGCCTCTTCCCCCAGGCTACTAGCAACAGAGCAAGTGGACAGAGCCTCTTGTGCCTCTTTCAGCTGTGCCAGAAAATTTTGAAACAAATGTTTTTGTCTTATCTGAGGCAAATTGGACAAATTTCACTTTACCATTGCTTTTGCAAATTTATTTGGTTTTTGTTGGCTTTAATTGCCTGAGCAAACTTAGCTGCTGTATTTCCCAGCTTCTGTTTTCTTGCCTTGTCTTTTCTTATAATACACAAAAATTCCTTGTTATTTTAATAGACACAAGTTTTAGAACATCTGAAAAAAAAAATCAAGAATGCTTATAATGCCATTGATTATCTATGCTTAACACTGTGCTTTATTTAGCAAAGAATAGAATGACTCAATAGTGGGTCATAAGTTCCAAGATAATTGATCTTCTTTCTTCCAATGAGATTGCTTTAAACAGTAGTCAGTTCTATCTGTACTTCAGGTATCCAAGTGAAAACATTGAACCTCATATCTTACATCACCACAAACCATGTATAAGCAGAGCTGTAAAACTAAAAAACAATAATCAACAAACCAAACAAATTCTAGTCATTCCATGGCACAGAGAAAGTAACACTAAAACCATAAGAATTCTTCAGCAGGCAAGCAGAAAAGTTTGTTTTTTAAATGTAAAACTTTCTGTCCTTAACATCACAGGAAGCTTCACAAGTATAAATTATCTGTCCACTAATGAGCATCAGGGTCACACTTTACTTGAGATTCTAAATCCATGTCATTATTCTAAAATGTGTGTTGGAAGAAAGATTCACTTGCTATGTAGTGAAGGAGCTTTTAAGATGTGCTTTTAAGTGACTTTGATTAACCTCAACAAGAGCTTAAACTACTTCAATGTTAGAACTTTTCAAGAAGGTGTTAGATTTCAATAAATGAATAAGGGAAGAAAAGAATCAGAAAACCATAGCAGCTATGGGGAGAGTTTGTAAATTAAAAGAACTAAAACCAATAATTAATGGAATTATTGTCAGTTATAAAATTCTTCAACAATGACAATTATAAATAATACTTTTAAACTTTTCTGAATAAAATGATCTATTAGGAAAACATATTTATATATAATTATATACAAACATTTATGTATATATGATCTTTCTGTCTATAATTTCTGAACTTTTGATGTGACTTCAAAAAGTTAAAAATCTAGAAAAGGAATTAATGAAGGCACATTGATGAACATCAAGTTCATTGAATGTCAAATTGTGTTATTTCCCCAAATTTAAAATAGTACTTAATAGCCTTTGATGCAGCAAAATAAAATAGATGTTTTCTTTGATATGCATGTGCAGAACAAAGATAGCTTTGAAGTCTGTTTTTGTGTACTCCTTTAGCAGCGAAAAAACTGACATATTATCCAAAACTCAAATTATTTGAAAGGAAGAAAGCACATGAGAGCTAAAAGGAAAAGTAGGACAATTTTCTTGACAGAAAAGTAATGCTACCTTTAGTGTCAGTGATGTTAATTGGCTACTTGAACTTTCCCAAGGCTTTAGGTGATTAGTTTGTGTAACCTAAAAGATACTAATGTGAATAGACTTTATAAACCATAAATAATGTAGAAAAATAATAAAATGTATTAGGCAAAGTAAATAATTTAAAAGTGACTTCTCATTTATTTTGTATATAGCTATTGTTTGTCATTAGATCTGTTGTCTGTCAGTAGATTCTTGAGAACGCAAGCCAACTAGGCAATTTGCAACTAGGTAGCAACATGTAGGTATATCACTTTCCACATTCTGAAGAGGGATGCAGAATTTGGTACATCACCTTGCATTAATTAGCTTTTTTTGAAAACTTTAAACAAGTATTTGAAAGGTTATTGGTCTTTCAAAATAATTAACCCCCCCCCCCCAGTAAATAAATCTCCCTACTGTTTCATATTGTTTAGATATGATTCCCAAACTTTCTGTTCATTGTTTCTCTATCAGTACTTTAGATTTTGTAATAAAACATATTTTTGTTTCAACTGCCTTTGTTAAACTCTCTGATGGCAAAATTGCTCTCTAGATTCTGTGCCTCTACAGATTTGTTGCAAATCAACAATTTCACAACTGTTTTGTACATTTATGTATTTTGATTACTGGTGAATGCATGACATTTCTTTCACTTTTCTTATGTCTGTATATCCAAAAATATGAAATTATGTTTCTTTGGAAAACCTTTGCTGTTTCTGTTCTCCTGTTTAGTGGCATTAATGATATGCTTATCTTGTGGTTCTCTATCAAATTTGTCTGCAACTGAATAAAGGAAACAGCATTTCTAAAATGCAGATTGTGCTAGCCTGAAGATTTTCTTATTTCCTACAAATACTGGCAAAATATGATTACTCTTTCTGTCTCCTAGAATCGTGCTCAGTACTTTGAGATTTGATAATGGGTGGCTCACAGATCTCAACCTGTAATAGTCTGTCAGGCTACTCTTGTGATGTCTTTGGCCATGGTGCTAGTGAACATATGACAAATGATGCAGACTTACTTCCTTCTGCCATTGTTCTTTTTTCTGTCTGCCCTTTCCTGACTTCCCACAACTTCTCACCGCTCCTGCTGTCTCTGACCCGTATGAGCAAAGCCTTTTCCCATTGGCTCAAAGTAACTTCTCTCTCATCTAGATGTGGAAATTCTCAGTCCTAATTCCAAATGGCATTATCTCTGGTCTGAGACCTGAATATTCAGTGACTCTCTTGAAAGACATTTCCCAGAACAGTCCCAGTCTAAAGTACATGGAGAAGCAAAAATATTCTATCTTCACTAGTATCCAATTAATAAGTATTTTCCCAAACTTCCGAGTAATCTGTCAGGACCAAAATATGCATTTTAGCATGTAAATGCCTAGAGTACATCTGTTGTTTTTGAAGACTGAAGCAGAAAGAATGCTTGAGTAACAGTTCTGCATTAGAAGCTCCTAAGCATGAAGGAAATGGTAGATCAGCATTAGTGATGTGTGATTCTGTTCCATTTTGTAGCTCAAACAAGAAGATAAAATGGATCATGCAAGCACAGGCAGGGTGACAAATGAAGGAAGGAAGTGATCTCTCACCACAGTAGGAAAAGTATAAACTTAATGCTACTTCCTTGAAACTTTTTCATCTTTCCATTATATTGCCCCAGAAAATGGTTTGTGCATTTAAGATTAATAGTAGACAATTTGCTAGGCAGTCAGTGTGGGCAGTGCTATTCCCAGAAGATTCAGTGGTGGGTGAATATTCTTTTTTCCAAAAGATGCCAGGATTAAAACAAGCTTCTAGTGGTTCAGCAGTACCTAGAACAACAGCTGCTTTAGGATTTTAGGTAAATACCTTATTCTTAGTGGGCTTACATCTGGGAGTCAGGGAGTAAACTGTGCTGGCAAAACCTGGAATTTCTGTCAATCTCTGACACAGATGCCTCTCCAACCATGACTGGCATGTTGCAGAATGGTTGTCACTATGCCTTAGCAATGTCCATATATGGATTGACTTTTGCCATGGAGCCTTGTCTTTTCTGCTGTTTGCTTTGCTGCTTGACAGACCTGCCCAATTCTTGTCAGATCACCACTGGAGAACGGGTAGTCTGTGGATAAAAGATACAGCAAATGCACTTAGAAGAGGGGATGGTAATTTCTTGAGTTCAGGAGTATGTGTTGTGGTAAGTCTAAGGCTGGAGTGGAATGCAGATGAAAGAAGAGTCGTAAAAGGAGAGAGTATGCACAAATGTCACTGTTTCACTAGAGTCTAACCTTGCAAACACACTACACAACAAAGCAATGAGTAATTTGTTATTTCTATGCTAAAGTGAGATGACGATATAGATACACCTCTAAATACATCTTATTCAAGCTTACTGAAAATACTGAGTTTATCAATTTTGTCAGCTGTAAAGTCATTTACAAAGAAAGTATTCATATATCTTATTGCGGCAAATTAAAAGACTATTTTTCAGGTATCATATGTCACTCAGACATCAAACTTCCAGGCCATGACAATTTCAAATTTGAATAAAAAAGGTGCCTCAGTGAATGCAATAGTTGCATAGCATGATAATCTTCTAAGAGTTTAGATTGTCTAATTATAAACCAAAACCTAAACAAAATGCCAAATTAACTCAAAAAACCACCACCACTAATTCATTTTCATGTACCCAAACCAGAAAATGATATTTTCCCTGATCAGTGAACAGAAACAAAATGTAAGAATACTTAACAGGAGAAAAATTCAACTCTGTTTCCCAAGGAAACACGCAGTTAAAGTGCCCATATAATACTGAATGGAATGACAGTCAAAATGAAGTTTCCGTAGCAAAATGCTTAAATACATAAGCATTTGTGGTAAAGAAAGGAAAGGGAAAAAGAAAGGGGAAAAGAGGACAGAAAAGAAGAAAATAAAAAGAAGAAAAGATACTCAAAGCATATTTTTAGTCTTAAATATTTTAATAACTTTCATGGTGTGACCCTAGAGGATAGTCCTGCATAGGGCTAAGAGTTGGACTTGATGACCCTTGTGGGGTTGTTCCAACTCAGCACGTTCTGTAATTTTGTGATTTGTTCTGAAAGGATGATGTAAATGTAAAGTTAGCTGTTGCAATGGATGGTAGCGGGGAATAAATAAGAGAAGCATTGTCAGCTGGATGTTCTGACTTATGTAGTATCTGTGGAGGTAGCTGTACGTTTGTTGTTTTAAGGCAGCTAGGGCTACCTGAGATTCCCTAAAGTATCCTAGACATTTGTACGTATTACTTTGAAAGTATTTGTCAGAGACCTAAAAAAATGGTGATTATTTATATGTGGAAGACTCAGAAAAGCATTTATCTTTCTTTTAGTCTTGGTGCAACCCCTTCCTGAAACCATTTTTTGTTAGTCTTGATTACTGAGTATTTGAATTTTCTTGTTGGAAGGAACAAGGATACTATCACACAAATAAAATAGTGGAAGGGTGAATCAAGTCCAGAAAATGTGTATGATGTGACGTTTGAAGTATATTTGTCATTGAATAAGAACTTTTCCAAGAAAATGCAAGTTACATATGATACAAGGAAGGAAGCAAGTCAAGGTTTGCAGTCATAGTTCCTACCCTAGTAAAATATCTCTGCAATAAAAACATGTTGGCAGG
This sequence comes from Dendrocincla fuliginosa, assembly GCA_035047845.1. Lineage (NCBI taxonomy): Eukaryota > Metazoa > Chordata > Aves > Passeriformes > Dendrocolaptidae > Dendrocincla > Dendrocincla fuliginosa. The sequence continues at coordinate 52,066,204 of JAWWMO010000138.1, forward strand.
AGACCCAGCTTAACACTTAATTTTAAGCTCTTAGAAAATTACTTTGATTTAAAGTAAAAGATCTCAATGAGACTAAAAGTTAAATAAGAATATTATGCTATGTTGCATTCTCAGTGGAAGCTATTGTCCTACATAATTTATAGCAAGTTTTTCTTTGATCTTTTATGTTTACAGAGGGTATTACTAGTGAATGCAAATTTTAAAGCTAAAATACTCCCATTAATTCTACAGTTTGGACATAAAGTAATTATTTGGATTTAGTTTATATTGAGTGAATGTTGTAGTAACAAACCAGTCATTAAAAAATAAATCTATGCTTCTAGAGTTACGTGCAAGATCTGCCTACAAGGTTTCCATCTCAGTATCTGCATCACATGCTTACAATTCTTGCAATTAATTGAAAATTAAACAGTCACTGTTTTAAGTTAACAAAGTACCTGTTCTTGATCTTTCTGCCATTTAGGTTTGCACATATCTGGTATCCTCAGGGAACTCTGACATAACGGACTTACACTTTTGTTGTGCTTTTTTTTTTAAACATCTAGTTCTACTTGATAACAGAAGCAAAAAAAAAAAAAAAAAATTCTTAAAAGGACTAAATACTTTGACCCAGACTTGGCATATGGGCAAGAAAAATTTATAAAATCATATCATTCCATCACTGATGGAAGTGCAGACTGGTAAATTCTACAAAATGCTTTTCCTTATCAGCGCGTCTGCAAATTTGTCAGTTCTCATAGGCAGTCACTGGCCAGAAGAAAAGTCACTGTATATGATTAATTAAATTAGAATGTTACAATAAAAATAAAAAACAACTTATATGTATAAAATATTAGAATTTTCAAAAAATTGGGGGTGAACTCTGTGCCTTTATTTCAAACTAAAAATCCTACAACTAATATTAATGACCCTGTCTGTTTTCTAGTTAGTGCAGACATTTGGGAACTCCTTTTGCTCAGATGTCTGGCACGGATTTTCTCAAACCGGAAATGTCCAATTTTAAAGGTACCAGTAGAGAAACTGAAACTAAAGGGAAACTAAATGTTAAGATCCTTTCTCTTTTATTGCTTGGTACATCAGTGTGCTGTCAAGGCTCATCCAGTCTAGCTGTGCTTATCAGATGATTACATATGTATCAACAGCTCCATTAGTCATAGACGCAATCTAGCTCATAACGCTGGTGACCATGAACAGTTCAGTAAGCGAAGCACATGGTCATATTGTTTTTTTGGAAGTTTAAGTAACAAAAAAAAAAAAAATCTTATAAAGTATAAATACTTGAATTGAAAATTAGAGTTTCAGTCCCTAATCTCTCAAACTTTTATGCATGAGAACACAGTTCTCCTGAAGGGACTTTAGAGACTACAGCATTAGACATCACAGTTTGTGGATGAACAATTGCTTGCACAGCCTTGAAGAAGATTATTTTGGTTTGAGACAATTTAGAGAGGCAGAGACCTTAGACAAAAGTCTCTTACCTCTGATTCAATACCCCCAGTTCTCTCAATGCAGAGAGAGATCAAATATGCCTGGATGTAAGTGGAAAAAAAAAACAAAACTCTTTACCAAGAAGAATACTAAATTCCAACACTGATAAAACTGGGTTAAGCTAACCAGAAAATTCCCAAGGTCCCATCCACCAATGGATGGGACAGCAGTGGACCAAAATGAGATGGTTGCCAGCTTCCCCCAACACATTAAAACCTGGCAGGAATGGTTTGGAGGGTCAGTGCAAAAGTGAGACTGCAGTGCTGGCACAGGCAGTTGGAGCAGGGCTGCAGACCCTCAGGTGACTGGAAAGACCCACAAGACGCACACCAGATCCAGCAATGAGACCTGGCCACTGTAATTCCTATGGTGGTTGTAATCCTGATCCAGCAAGGTGGTGGTAAAAGCCCCAGGTGGTAGAAATCCTGTGGAGTAAGGGGAAAAAATCCCTCAATTTGCTGAATAAAATCCTATTGTGGTCTTTTATTTGGCTCAGGGTAGGTGGGAATGCCTCTGGTACCTCCCCTGGGGCAGGGAATTCTTCACTGGATGATTAACAGTGGATTACAGCACACTTCAAGAGTCTTTGACACCTTCTAAGATGTTTCAGCTGCCTCTTATGTCAGCACAGGTGGATCCATTATGGTCATCAGCAGAGATGAATTGTCTTCAGGCCATACCTGGGAATTGTCCTGATGTCTCCCCAAGAGGAGTTTTCACAGTTGAATCATTTGTGTAAGGACAAAGAAACAAGACCCAGCTCATAGTCTGAGGTGGCAGGTGTGCAGCCCTTCAACACCTGGATTGCCTGAGTCATCGGTATTCCAGTCTTTTCAGACTTGTGGATAAATTCTTCTCCTAGGATAATAGGGTATCACCCTTATTTTAAGTCCCTTCCCACAGGTTAAATCAGTAGGCATATTTGGGGAAAAGAGGTGCGTACCACAGTCTGTGTAACCCAGGACAAAGATGCAAAACACAACAGAACAAGAAAGTAGGAAAGCATCTCAGACCCTACCTGAAAAGTTGTTTTAATTTATATTTAAAATTTTAATATGGTGTATTACTTCTGCAGTTATATTGGATTTCCCTTTCTAGCAAACAAACTATGCTTGTGAAACAGGAGAGAAGAATATTGACATTGTCTGTTAGATATTTCCTCTCTATTAATAGCCATTCGGTGTGCTGCCTTCTATGCTGGATATATGTTTTAAAATAAGAACTTTAAGATAGCTTGCCTTATTTTTTAATCGATAGCTGTACTTGTGAATTGCTTTTTTTTTTTTAAATGGATAAAATAAAACATTGTGTGGAAAAATAGATATCTAATTGTGTGTGAATTAGATGTATTCCATCCTTTTCATAAGTAATGAGCACTTGATTCTAACAATGGAAGTAAATTTTATTAATTATTAAGAGTAGGATAAAATGTAGTGTTTTATCCCAGCTGTTACAAATAGCATAACAGTGACTTAATCCAGAAGTCAGTTGAACACCACACAGCCACTATCTCACTCCATGGCCACCCTCCAGCCCCACCCCCCCCACCCTGCAAAGGGATAATGGAGAGAACTGTTAAAAAAAAAAAAAAAAAGAAAGAAAAAAAGGAGCAAAATTTATGGGTTGAGATAAAGAGTTTATTAGAAAGGAAAAAGGAAGGGAAAATAATCATGATGAATGATGATGATAAAAATAATAAAATAACAAGAAAATTATGCACAGTGCAATTGCTTGCCAACCATCAGCAGATGCCCAGCCAGTTCTGGAACGTAACTCCTAGCCAGCTTTCCCCCTAGTAAAAATACTGAGCATGATACCTTATGGTATGGAATATCCCTTTGGTCAGCTGTCCTGATTGTGTCACTTCCTAGCTTCTAGTGCTGTGAGGCTACTCACTGGTGGGGTGAGGCTCTGGAAGTCCATGACTTTGTGTAGAAAACTAAACCATTAATGTGTTATCAACATTATCCTAATCCTAAATCCAGAGCACATCACAGCTGCTAGGAAGAAAATCAATTCTATCCCACAAGAAACCCAGGACAGCATCCACCCCTTATTGTATACCATTTATGTCTTGCCCAGGTCTAACACTTTCCAGTACTATTACCTCTCCTGTTTTTTTCATATTTAAGCACAGGCATCAATCCCTTAGTCTATGGGCCATCCCTCTAAAAGATCTGTGGAGTCCATTGCTTTGGACTCCACCTGCCACAATAGTATTGTGGAGCAGGAGAGATGTGTGTGATGTTGGATTGTTATGTGCTGAAGCCGGTTCTGGTTCTATCATTGCTCCACTTTACTAGTTTCATCAGGATTCATTATTCATCTGGGTAACATTTATTGTAATACCATTATTACGGTATGTAGCAACAGTAGTAGTGATGACATACAGTATTATATAGCATATAACAGTTCAAATTATTGGTTATTCTCACTCAGAATCAAATCCACTTGAGCCACACACTGAACTTCCCTATCCTACCTCATTACCCACAAAGTTCAGAAACAATCCCATTGATGGGTTGGCCCTTGTCTGAGGTGGAAATGGTCCTGATTGGCGTCTCCAGCATATTGTTTATGTGCACTACAGGGACTTTATCCCCTTCTATAGTATGTAAAAACTTTGATTGGGCAAGGCTAGAATGTTTGGCAAGTCCTCTGGAGTTGAGTAGCCAGGTGGCTTTTGCTAAATGTGTATCATGTTTGCAGGTCCCACTGCATGTTGCTGTCAGCGTAGTCTTTATGTTGCCAGTCCAGATCCACCCGAACCACTTCAATCTTGGCAGCATGTTGCACCTATTGGTTTGCTGATGTTGTTCAGTGGCCCAGTTTTTGGGTACATGACTGTCTAGGTGACACACCTTCACAACCAGGTTCTCTCCACCCAGGAAGCAAAATTGTGTCACAATTAACAGCCTAGATGGCTTTACCTCTATGCTACCAGTACCTCTGCTTCCATTGCTGTAGCCACACCCACAGGGCATTTGCCACCATCCATGAGTCAGTATAGAGGTAAAGTACTAGCCATTTTTCTCATTCAACAATATCTAAAGCCAGCTGGATAGGTTTCACCTCTGCAAACTGACTCAATTCACCCTCTCCTTCAGCAGTTTCTGCAACTTGGGTGGGACTCCACACGGCAGCTTTCCAACTTGAATATTTTCCTATAGTACTAGAGGACCCATCAGTGAATAGGGCGTGTGTTTTCAGGGAGTTCTTCATATAGTGTGGTCTCTTTGACTTGTGTCACCTTATACTCTGGTGATATTCTGAAACCTTAGCCTTCTGTCCAGTTGATCCATGATCACTTCTGAAATTCCTGTGTGACTCAGGTTTCCTATTTGAGCCTAGTGTTCACTGTGACCCACTTACTACACATAGCATGAGTTGCATGATATGTAGAGGAGATCGTCTCATTGAACATCCAGTCCAGCACCAGCAAATGGGGTGCCAGGAGGAGCTGTTGTAAGCTGCCAATATCTCTTTTTCAGGTGGAGTATAGCAGGCTTCAGGCCCTCTGTGCCCCAGATTCCAAATCCTGGGGTCTGGCCTCTAGCATTTTCCAGTGTTTTCTGCCAGAGCCTCCAGGTAATGTTATTCTCCCCAGCTGCAGTATACAACACATGTTTTAACCTCTTGCCCTTTCTGGACTGGCCCGAGGGCTACTGCAGGAACTGTTTCCTGTTAAATTTATTCAATGGCTTGTCATGGCTCAAGACCCTATTTGAAATAGTTTTTCTTGATCACTTGATAGAGAGGGCTGACAATCAGGCTGTAATCTGGAATTTTTGTATTCTCCAAAAACCTATAATGCCTAAGAAAGCTGATTTTTTTGCGAATTGGTGCAGACGTTGTTATTCTGTTGATCCCATTCATTGGGATGTCCATCCCGCTATTTTATTTCTAACAACTGGATCTCTGTTCTTACTTTGTTTTATGAGAAAACTGGCTCTCAGAAAGATTTGGACTATTTTCTTCCCTTTCTCAAACACTTCTGCTGCATTGCCACACGTGATGATATCATCAATGTAGTGTCACCCTGTTCCAGTGCAGTCTTGGTTGGTTCAGGGCAGATGGTAGGGAAGTTTTCATCCCTGGTTTCGTTGGTTCCAGGTATACTGGACATCCCTCCACATGAAGGAAAACTGTGCCTTCTGCCTGAGGGATGGGGAAAAATGCATTAGTGATACCAGATGTGGCTTACTGCTTGGCTGCCCTTGACTCCAGTTCATTTTTGAATTCCAGCATGTCCAGTATGACAACACTCAGCGGCAGTGTGACTTCATTCAGACCAGAGTAGCCTACTGTCTCCATTCTTCACTGAACTTCTGCACTGATCATATGGGACTGTCAAAGGGTGAGTGAGTCTTGCTGATCACTCCTTCGCTCTCCTATCAAGGAATCAGGATGGGAATCAGAGAGTCTCAGAGTGATATTGCTGCTGGTGCACAATTGTGGTAATGATCAGCAACTGTTGTTCTTCGACCTTAATCAGCCCCACAAAGAGAAGGGTCCTCTGAGGGGACTGATATTGTCATGGATTGGTTCAGCTGCAGTGCCTGTCACTGGGGCTTGCATAACCACAGTGCATGTCACTGAGGCTGGAATAACAATGCTACCCGTCACCAGGGTTCAAAAAGCCACATGCTGAGTTGTCATGATATTCAGAGACCTTCTCTTCCCCTTAAGATTACTTAATTGAATAAGGCTTGCTTAATAGAATGAGTCTTGGTAGGCCTGGGCCAGGCCTCAGCACATTGCAGTGATTTGTGTCTTTCTGGAATTGCCAGGGGACAATGTAGTTTTTCCAAATATTTTACTAGTTTTTCAGATTCTGCTCTTATTGGTGCAATTATTATATCATTGGTTCAATATATTATTATTGATGGAATTCCAAAATGTTGAAGGTGACCGCTGTCCTAGGTACTTGCCCATACTACCCCACACACCCTGCCACTCATAATTACTCAGCCTTGGGGCAGATCTCTAGGTCATATTCTTACATAGTTTTTTAATCTTAAAAAAGACCAGAAACACATTCAGGAGACACAGAAATAGGAGCATGCTGGTTTGAAAATCCCGTGGATATTCAAAATTCTCAAGAACTAATTTAATTAGCCTGGAGGAGAGGGATAAGATGGAGGAAGGTATCTTCCTCATAGTTTGGCTCTTTGAGGAGAAAAGGTAAGAGGTGTAATTATTAATAGTTCCCGATAGATGGCTCCTGAGTACAAAGTTGATAGCAATGCTGAGTACAAATACTAGATTAGTGTCACAACCAACAGTTTTATCATATCATATCATATCATATCATATCATATCATATCATATCATATCATATCATATCATATCATAATCATATCATATCATATATCATATCAAGTCAGTGTTACAAAGTATAACAACATGATGACCTTAACCCAGCACTCAGAGATGATAAACAACACAACAGGGAACATATACTGCAAGGTGTTACATGACACTACCGAGAACATGTGCAACAGCGCTGAGAGCAAATAAATCAGCATTGTTGCCAGTGACTATTAAACGCATATAATGAATGCTTATAATGAATTTGTTTTAACACACTCTAGTCAGATCCATTGTTATCTCAACCCTTCAAGCCCTATGTTGGGCTTCAAAAAGGATGTGGTTTAACCTAACACCACACAGATGCTGGTTCACTACTCCCCTCCTCAGTGGGATAGGGGAGAGAATTAAGGGGGGTAAAAAAGTAAAATTCATGGGTTGAGATATAGGCAATTTAATAGGACAGAAAGGAAGGGAAAATAATAATAAAATTAGAATACACTAAACAAATGACACACAACCCAATTGCTCACCATCCACCAACAGATGCCCAGCCAGTTCTGAAGCAGCAGTTCCCAGTCAGTTTTCCCCCTAGTTATTATGTTGAGCATGGTACCATATGGTGTGGAATATCCCTTTGGCCAGTTTGTTCCAGCTGTCCTGACTGTGTCCCCACCCTGCTTCTTGTGCCCTCTAGCCAACTTAATGGTGGAAAGTCCTTGACTTAATGTAAATACTGCCTAGCAAATCAGAAACTGTGTGTTATCAACATTATTTTTATCCTATATCCAAAGCACATCACTTTACCAGCTACTGTGAAGAAAGTCACCTCTATGTCAGCTGAAACCAGGACACAGTATAAAGAGCTAAACTCAGCAAACACTGCCAAACCAGAACTGTTTAACTTCACACCAACACAGTGATGTGTGACTTCTTCATACCTCCTGAAAACATCTCTGACAAAGTCTAATTCATCACAGTCAGATTCCCAGTTCTGCAGTCCAGTTACAAGCTGGGCACTGGAGTCCATGCAGAACTCTGGAGGTTGCTCTGAGTGGACACAATAAAGTCCCAAAGGTGTCTAGTAAATGGTAAGGTTTGTGCTTCAGACTAAAGACCCTGGAAATACTGACTTATCATTGTCTCAAAACTTTCAGCCAAAATTTGAGTTAATTATGTCAGCATTCATTAAACCAGCTTAAAAAGTATTTTCACATAATTTGAATATCTTCTAACCAGTCTGGTGACTTACTTCTTTGTCAAGATGTAGATGACAAAGTTTGAGCACTTTATTGTATGAAATGCAGGTTATATTTTTTTTTTTCAGTTGAGTATACTTTAACTCAAGCACATTTTTTACTCCTTGCTAAAAAGTGTTTTGTTTTCTAAATCACAGCTGTAACATGGTGCTCAGTGCCAGTAGTCTCTTCTTTTCTATTTCTGGAGTCATAAATGTAACGAGTCTTTACCTAAACTGTGACAGTATTGCCAAAATATCTTAGGAAGTATTCTTGTGGTTTTGTTCTAGAAACTCCAGAAAAGTAAAGAAGTAATGATAATAGAATAGGAAAAGGGTTTCACATTTTAAACATCTGGCAGTTGTCTAGCAATACTTTTCACAGTATGTGGGAGAGATTTAGCATTATGCTGGTGCCAGAACTTTGGTCCTGTTCTCATTTCTGATAAGGTGTATAGGAAGAAAAAACTACTCATATTAAGTAGTTCCCAAACAAATTATTGCCTATTATGTTGCAGAAACCTGATTTGCACCATCTAGTCTTCATAGCTCCCCAAAAAGAATGAACCTGTTAATTATAACAAGCTCTAATAGATTAGGGCCAATTGTGATTTCAAGGAGTAGAGGGAAAAGTCTTTTTTCAGTTTTATTTTTAAGCTATGATATCAACAGAAAGCATATGAAAAGTATTGGAAACCATAATTTGAATGTAAGAAAGCCAATGAACTAATTTTCACATTTATATCCATGCAAGTACAATCTTTTTTCTTGCCCCAGCTATCTAAAGCTGGAAACTAATCCAAGTGGGGCCTCATAAATGTTGAGCAAAGAACAGTAACCACTTCTTTCAAAGATTTTGTTGGTGGAGCCCAATTATGTAATTATATTCCATCATTGCAACAGTGCATGTTTATTTGTTGATCCTCAGAAGTCACAGTTCCTTTTCTGTTGATATACAGTATGGATTAAAAGACAGAGTTTTGTAAGATTCTTAGTAAACCTCTTTGTAAATCTTAATAATTATGAAGTGTCTGTCTTGTATGTGAAGTAATAATGACAAACCTCTGATGCAAAATAGAAGCATTCATCACAAGACTCTGCATTGCTGTTTTTCTCTTCACTGTTGTGAACTAGAGTGTCTGGTGCAGGAACTGACAGTTCATGGAGGCCTAGGACCCTCATTAAGGGCCAGGGATCTCCTGGCCCTTAATTTCAAGATTTCCTGCTGTTTGGCCTAGAAATTTTCTGGTTGCTAAGACTTCTTCCTGATGAACTTTGAGGGTGCCTTGGGCCTGTTTTCTGGATATGCTCGAGAGAATGTCGGGTATCTTCTGGTTGTGATCTGTTTGCCAGGGAATTTATCGCAGAAATTGTTCTCATAAGTATATTTAAATGAGGTTTTAAAAATAAATGTTTTTGTAGAAACCTTTGCTAAGTCTCAGATAAGAAATTTTTCAACTATTTTAGAGGATACAATGTCACAATAAGATCCCATGGAATCTATTTTTTAAAAACTCCTTTTAACAAGGTTGGAAAACATCATGAATGTACGTACTTTTCATAAGACAGGTTCTAAAATCTGCTAGATTTTTGTATTCCTTAAATTGCAGTCACAAATAGGATTCAGTGTAACAATGTTAACATGACAGAATTAGGTGGCATTTCATATTTACACAGTTATTTCAGGTTTACATTAAATGGAAAGCACTCAGGATAAAAAAAAAATTAAGATGAAACATTCATTTAATCAAATTGTATATATATACATAGCATGTAAATTCAAGCTGACCTCCTACTCAACTCACTGCAACTGCATATATGAGCCAACTCCATATATTATTAGGAGTCCTTTAAATCAGTGTTTCTTTATGAGGTTGCAAGCTAAAAGAAGACCATAGATTGATTGAATCTTTATCCATTGCATAAATATCTTCACAGGAACTAAAAATAAGATTGAAAGTGAGACATGTATAAGAACTGCAGGAACAAAAATTGCTGCAGTTGAAAGTGCTTGCACTTGCAAAGTCAAAATGTGTAAGTGATCTTTTCACAGAGTGAATCAGATTTTAAGACAGTCTAATTACTTATATTTAGGGATACCAATAAATTTTCAAGATTCCATCTCTGCTAAACTTTACTTCCAGGAATGCTGAACATTTCAGGGTTTGCAAAAATAGTTGGGAGAAACTATTCTGCCTGGCTAGAAACTCATTGACACCACAGCATTACGAAGAGTGGCTTAAAGAAAGCACAAATGTGACCTCTCTGAGGAGAAAAGATTTAAAAAGGACTTTTGTTGCTTTTATTCACCAGAAGGAGTGGAATCAGCCAATCAATGAACCAGAAACTGTATATCTGATTGAAATTCTGTGTTGAGTCTCTTCAATAATTCCTTCAAACAATAAAAAGCAGCTTAGACCTGGTGAGTGGAAAAACAATCCTTTGATGTCAATCTTTTCTTTTGGATAGATAAGCTTGACTTTTCTAAGGGAAAGGAGGGAGAAGGTAAATTCAGGTTCAAAAATAAGTGTAGACAGTGGCACAATGCTAGCTTTTCTAATGATATGGAACTTAAATAAAATCAGTATTTTAAAATACTTATGATATGTCTCTGTTAATAGTATAATTATCTTTCCAGATAGTTTGAAACCTAGATATTTATTTGATTAAAGTGACACTTTTAACTTTAATTAATCTGCTCTACAATACTGCAAATCATATATTACTGTTAATACTATATTTTTTAAAAACATCATTTTCTGTCATAAAGTAAGTCTTGCAGATAGCCTAATTTCACTTGAACTATTAAAATATGTAGCTAATAAGAGCCAGACCGGGTTCCAAAGTTTAATTTGGGTACTACATAAGCAGAAGAAGAAACCTACAGGAAAGAATTAAAAATTATTTTTCAATCACTTTCAATTTATTTTAAAGGCAGGTTTGTTTTTTTTTGGTTTTTTTTTGTTTTTTTTTTTTTTTTTTTTTTTTTTCTGGTGGTTTTGGTT
>JAWWMO010000138.1:52084801-52153471 GCA_035047845.1 Dendrocincla fuliginosa
TTTATTTTGACTTCCCCCCCCCCCCCCCCCCCCAATACTATGGAGAATTCTAGCAACTGAGGTGTGGAATAAAATTTTAACTTCACTTTTATACAAACCCTCAACATGCATGGCCACAATGTTATAACAGCATATTTCTCTGTGAAATTACAGTCTCAGCAAACTGTTGGTTCTAGTTTGAATGAGTTCTATCTCCCTACGGGCACCCTCCTTCCCTCAATAATACTGACTAGCTTTGTGGAAAATGGAAGTAAATAACCTGTATCAATACTTAAACCCAGAAGTAATTATATTATTGCAATAAATATGTTGACAGCAGGAATCACTATTGTTAACAAAGAGCAGAATGCAGACAAGAGGTTCTGATGGTTCATGTGAATTCAAGTCTCTGGAGGACATGACTTTTCCTACATCTGGCTTGGATTATAAAAAGGAAGGGTGTTTTCCTTTTATTTTCCTATATTGAAAAATAGAAAGTATGTCCTTCTCTGAAAAGTATTTCACAATTTAAAGCACTAAAAATTAACATGCAAAAATTAGCTATTTTAAATAAAAAGTTAAATAATGTCAATTTATGAGAATCCTGTAAAAAATAAAAACCTTATCCTCATTTTTCAGAGTAAAAATGGATATTTAAAGGATAGAACTGCAGTATAGAAACTCATCTAGGCAAAGCTGGAGACAGTAGGGAAGAAAAACAGCTCTTCAAGCATGATGTCATGCTCCTTTTGCTATCAGTGCTGAAGCACTTTAGGGAGTTCATGGAAAGCTTTGTTTCACCACTCTTAGGAAGAATTTCTTCTGGACTGACAATAAAGGACAATAAATGCAAAAAAAATTAAAGTCAGTCCTTAACATTTTAGGGATGCTCTTACCTTGTTGAGATATGTGACTTGGGTTTAGCAAATAATATTCATGCTCCTGTACACATTTGACCTACTGCTCTTTGAGCGATTGAAATAAATCATATGCTGAGGGTCTTGGACAGATGTGGTAAACATTAGCCTTGCAGGAGATAGAAGTACTATGTGTGGGAGATGCTGCGCTTTCGTAAAAGCTGTAAATCTATAGTGCAGATGGTTGAGATACAAGTAAAGGTAAAAATGTGCTCTGAACTGTCAGGAGCCTTATTGTTCCATTTTTTTAAAAAGTAGTATGTGGAATGGCATACAAAGAAATGAAGATGGAAGAAGTTCATTCCTCACCCTAGAACTCAGTAATACTTTGCTATTTAAGCCATGTTTGAGAGATTGTGACACATCATAGAAACAGCGTTGTTTAAGCAGTTGCTCTTTGTCAGCAAATCATGTTCCAAGACACTGACTGGTACTCTTAGTCAGATGAGCTGAAAACCAGCAGCGTGACTCTGACAGATTCAAGAGACATTTCATTCTATTTTGCACTAGAATGAAACTCAGAAGACTGCAGATTGACTAGAAGTAATATTCGTTTATGAATGTAAAACAGTAAAATAAACTAAGAAGTAGCATAGAGCTACAAAACTTTTAAAGCAAGGAATTGAAACAGAATACCTTATATTCTATATGGATAATCTCTTCATGCATTTGGGGTTGTTTTTTTGGTTTTGTTTGTTTGGTTTTGTTTGTTTATGTTTTGGGGCTTTTTTGTGTTTGTTTTTTTTTGTTTGTTTGTTTTGTTTTGTTCGTTTTTTTTTGTTTTGGTTCTCCCCCCCCCGCCTTGTGCTTCCTTTCTGTTTTGGCAAGTGTTCCAACCCAAAATGCGAAGGCTAAAAAAAATGAGTGACCTCAGCTTCCCCTTGCATGGCTTCCACTCCAGACTGTTCACGATCTTCATAGCCCTCCTTTGAACCCTCTCTAATATATTGCTTTATATTTTTTTTGTTCTGTGGCACCCAAAACTTCATAATAGCACTCAAGGTATGGCCACCCCAGTGTTGAGCAGAGCAGGACAATCCCCTCCCTCAACTGGCTGGCAGTGCTTTGTCTGATGCCCCCAGGACAGGGTTAGCCCTCCTGGCTGCCAGGGCACTGCTGACTCATGTTCAACTTGCCATCGATCAGGCCCCCCAGGGCCCTTTCCATGGCACTGCTCTCCAGCATCTCATTCTCCAGTCTGTACATTCTTCCAGGGTTGTCCCATCCCAGGTGCAGAATCTGGCACTTGCCCTTGTTAAACTTCATCTTGTTGCACAGCCCTCTAGTTTGTCAAGACCTCTCTGCAGGACCTCTCTGCTTTTCAGGGAGTCAACAGCTCTTCCCAATTTAGTCTTGTCAGCAAAATTAGTATTCACATCCCGCATTCAAATTGTTTACAAAGATGTTGAAGAGCACTGGCTATAAAATGGAGCCCTACACAGCATCCCCTTCTATTTATAGTGTATACCACAATCTGAATATATGCTTTTGTTACTTAAGGCTATCCTGAATACTGCTTTCCTTCTTAAACTACTGTTCTCAATATATTCAGTGTTGAATATATTTCTGTTAAGAAGCTTCTGTAGTCTGGCAAGTGGTGTGATTAAACATCAGCACTTTGAACATCGATCGGACAAACAAAGCACTAAGTTCAAAAGACAAAAAGGAGAAAAGATTAGAACATCTAGAAGCAAAACTAATATCATATATCAATAAATTTAATCTGCCTCATGGATACTGATGCAGAAAGGAAGATCGCGCAGCTGTGGAATTTGTTTTAAAAGCTTACCACTTAGCAAATATATACAATAGCTGTTCTCGTGAAGTGCAGATACAGGAGAATACAAATGAAAGCATTTCTGTTTACAGACAAGGAATTGAAGAACAGAGGGAATTGCTGAAGTCAATTCTCAAAGCATTTGAACTAATTGTTTTGTGATTAAACAATTTAAGGTAGAAATTATCTTCAGCTTCCAAGTGGGAACAGTGTATTCTTATTTCTTAAAATAAGCTTTTCAAAATACGTGCTCAGGTATATAAATATCCCAGCCTAAAATGTTTCAGAATTCTGAAAATCCATTGGCACTTGAACTTCGCTGTATGCTTGTCACATCCTTCTGACAAATTAGTGTAATGATGATACCTTGAGTTCACTGTACAATCATCCATACTCCATGGAGCAGGACAAGGGTGAAACACTGGACTGTCTTATTATTTTTCTCTTCACTGAACATGCACTAATGATAAAACTCCCTAAAATCGTGTTTTTTTTCTTTAGTTTATGAACAATGTAAAAGCATATTCTTGACATGCCTCTGAAACAGTAACAGGCGTTTAATGAACCTAGTACTGCTAAGTTACTTACAGAAAGACACTGCTTTCATCTCAGTCCTTTCAACTTATCTGAAAAGATCCTATGTTTTCATCAAGTCCTTTTTAAGAAGACTTCCACGAATTAGGATGAATCCCATATGTACTGCTATGGATATTTCTGTGTAGATGTATGGAGCTGATTTGCTAAAACTGGTTGGTTGCAGGCTGGCAAGTCTGTGCATGGCCAGCTCCGATTATCTTTCCTAAATATTTCCACATTCAGTACTTCTCTTCATGTGTGGGGCAAATTGTCTTGGCTTGCTTTTCTCTAATATAAATGGACAAAAAAAAACATGTACACTTTAAAAAGAAGCAGAAGCCTATCAAAAAGAAAACACTCCAGTGCACACAATTCTTCCCTCAGGGACAGACTGAGAGGGAGAATGAATTGCACATGACAGCTGTTAGGGTTTGGTTTTGTCTAGTGCAGTGCAGTCAGACACTGGAAAGGGTGGCATCGAAATCCCAAACAAAATGAAACCTATCTCTGAACTAGCAGGCAGTTGTGTGGAAATTCACATTGCTGGGGTTGTATTATGCCTGTAGATAAGAGTTAGCATCTAAGACCTGCCATTTTCTCCTGTAGCTGACAAAAATGCTGTTATTTTTTACTTCTTTTTTTTTTTTTTTTTTTTCCTTGCTTATATGTCATATAACAGCCGGAAGAAATCCAAAGGAAATATTCATCTGCACTCTTCACACCTACTCCTGCAGCACTTATTGCATGCAATGCATTGAATTTAAAGTATAAATATCTCCAAGCTTCTGTAATATTTGGATTCCACTTTGTTTTCAATAATAAAATATTTAAAAATACAACTAAATTTAAGCTGCACTGATACAAATATGTTTAAAGAATTTGATTGCCATTCCTTAGAGGATTGAGGGATTCTGTGACTTTTTTGCATGTTTCCTTCCTACTTTGCTTTATTTAAGTCTTTTATAACCAAGGTATGAGGTTGGTGCAAGAAAAGAGAAATGGTGTAGATGGAAGGCAGAGCAAAATCTTAGGCCAGCTGTCATCCCAACTAAAAAGCCATTATAAGTATTCCTGAGTATTATTTTCATGATAATTAATTCAGACACCCTCCACCCCCTCCAAGAAATTAATAACTCTTTTCCTTTCATTAATCCCCAAAGAATCTTTGATCCAACAAGTACTGTCCTTTGTAGAAGAAATGAGAAACTTTCTTTTCTTCCCTTCCTGTCTCTTCCTCCCCTTCTGTCTTAATCTCCCTGGAATATTTTGGCTGGGTTGCCAGCCAGAAGTAGACAGGAACCTGCTGACTGAAGGGTTCTTTTGGACAAGTGATACAGCTTGAATTAAACACATTAGTACCCACAGTTGAGCCGGAGAAACAGATGGAAAAAGTGTAAAATAAAGCTGTGTAAGCTCCAATGAGGCAAAAAAGATATACTTTTTAAAGTTTTGTTAGCTTTCTACAAAAATGGCACCCCAGGGGATGTTCTGTCACTTAATTTTATAGGCCAGGTGTTCATCTGAACAAAACCATAAAGAAAGAGATGGGGTTCTTTTTCTAAAAAAAGAATGGGGAGTTTGCAGCTTGCTCTATTATGTGAATGCTTTCACAGAAGTCAACAGGGGTCCCAACATGCAACTTTAAAACCAGCTTAAAAGGCTTTTTTAAAGTTAGTGCTTAAATATTGTGAAGGTTTGTTTCCAGCTTCCATTTCCCCTATATTTCTTCTGTTGTAGCATAATGGTTTTAGTTGCTTCTGAGATGCTGAAAATTACTTTTAAGGAGACTTATAGATGATAATAGGGGTTTTTTTTCCCCTTTTACTTTAGTCTTCTGGATGTATTCTAGAGAAAGATTTCAAAGTGAAAATGAGCAGGTAAAAAATGTCATTATTTACAATGACTTTAAGATTTTGTTCTTATTTTATATTTTGACCTAGTTCTGACCAGGGCTTAAATGTCTAGTTCTGACTGATTGATAACAAAACTCTGCATCACTAAGGCTCCTGAAGCAGTCAGTATAAGTCAATTTTCTCTGCTTTTTTTTTTTTTTTTCCCCTGTTCAGTGTTCCTTCTGGTGAAAATAATAGGATAAATATTATATGGAACAGAATTATGATTAAAAAACTATTAAGGGATAGCACTGGATGGGAATAGGCTCTATAATTTTGTTATTCTTTTTCCATAGTGAGAATTTTTCTGAAAAATAGTGAAAAATAATTTTTCTTGTCCTTTGTAAATAACAAGTCTCTTATGTTATTTTTTATTTTTGTTGTTGTTAGAGCTTTAAAACCAGTCAAATAATAGATCTTTCCATTTTGAGTTTGAAAATAAAAATTTTCTTTTTTTATCTGGAAATTCAAGAAACCACTGAAGGCTCTTATCTGTCCCGAGAGCTTTTAGTCTAATGTTGTTCATGAAGAAATTTCTAACACCATATGGGCACAGTAGGTTTCACAGAATCATTTTCAATTTTCATCTATGTGTAACATATTGCTGTGCACAATTGTAACTTGAAAGACAAGAAGGTTCATTTAAGGTTTTTTAAAGTTATCAAATTGCAATACATTTCTAATGTAGGTAAATACATTTCTAATAGCAGGTTCTAAAATTTCTGTGTTTGGATGAAATAATATAGGTAGCAATTAGAAGGTTGACACAGATGTTGAATACTTGAATTAAAAAGTCATGTTTCATCCTTAATGAATACCCATTTTTTTCTCCCTCCATCTCCCAAACCTTACTGTACCACCCTGGTGTCTTTAGAAGCTTGATGTGCTGATACTGTATGAGCATGTGTAAATCCATTTGCTTGGATACACAGAACATAAGGCAGTTATTCAACTAAATATCTGAAGGTCTTTAAGTAAGCAGACCTGAAATACAGAAGTAGATTTTGGTTGCAAAGAGAAATATATTTGAACAAAGTCTCTTACATACTATACTATTCTAATAAAGTCAGAAGTGTTCGATGCTGCTTGCTTTACAGGTTAGTCTGATATTTAATGAGGGAAGTAAGTAAGGTGTGAAAACACTCTGTAGATCTGGGCAATAGATCCTGGAAAGATGGTATTTGTTTTGCGTAGTGATTTTCTCTAAGGTCCTGCTTTATATACAAAAAATATCTTTCATAGCCACTATCAGTCCTGTGACAGCATTTGCAAACAATGATCTGTAAGTCATAGTACCTATAGTAAATGAGGTTTATATTAATGAAAAATGAACATAAAACAGACTTAAAATTTCACATTATAGTTTTGGACAGGTGTTCAAATACAGCTTGGAGTTACATAAGCCTTATATCTTGGGAATATCTTATCATTAAATTTCCTCCATCATGTTTTTATCTTCTGGTACTAAAATACTACAGTAATTCCCCCGACAACATTGCTGCATAAGTTTGTAGTCAGATTTTGAGTATTTGAGAACTGCAATGGGAAAAAAAGGAAGAGTGAGCAATGTCATCTAGACTTCTGTAAGGCCTTCCATATGGTTCCACACAGGCATCCTTTTCTCCAAATTTGAAATAAAAGATTTTGAAGAGTGGGCTATTCAGTGGATAAGGAATTGGCTGTAGAGAATTGCAGTCAATGGCTCTATGTTCAGGTAGAGTCTGGTGATGAGTGATTTCCCTCAGAGCTTGTCTTGATATTGATGCTCTTTAGCATCTTTATCAATGACATAGACAGTGCAATGGAGTGCACTCTCGGCAAGTTTGCAGATCACACACACCTGAGCAGTGCAGTTGACACAGCAGAAGAATGCCATGCCATCCAGGGGGACTGGACAAACTTGAGAAGTAGACCTGCGAGAACCTAAGGAAGTTCAAAAAGTGTGAAGTGTTACACCTGGGTTGGGGCAATCCCAGACATGAGTACAGGCTGGCAGAAATGCTCATTGAGAGCTCTTCTGCGGAGAAGGACTTGGGGGTTCTCATGGTTGAAAAACAGGACATGAGTTATGAATATGCACTTGCAGCCTGGAAAGCCACCTGCATCCTGGGCTTCCTCAAGAGTGGCGTGGCCAGCAGGTGGAGGGAGGTCATTCTCCCCCTTTACTCTGTCCTTGTGAGACCCCACCTGAAGTACTGCATCCAGCTCTGGGTCCTTCAACATAAGAAGGACATGAACCTGTTTGAGCTGGTCCAGAGGAGGGCTGCAAAGATGATCAGAGGGCTGGAGCACCTCTCCTATGAAGTCAGGCTAAGAGAGCTGGGGTAGAAGAGAGAAGGCTCCAAGAAGACTTTGTTGTGGCCTTCCAATACCTAAAGGGAGTCTTACAAGAAAACTGTGCAGGGACTTTTTGCACAGGCAGATTACAAAATTATGCAACTGTAGTTCCTTTTGGCAGGAACCATTCCTTTCAGATGTGTTCTATGAACTGTTACATTTTCTTTTTTTTTTTTACATTGTACAAAAGTACTATTAATTAAATTCAGGAAATACTTAATTCTTTTTTTTTCTTTAGTTGCTCCTTTACCTTCCTCACAAAAAAAACCCATCTAATTTTCTTACCAAGGATGGCATTTTACTATTACTTCACAAATATGCATGCAAAATTTGTGTCTAATATATTTTAACCGTAATTCGAATAGCTGATGATTTTGTTTTTTTAATTTTGATGTCTCAGAATGTATGTTTGCAACAGCTGAAGCATTTGGCAAATGGGAAGTTCTGGGTCCATTATACATTGATAACAATACTCTGACTACAGTGGGATAAAATTCATGTTATTCTCTTGCAAATCTTGTATGATATTTGGAAGTTTCTAAGTGTCTAAGTGACATCTAAAATGATGTATTTATCTACATTGAGAAAAACCTGAAAAATGTTATAGATTTATTTATGGATACTTATTTAAAAGTTGATCCTTAATAAGCAATTTTAAATTGGGAAATAAATGATATTTATTTTTCAAGTCTCCTGTTATTAAGAATTGCTATTATTTATCTCTCTAATTATAGTTATCTCCTGAAATGCCTTTATTATTGTACCATTTCTTGTGGAGATAGAAGTTGTATCATGGTATTTTGAATCACTAGGTTGTGTTGCCATTACTGAAATGACATACTCTATATAAAATATAAAGACAGTCATATTTCCAAACTGTTCCTGATATCCAGAGGCTCATGATTTAAATTTCAAGATCTGCGTGGAAATAATAATAATAATAAACGCCAACCAACACACACACACAAAAGAAACCCCAGCAACATATCATATGTCAAATTGAGTTTGGACACAGTCTGAAGCAATTAGGATTACTTCAGTTAATAAAAAGAACACTCATGAAGACTGATACGGTATAAAGGTATTAATTTGAAGTGGAGATTATAACTTTATGTTGATGTATGCTGAATATTAGTCAGACATATCACAGAAAAAGAAATTCTGGGATGGCAGCTTGCAGTCTGACTGAGCATCTGCCTGAAGCATTCTGCAGTAAATTCCAGATTCTAACATCTGTCCAAGAAAGACGTAAGGTGGATTTATTATTAAGTCATTAGATGAATATTTGCAGTTGTTTATTACTTGATTACTTATTAGTTCTTCTAATAAAGAACTAAAGAGGAAATAAAGCTACACTGAGGAGCAAGAAGTTTATTTTCAATGGCTTATCACTTTCTATTTCGTTTTTTTTTTTTTTTTCCCCAGGACAGCAGTACCTGTGCTATACCTATAAAAGCTCATGCCAAAACCAGCTCTGCCTTTTTCAAATCTTTTTAAACTCCTGCACAGAAAACCAGGAACATAAGAAGTACAGAGCCACCCAAATATGTCATCAAGAGACATACCTTCTGAAGATTTTCTGTAAAGCAGACTGTATGCAATGATGTTCAATATGGGAACACTGAACAGCTTAAAAATACATGAAAAAATTATATGGTCAGGAAAAGACTGAACGGGCCTCCCTTCTAGGCAAAGACCTGTTTGCTTTATGCAGTGGATGCACAGATTTAATGGAGTATTTGGGGCTTGTTCCGCAGGCTGTTAAGACATTGTTCCTTTGCTAGGATGAATGTTGCTGGACTGATTTAGACTGACTGAAAACTGCATCATATATATATAGACATATACAGACACACTAACATTAGTTAGAATTACAACAGATAAGTGAATGTAGAATATGTAAAAGGAATAAATTACATTTGTAGTGTGGAAAAGAGGAATTTTCTTGTTTAGTTAGTTTGTAAAATGTGGTGCCTAAAAACATAGTTGACCTAAAGGAGAAGGAAAAATTAGTAGCAGAGAACAGGGAAGAAATCAATTGAAATTCATTTTACTAGAAGCAATGTAAGTGAAAATTCTTGTATACATACAAATCTTCCTCAGCAAAGACTTTGTATCTTCTTAATCTTTCAAAAAGTTCTTTCATGTAGATCTATTAAATTATTAACTCCTTCAGAAGGCCACTGTTGGAATAAGCCTGTGAAAATATAGTGCTAGCTACATTTTCTTGAAAATTGACAAGTGTTTTCTATTGATTAATTTACAAGAGCAAAAAGAACAATAGGGAATGAATTACTTCATTACTACTGATCTTTTTATTTTTCCAATTTTTATTTCAGCAAAGAAGAAATAAATATCTTATTGATATTACTATACTATATGGGGCAAGATTAAAATGCGAAAGGGTAAGCAAAGAAAATTTGAAATGAATTCATTTAAGTTGACTCTCATAAGTCTTTCATAAACACTTTCTGTCTTTCATCTGTTCAGCCACTGCTGCATAACATCCTAATAACTTCAGTGAGTTATTTCAGAGACATATTTTTTCTGACATATACTGCCTCAGGCTTCTCCTGAAAACATCATTCTTCAGATTTTGGCAATCACTTAGTGTCCATCATTCTTTGCTATCTTTCCAGTCTTTGTCTTTGCCTTTTGTCTACTTCCCAGGCAGCTGTTCTCATTGTCTGCTCTTAAATTCATCTCCATTTGGAAAAATGCATCGTTTGCAATAATCAGTCCATTTCCAGCTCACTGCTATCCTTTGTTTGCACCAGTAAGTCTCAGTGTTTGCAAAATGCAAGGAATCATTTGTGACTCATTTATGTAGTATTTGTCAACTTTTCATCTTAGAACACTTGTCTGATAGATCTTTTCCTCAAGGCAAATGCAAACCCCATGTGTTCAAGATCAGAGGAAGGCAATGTAATCACAAATTGAAAGAATAATTTGCAGATGGAATGTATTAATTAAAGAAGGAATTTAGGTTGAGTTGTAAGCATAAGCTTTAAGACTTTTACAGGATATAAAAATCAATCCTTCACACGCAAGATCTTCAGAACATGAAGGAGCAAAACTTGGCTGTTCATTAAAATCATGACTAGGCAGAGTATAGCATAGTTTATTGAAATACGGTGCTCAGTCAGGAGAGTCAAAAATTGATAGTAGCTCATCTTTATATGTGAGAATGTCTCAAAAGACAGAGAGAAACAATATCACTGCAATTATTCAGAACCACATTTCTGTTCTTGCAGCATCAGGAATCACAGCTTCATGTACTTCAACAGCCTGTCAGTATATTCATCTGTATGTAGTAGTGGTTGTATCCTACTCTCATTATTGTCTGTATTCTCAGGTACAGTGTGATATACAAGAGAGGAAAGACTGAATGACTAGTTTCTTTTTATTTAGAGTAATTAACTGGATGATCTAAACTGGACTTCCATGTTAGTGGTTCCATTACTCTTAGGAATTCATTTGTACAGCACTTCAAACAAACTCTGAGTTTGAACGTTAAAGACTGGTGGAACAGACCAGTCAGTGTTTTAGTTAGTCTTTGCTGTCTTTGTCCAGGAAGAAAAAATTACTCACTTTGACAGGATGAAAAGGTGGACTTGTATTTTTAATTCACTTAGATAGAAAAACAAACAAAAAAAAACCCCATACTATGTAGCCTTGGATAATGTTTGGTTTTTTTTTTTTTTTCTTTTCAAATTGGTCAAGTGTTTTTCCTCCCTATTTATTTATGTCTGCTTTTTCTCTTCTTCTCAATAGTGGAAACTATACAGTCATTTCATACAGCTCAGACCTTTGTTCAAAGGCTAAATAAATAATCCAGACTGCCATATGATGGGGTGGAAATGGAAAGACAATACATTTTAAGGACACATCCATGTTACAGAGATTAGATATCAACCCTGGATAAGAAAGAAGTACTGCTGGATTTAGCTTTAGCTGTCTAGTTTTCTAAATAGAGACCTGACACAGGCACAAAAGATCCCCCATCTCATGAAAGTGGGAGAGTTAGGTATCTTCAAATAAGATTAGAAGAACTCTTCACTGTAAGAGAGAGCCACATACATCTAGTAAATACTCAGTTCTGATGTGCTCTCTGAAGCCTTTCATCTGACTTAGGACTCCAGGAAGACATTTCATTTGAATTAAAGAATCCATTTCCACAGATAACTGTGAACAACATTCCATTTTCTTAAATGCACTTTGTATATAAAATGTTCCACTGGCTAGAGAATTACACAAAATGTAGAAGCATTAGGCTGTTTTTAATTCTAGGATAGTGCCAACCCACACTTTTGCTCAAGTTGCATAGCTTTGAATCATAACATAAATAAGTGAGACGTTATTAAATCATTACTTATTTATCCATCTTCTATTTAACAGTTATTTAATAAATTCTTCTTTCTGAAACAGAAAATCCCCACCCCCATTCACCCCATTTCACCCACCCCCATTTAACTAGTCTTTCCCTTCTTCTTTCTCCCTCTCTTCATTCTAGGAGATTCATTTTTGGCCAGCTTTCTGTTGCCTTATGCTAATGACAAAGTGTAGGAGTTAAAAGCACAAAAATCTGTTTGCCATGAAAGCTAATCTACTAGTTTCCAAGATTTGAGTATTATCATGGGAATTGTTTCAACATCCATGGAGGAGACAAATCTTTCTACATATGGATTGTTAGCATTTTAAAATTCCCAGAAATTTTATTTATTTTTTTCAACCCTGAGATAAATTATTAACAGAATAAAATGTGAATAAATTTGTTTGGAATAAATAAAAAGAAAGAAAGAACTGGTTGTGCAAAGTTTTATAGATAACTAACCATTCATAATCTTAGGTTGAGCAGCTATTAAAGCATGCAACTACCTCAGATAGTTTATAGAATGTACAGAATTTAATCAAAAAAATTTTCTTTATAGTAACTTTTGGGGTTTTTTCACTTTTTTTCATCACACAAATAAGAAAAATATAGCCTTTCCTGAAAATCCTTTGTTGTTACTACAATGTAATAAAAAAGACATGTTTTATATATATAAAAAAAAAATACTATAGAGAAAATGAAATTATTGCAGTATTTTACAACCAATTATAACACTGAGAGATCATTTCAGGAGCAGTCCTGATGTAATTTGATACATTAAATCATCATGATAGCTCTAGAAACGCCCAGAAGACATGTTTATTTAAAGATAATAGCAACTAATATGAATGAAAACTAACAAAAACTGAAGTCAATAGTATTGTATTTCCATTTTTCCAACTTATTTCCAGAGTTACCACTTTTTAGATAAGCAGACTTGTTGTTCAGAGTTTTTGACAGGTTGTGTACATATACTCTTAAAATCAGCAAGATAACTGCAGTTTTGGTTTAGCTAGTTGAACTTCAGCCCAGGCAATACTTAAAAGTATCTTGACCATACTCAAAAGAGAATAAACTGATGCCTTAAGAAGCTAAATCTGAGCAAATTCTTTTTTGAATTAGAGAATAATATTTGGAAGGTATCTGAAGTACATCCAGTTCTTCTTAGTTGGAGGTGCTGATATTCTGGCCTAAGAAGCATACACTTTTACCATCGTTGCTTTCACAGAAAGTTGCCTCAGCCTCATGGAAGAGTCTTAGGGAAGTAGTTGTCCTCATGAAAAATTTTCTGTTCTTTTTTACTCCAAGAATCTGTTCCTTTCTGTAACACCATTTTCAAATAAGTAGCATCAGCAGACTATATTCCCTGGCAGGGAAGTGATTTTCCCGCTCCACACACAGTGTCTCTGAGGGTGTGTAGGAAAGAAATACCAAGGTTTCTGGCTAGGTACCTATTTTATTAATTAAATACATCTACTATAGTATATTTCTTATGTAACAGTTTATATAGGCTGTATTGTTAACAATTTTTTCTCTGTAGTTTGGATTAGATAGGAAAAAAACTACATATATTTAAGTAATGTTTTAAAATAAAAATACTTTTCAAATATTTGTGTGTGTGTGTGTGTATGTGCACACAAAACATAAATAACAGTAAACCACTAGATATATGACTTTACATTTCTATTTTATTTGGGATTGCTGTAGTCATTGTTAGGTAGCGGAAATTAAATTCCATTCAAGATAGTATTTTTAGTTTCTTTCTAGCTTTTTTTTTTTTGAAAACTAATTCATGTTGGCTTCCAAATTGACATATATACCATGAAGCTACAGAATAAATGGTCCTTCAGATTTTGAGAAAAATTGGGCGAACTCTGTCTGGTCTCACATAATAAAAAAAAAATACCCTCAAATAAATTGACAAGCCTAATTTTTCTGTGTTCCATACTTTAAAATGGCACAAAACTTCTATCACATGAATTGAACTACCTAAGAAACAATATATAAATAGTAGTGGGAAAATATAAAAGTAACATAAATCAAATTTAATATTTTTATTTTCCCTCCTCCAGTCCTCATTAAGGTGTTCATGGTTATTGAATTAAGAGGGAATGTATTTAGGCCTCAACCTAGCAAACTTGAACACACTTTATATTTTGTTTTAAATTATATTTAGCATGTAGAACTACTGCCCACTTATTGATTTGTTTCCTTATAATGTGTGATTTGTGATTTAACTAATATTTCAAATAAAACTTTTCTTGAAATCAGAAGATTTCAAAAGTAAAAGTACTTCTGAGCTCTGGGTTCAGCACCATGTTTCAGCTGGGAATTTGAGATATGCATTCATAGAATTGGGGATCAGAAGGGGCTTTGAGACAGAAATTGCCAAAAGGTGAGAGGAAGTATTTTTCAGGAACAGTTATGCATGATTGCAAACTGAGAACGAAGAAAAAAAAATCACTTCTGAAAGGCATTATAAATACATTATAATTATACATTTATATCAAAGTTTTATATATAGATGTGGTTTTAGTTAAAAAAAAATACTTTGTTTGTTTTGTGTTATATATTCCAGGACAGTACCCTAGACTGAATGCAGACTTCACAAATGATCCACTATGACCAGACCTCATGTATTTTGAGGGACAAATATCTTCTGAGACAAGTAACTTGCTTTTTGTTAACTGCTCTTGTTTACTTTCAAATTTATTTAACAAACCAGCTTGAAAGCTGAGTGTTTGAGAGGCTTGTGCAGCCTTCAGGTTTTTGTGAATAAATCCCTATGCACCTAAAATGATTCAAATACTACATAATATAGTTCAGTTATTCTTCATGAGGAGTACTAGAATTCTTGGCATATTAAGCTTATCAAAGTAAACATATGGATATTGGCAGCCACTGAGCTTTGGTAATATCACTTGGAACTGACTCTGCTGTAATTTTTTTCACATGCATCAATTTATGCCTGGAAGAAGTATCTACTCTATGGAGTAGGGAAAACATACTGTCATTTTAACAAATACCCTTTTATACTACCAACATGTGTGCATGTATAGGTATATACTATATGTATGCAAATAATGTCTATGTGTAGAGAAAACTATCCCCAGTGTCTCAATGACTACTAAAAATGCTGGAGGGCATATTGTAAACATGGAAGCTGTGCTTCATAGTGGTCATCCAGCAAGAGAAGACAAGTGTGCCTTGGAAAATCCAAGGAAAGTGGAAAATATAAAGTTTGAAATGTTTTCATTTGATTAATTTTTTTCCCAGATCTCAAATAGTTACAGGAAATCCAGAAAAAAACAACTCCTAGAGGAAGAATTACAAAAAAAAAGAGTGGCAAAATGATCTTTGAAATAAATTTCTGTTTGTTTGTTGTGGTGCATATAATACTGAAATATAATTTCAGCAGAAGGTAAAACAGGTCTGGTACAAATTAGATAAAGGCAGTGAGAGTAAACAGTAGGAAATTTGATGAGGAGATGAATTCAAAAGCAGGGCATAGGAAAGACTGAGAAGAATTTTCAGAAGGTTGGCATGAGAACAGATTACTTTCATGTTTGTAATTTTCCTATAATTTTTCTAGGGCTTCCTTATCTCTTATGGAAGATAATTTTGATCTTTCACTGAATTAATTTCTTCTATGTGGGCTTTAAATTAGACTAGTCATATAAATCATATGTTTTAGAAGAAAACAACTGTAATATTTATTTCAAATAATATTATGCATGTACTGCAGATTTGTCATTCAAAAAACTTGTCAGAAGAGAGCATAGAGAAAAGATGAAGACTGTTCTTTGAGGTTGGTTAAAATAAAATTTAATGAAAACTGATTTAAAACTCGTTGATAGATCCTTTGATCTTTTAAAGGAAATCAAAAATCCAGTGCCTCCACTGCCTCACCCTCAGAAAAGAGGAGTTTTCTAGGTACTTTATGAAAACATTGTTGACTTTATTATTTAGAGGAGGAAACAGATAAATTTCTCTGTCTATATCAAAACTTATATGTGGCCTTGCATTATTTCTTTTAGTAAAAAAAATTAGTAAAAATTTCTTTTAGTAAACCCAAACTCTTTTTGGGTTTCTTCATCAATAAGTTTTATGAGAAAAGATAATATACTCTGAATATTTGGAAAGGAAGAATGATACTTACCCTGGATCCTGCAGCTAGCATGTCTGCTGGATGCTAACAGAGGAGAGCAGAGCAATATACCATGCATATATGAAGGAACTGGAATACTGTTCTGGGTTAGCTCCCATAATTGTAGGTTGCACTAATGCACTCTGGAAATGACCAGCATACAGATCTCTATGGGCAGATCTTTATGTAGAATGTGTAATGTTTCTGAAGAATGAAAACTGACTTGGACCAGTGTTAGTGGTGGGCCTCTATCATACTCAGCTTTACATTGAAAAGCAGTCATGCTCGAGGAGATAGATGTGTTATTCCGGGTAGTTGCCTGACATGTTCTCTCTTTCGGAGAACTAACAGCACATCACTGATTTGCACACTGATAAATTTGAAACTGATAAATTAGTGTCAACCTCAGAATATCAACTTTTATGCCTTTCTTAACTTGTAAGTATGAAGATAAATGACCACACAGTTATTGGACTTCATGTATTTAGTTTTAATTCAACTCTTTTCTAGTTTATTACTCTTCCAGCAGCTAAATTCACTCACTGCTAACCTTCCATTTCCCTGTAACTAACTTTATCTTTCTAAGACTTGATTTATCTCCAGTGCGAGTCTCTTGTTTTATACCAGATACATTCATCTTTTCCAAGACACAACAAAGCCAGGTTTCTGCTGTGTTTTACATAAACTTTTTTACACCACTATATACTGCATGCATCTAAAATTTTCAGTGAAATTTTCATAATGCAAACCATTATGAACACTTTGCCTAATGATAATTGCTAGCTGCCTTTTAGCTTAATGTTGTAAGTTAATTCAATAGCAAAGGAACACATATAGATCAAATAGGATTTTATCTTTTGTTCATTTGCAGCACTGACTTGTTCCGTGGAATATTGCAAGAAATCATCAAAACAATTGACCTGGAAGATATGCTCCTTCATCAGAATGTGATCAGGATCAATATCAGTCAATTACAGAATGATGTTGGTAGTTCAAGCCTGATGCTTGAAGTACTGATACTTTCGGATACTTGAAGTAGCATTTAAAGCAAACAGGAAAAAATCCAGTGAGACCTGACATCCCAGAGTTGTTGTCCTTTTGACATGTTTCTTTGCAGAGAAAGCCTGACCTTATACACTGTTGTTTCTGTACAACATAGTTCATCAACTGTGTCAATGTGAACAAGGAAATAAACTGATATAGGTATCTTTTTTTTTTAAAGTTCAGATTGGAAGAAGAAGAAAAGAGACACTAGTTTCTCACATTGTCTGCGAAGATCTTGTCTCTGCACTGGTCACAGCCCACTGAAGGTCTAGGTGTTAGCATGTTGAACAAAAAGGGTCTACTGCTACTTGGCATCTGTGTTAATTATGACTCGGGGCATAAGTATTCTACTTTTTACCGTTTCTCATTGGAGAGCCAGTCTATGGGGCAGATAACCACCTACACCCATCTCCTCCACACACCTCACCTCCATCCCCCTTTCAATATAATAATCTAAACCAATTAGAATATAGAAGTGATCCACAATGCAATTTATTACCACCTGGTGACCAACGTCCAGCCACTTCTCAAGCAGCAGCTCCCATCCAACCTTGCTTCTAGTTTGTATACTGGGCATGACAACATATGGTATGGAATTTTAACCTGATATCTTAGATAAATACCTTGAGTGTACCTGAGGTTAGGTGTGGTAGTACTGTAGTATTTGTCACTTACTAGTGACAAAGAAGACTAAGCAAGAGTCATCCTTTTCTCTGTGGTGGAAAGCTTTCTCCTGGAATACTTAGAACACTTATTTACAGTCTCAGAGACTAGCATCACAAGGCATTGAATGTTGGATTGCTCAGCTTACAAAATGATTCCACTTGTTATTAAGTGACCTTAAGGTTTTCTTCACTGGTTTAACTTGAATAATGTGAAGTCTGCATTCAAATGTGTCTATGGCAACCATGAGGATAGAAAATTGTAACTTCTTCAAGATTAAAAGTTCAAACTGCGATGGCTGTACCTTTTAACTCCATAACTGGCTTTTACCCTGATCTCCATAATCCTGTTAGCTTCATCATGTTGAAGAGATCATGACATTTTCCAAAGCACCGGGGGGAAGCATTTTCTTTCAGTTCATTGACTAAGCTGTTCTCTGGGACAGCAATGTCACCCAGCTGTGTCTAGTCTTTTTATGCTTCACAGAATGGGTAAGGTTGGAAGGGACCACTGGAGGTCATGTAGTCTGGCTGCTTAAATAGCTACAATTAAGGTTATAGTGTTCTTTACTCCTTTGGACTAGTACATTAATATTTTTCACTATTTTAAATAATCCCCCCAAAACCATCTAGAATTTAAAGAAAGTGCACACAGGAGATGAGGATTTACCCCTTGTTTTGAAATAAAATTTATGTAGAAGAACTGTGAGAAGAACTTATGAAAAACTGAATGGATCTCTAATACAATGCATTTTTTTCCTTTTGTGACTTGTAGCATACTCAGATTCTGTCTGTAGCATACTCAGATAACTGTCTTGTAGCATACTCAGATAACTGTCTTCTTAGTCACTACTCTTAAAATACCATATTTCTAACTAGGAATTAGGTTATACTATACTTATTTTAAATAGTTGCTGCATGTGATCTTGGACTAACTAGGCTGCTTGCATATCTTTTTTGCAAAAATGCAGATTTGTTTTCCTTGGTAAGATTTTGGATAGGTACATTGTAGTAAGTGGCATTCATACTAGATGCAAAATAAGTAACCATTCTAGGAAATGATAATTTCTTAAATTATTTTTTTATTTTTTTGAGACAGAGAGAAAGAAACAAGATAAAGTGAGACAGAGAGACAAAGAGGGGAAAATATGCAAATGTGTAAGCTACCTCCCACTTAACCTGATTTATATGGTCACTTTTGTTTGGAAAATGGAACTTTAGTAAATAAATAGTATAGTTAGTATAGTTTGAGGCAACCTTTAAAATACAGAAACAAGTGCTAGGCAATGCAGCCTCTACTAGATTTATGAAAAGCTTACATGAACTAACTGGTGTTGTGCTTTAAATTTTAAGAAGTGTATACTAGATTAAGGTATGCTGGCAATTTAAAAATGTAGCATGAAGCTAGGCCTAGGTGAGGTAAAGTTTTTTGGCTTTGAGAAAGAAGCTTAATCTGAACTGAAACATAAAAAACTATTATGCCTTACATACTGTTAGAAAAGAGAGACTTTCTATTTCCTTATTTCTCTTTTTGAAAAATATTAGATTTAGGATGAATTACGAATGTAGACGGCTCAAAAACATGAAGCCATCTCTACCCCAAGAGAAAACAGTAGCAACATTAAGCTTTCTAGAAGAGCAACTGTTTTCTCATTACATTTATTCATAGAACAATAAGTTTTGACATGAGATCAGGACCTCTAGGCACTACTGCTATTCTAATTTATTTAATACAGTGAAAGTATTCATCTTGCTTTGACACAGAGCTGAATTGCTGCCTCCGTGTTTGTCTTTAACTGGGCTTTAATCATTGCTTTTTGTTGCAATCTATATCATTAACTTCACTCAAATTGATTAGCTATTAAATATTTTAATGGTTTGCTAAGCACTTCAGGAAATTAATATTTGTACACTATTTGTGGACAGCAGGATGAGGGAAGTGATTATCCCCATGTACTTGGCACTGGTGAGGCCGTCCCTCAGATCCTGCATTCAGTTTTAGGCCCCTACTGACAAGAAACACATTGAGGCTTTAAAGTGTGTCCAGAGAAGGGCAAAGAAGCTGGTGAAGAGTTTGTAGCACAAATCCCATAAGGAGAGGCTGAGGGTGCTGGAGTTGAGCCTGGAGAATGGGAGGCTTAGGAGAGACCTGATGGTTATCTACACCTACCTGAAAGGAGGTTGTAGGGAGTTGAGTTGGTCTCTTCTCCCCAGTACCAAGTGATGAGAAAAGAGGAAATGGCTTCAAGTTGTACCAGGGAAGGCTGAGATTGTATATTAGTGAAAATTTTTTCACCAGAACTGTTGAGCATTGGAACAGGCTGCCTAGGGAAGTGGTTGAGACACCATCCCTTGAGGTATTTAAAATATCCATAAATGTAGCTCTCAGGGACATGGTTTAGTGATAGACTTGGCAGTGTTAGGTTAATGGTTGGACTTTATGATCTTAAAGGTCTTTTCCAATCTAAATTATTTTATTCTATTATTCTACACATTCTACACAACAAACAGATGTTCTTACTGTTTTACATTAGCTGAAATATTTTGGATACCTGAAGACTCATTGGTAAGAAATTCAGTAATGTAGAAAACTGGTATAAATTCCCTGCTTTATCATGGGTTAGTCACAGTTTTCTGAACCATTTTGTGATTCTATGTCTTGTAGTGAGTATCAACTGATTTGCAATGTTATTAAAATTTCACAAGACTTTCTTCAGAAGGAGAAATAAAAAGGAAATGTCCTTGGTTGGGAAGAGGACCTAGCTGCCTATGACAGACTGTGGAGTTTTTTAGGTAGTATAACATAATTATGAAGTGTTTAATTGCATAAGCATTCTCTAATCAGGAATATTTAAACAAGGACAAAGTAAGAAAATACTGTGTATGGAACTAGGAAAATTTGATGCACAAATATTTACCTACCTAAGTTCATGTTGGTCAAAGAAACATAATAATCCTAACTTCTTATTTACCCATTTTCCTGCCAGATAATAAAATTTAAGTGAGACTATTAAACTGTGCATATCTTGTATTTATGACCTTGACTTCCCAGTGTAAAACTGCAATATTTTTTTGCTCTTAAATAAAAATGCTGCATTCAAAGATAATATCAGCTATAATCAGTGAATACATTTTAAATGACACCTGGATTACCACATTCTAAAAGCTTGTCTTTGGTTTTTCAAATTCTGTTTCTTTGAGAAAAATAAAAAACTTAATTTCCATGTACCATATGAATATTTTCTTTGCTTTTTTTCCTCTCTGTAAAAATTGGTGAGGTATCAATATACATTCTGTGAATTTTCTAGTGTAAAAAATGACCTGAATTCAAAATGTTGGGCATTGCTAAAAGGTAAGTCTTTGAGTCAGGAAGTGCTGGACAGGAAGGAAGAAGTCACAGAAATGAGACTAAAATGTGAAGGAGGTATTTGTCTAGGATCATTAGTTGGGTGAGATAGCCAAGGGGTATATTGGATGACACCAAAGACCCAGGCAATAGAAATGGGATAAAATTCAACAGCACAGCATGAAAGGTCATACGCTAGGGGCTAATAACAAGCATTTTTGCAATAAGGTAGGAACTGATCAGCTGAGGTGCAGTAGTCAATCATAGGGTGGCTATAGGTTTCCAATACGATGAAATCCAAGGGTGTGTTAGCTAATATATTTCCAGAAGAGAAAAGGACATTCACAAACCAATATAGAGACCTTATTGTAGTATTGTCTTGTTTTCAAAATAGATTTAATCATTAATATGTGCAGAAATGTATTACTAAAATATCTTGTCTTTTAACTCTTAAAATAAAATCTGAGAGGATTTCTAGGTATATTTCAAGATAATCACTTTAGGAAGGTAAATATTAGTACTAGACATTAAGTCTAGTTTTTTTGCTGGGATATGAACAAATGCAGTTTTACTGTCTCTGGATCAGATTGTGTGGCAATTTAAAGGGCAAAAGCTATAAGTGTTGTGATATTTTGGTTCAGCCTTCTAAGACAAGCAAAAAGCTATGAAAACAAATAACCTAGATGAAGTGAATCTTTATGAATTTTAGATGTTCTGGGACCTGGCTGTTTGTAAGAGCAAATGGCAGTAATGGAAATAAAACTTTTCATCTAGGTCTGTGGCATGTCTGATTTTTTTTTTTTTTTTTATTGCTAATTTCTGTGTGAAAAATCATGTTCACAAAGGATTTGACCCCAACCTCTTTACGATCTTCACTGGCCAGGGGTATGAACAACCAATATTTTTATATCCATAAACAGACAATAATATGTTTCTGTGATTAACACAGAAATTTTACAGGAAAAAGGAAAAGCTGGGAGATATATTTAAAGAATTCTTCAGATAACAGTTCTGGTGCGTAAAAAGACTTTGGAAAGATTGAGGGTTAATTTTTCTTAGATGCTCTTGTGAGTGAATGAAAAATAGGGGAAAAAAGAGCTGTTCTAAGCTAAATATGTTGGCCAAGATAAATGAATGACTTAGGATGGAAAAATAGTTTTTCAGAGAAGCATAGATGTTCAAAGACGGCTTCAGGAGTTTATTTCTGACTTGGTAACTAAGTAATTATCAATGACATGATGATTATTTCCATGAATCTACTCAAAGAAGAGTACTTACTTGCTACTTATTTGTATGTAATACAGAGAGTAGCAGGCTCATTAGCTTCGCCTTTGGTCAGCAGAGCAAAAAGATATGATGGAGGAAATTAGCTCTCCCGGTGGTGAAAGGCTCTGACACCTGCCATGGCTCTTTTCCTGACTTGCAATTGCTTCTGCAATTTGCTACTCTAGCTGAATGCTCCCCCTAACTCTGGGCACATGGTAATTCACATGTGAGTACTTAATTAATTGGCTCATTTAATCAGTGTGTGAGCAGAAAAGACCTTATGCTAGCAGTATTTCTCCCCAGGAGAGCTTGCCCATTTGAGAGGCATGGTCTCCATGTCCCCTGATAGCAATTAACAACTACTGAATTGCTCCACTGAATAATCATGAAATTCGTCTGTCTCGGATCATTTCATGTAGTCTAATAGTGCTTAAATTTAGTATCTTGCCAAACTGGGGCCCATTAGAATCGACAGTGATTTCATGTGCTTTTTTGAGCTAATTTAAATGAATGCCTTATCAAGAGGTGAACTACTTTGTGCTTGATGTTTGCATACAGATACTTTTTTAAAATATTTTTTACAAATATTTGGGAAAAATCTAAATTGAAAATTTTAAATTAAGAGCCTTTAGATTCAAAACTTTTTCTAAATTTTAAGTAAGATCAAAGTAAGGAACAGTAAATACCAGCATAGATTTCTGTTTAACAGCTAAAAGTTCAAACTAAATATCTTATTTGTCTACACAATTTGCATATTAACAGTTGATATCATTCTGACCAAATGTGATTGCTTCTTTTTTTTTTTTTTTCCCTAATTTTTCTTCAGCAAAGCATGGTGAAAAAATAAAACTTTGTCAAGGCGTTGTTTGAAACAGCCAGCACAGACACACTCATCATTTGACACATTTGAGTGAAGCTTTTGACAAGAGTCAGTCTAAAAATCAGAATCTCATCATCTATAAAAAAATCATAGTGGTAGTTGTGAATGAAAGCAATGTTTCTTTAAATTCATGGCTTTTTGAGTTTGTAAAGAGTCCTGACCTCTAAAGCTTCAGATTCTTTCTGTAAAAAAGGTGTTGTCTCCACTGACTAACTCTTGACATCCAGCAAAACAGTCTTTGAAGGCAGAGATCGTTTGAGCCTGCATGTTCCTTTTAAAAACACATTCCAATTAGATCCAACTCTGAGTTGTTTGAGGTTTTCTTTTTGGGTTTCAATGCTATGAATAATTCAACAAAGAAGAACTGCGACCATGAAACTGTTTGGAAAGGTCATCAGCCATTGTCAGAAATTTTGGAGAGAACATTCTCAGGGACTTCTCAGATCATGTGTCCAGGGCAGGATATGTTAATTTCTTAAATATTACAATAAAATTGATACCTCCGTTTAATAATAAAATTTAATCCTATGTCAAGCAAAATGTTAACTACTGTGGTAACGTGAAAGTGTCATTGCCTCTCATCTTTGGATTGACAGACTAGGTTTTCTTCTCTCTACTTACAAGTATTTTGAGCGCACTGATCACACATGGTTACATCTAATTCACATCAATGTAGATCAAGTATATTAAAAAGTACTTTAAAGCAACACTGAGTTAAAAACAGCAAAACAGAAGAAAAGGTTCCCATTATTTGATACCCGTTCTTACTATGAAGTCTCTATATTCTTAATTTTCTTATAGCCACTCATATTTTGAAGAAAGATGTTTGAACAGATAAAGTGTTGAAATAAAATAAGAAAATAGAAGAATAAGGGGGGGTAATGGAAAGAATGGCTTCTATCGCACTTTTAGCTCTAATGTAATTTTTCCTTTTACTTCAATTAAATTTAATTTCTTTATTGAATTTTCCCCTTTGGTATTCTTTCTCATTATTCCCTAAGTAATCTGTATTGTATTTTTTTTTTTTTTTTTGCCTAATTTCAGTATAGCTTCAAGTGCAGTTTTTAGGTAGTGTCCATCAGTCATTCTCAGGGATTTTAGAATGACCTCCTTTTCTTTCATTTCAAATGTTATACAAATAATCATAGAAGCATAAAATCATAAAATTATTTGGGTTGTAAGGAACTTTAAAGGTCATCTAGAGTCGTCCTTTTCTGTCCTGCTGCTTCTCCCTACCTATAGGGACACCTTCAACTGGACCAGGTTGCTCAGAGACCCATCCATCCTGTCCTTGAACACTTCCAGTGATGGGGTATCCATAACTTCTCTGAACAACCTCTTCTAGTACCTCACAGTAAAGAATTTCCTTCTAATACCTAATCTAAACCTGCCCTCTTCCCAGTTTAAAGCACCTCCCCCTCTTCCCATCACTATGTATCCTAGTAAATGTCCCTCTCTGGCATTATCGTAGGCCCCATTTAGGTACTGGAAGGCTACTATAAGGTCTCCCTGGAGCCTCATCTCCTCCAGGCTAATCAGTCCTAACTCTCAGCATGAGAGAGATGCTCCAGACCTCTACTCATCTTAGTAGTCCTCCTCTGGACTTGCTTCAGCGGGTCCATGTCTTTCTTACTTTGGGTGCCCCAAAGCTGGACACAGTACTCCAGGTGGGGTCTCACAGGAGAATCCTGAGGGCAGAATCACCTTCCTCAATCTGCTGGTCACTTTTTTGATGCAGCCTAGAACACGACTGACTTTCTGCACTGCAAGTGCTGGCTCGTGTCCAGTCTCTCATCCACCAGCTCCCCCAAATACTTCTCCTCAGGACTGCTGTCAATACATTCTCCTCCAGTTCTGTATTTGCACTTAGAATTGCCCTGACTCAGGTGCAGAATCTTATACTTTACCTGTCTGAAATTCCTGTGGATCACACAGGCCCACCTCTCAAGCCTGTCAGGGTCCATCTGGATAGCATACCCTCCTTCCAGCATGTTGATTTCACCACACATTGTGTTGTGTTCAGAAAACTTGCTGAGTGTGCACTGAATCCCAGTGTTCATGGCACTGGCAAAGACATTAAAGAGTGCCAATCCCAATACTGAGTCCAGAGAAACACTACGTGTCACTGGTCTACACTTGGACATTGAGCTATTGACCAGAACCCTTTGAGTGCAACCTGTGAGGGACTTCTTTGTGTGTTGGGAGAGGGGCCATGGTCAGGCCTGCAATCTCATGGCAGTATTGGAAGGCAGATGGTCTGTGGCCAACATGGCAGCCCGGAATACACATGGCCGAGTGCATGGGAACCAGGTGGTAAGAGCCTGTCAATCAAAAAGGCTGCCTGGTAGCCCACCCACACCACACCCCCCTGGAGTTTCTGATTGGCTATGGCTTCCCTCGCTCCAAGTAGGAGGGCAGAGAGTGGTCAGTGAACTGGTTGTCCCACCTGGGAGGGAGTGGCCACAGTGGCCAAAACTTATAAATACAGGAGCATAGAGGCTCCATTATGGTCTTGCCTTCTTTCCTGGGACCTGCCATCATGCTGCCTCTGGTGGTAGCCATACAAGTTGCTTATTCTAACTTTCTTTACTTCTTTCTTATCATCTTAATTTCTTTCTTTACTCTTTTTTTCCTCTTGTGGGTATCTTCAAACCAATGGATTCTATTTCACTGGGTCGTGTGGGTTGGTGTTTGCTGGTTACTTCTATAAGTGATTCTTCTTGGTTGGTTGTTGCTCCTGTAAAACCTTTTCTCAAAATGCTTCTTTTCTCACTAAATTAAAAGAAGTCTCTTGAAAAAAAATTGCATAGCTTTTTCTCTTTATGCAATTGTGGGTGAATTCTTGAGAATCTTAAATATAAGTAAACTGCCTGGGCAGTGTGTGGCTTAGACCCAGGCCTTTACACAACCATCCTGATAGTTCCTTACCCATCTGTAGAATCTCCAATTTAGAGACAAGGATGTTGTACAAGAATGTTGTGACAAATGCTTTGCACAAGTCTCAGTAGATGATGTCATTTGCTCTTCCTTTCTCCACCAACTCTGCAACCCTGTAATAAAAGGCCACCAAAGTGTTCAGGCACGATTTTTCCTTAGTGAAGCCATGTTGGCTATGACAGATCATCTCCTTACTTTTCATGTGCCCTAGCACAGTTTCTTCAAGGATCTGCTCCATAATTTTTCCAGGCACCAAGGTGAGACTGACTGGTTTGTAGTTCTCTGAGTTTTCCTTTTTCTCTCATTTTAAAAATGGCCATTGGTTTATTAGTTTTCTCCTTTTCCTGTCAATGGAAGCTTCACTGGAAGTGGTGTTGTCCTTAACATCCCTGGCCACGTTTAATTCTACCCTAACCTGATCCTTGACTTCTTGGACAATTTCTCTGTATTCCTCTGTAGCTATTTCTCTTTTTTTCCTCTGCAGGTTTCTTTTTTATTTTATTTTTACATTTAGTACAAACTCTTCCAGAAATACTCTAGAATTGTGCTGTAAATGGTGTCCTTTTACTATTTTCATGGGAGAATAAAAAATATCCTTATAAAACTTACATTTCTTTTCTTTTGTTCCTCAAAAAAAAAAAAAAATCAATCCCACAATACTTCAACCCAAAAAATTTTCCGAAGATGAGTTCTCTTAATAAATTTAATACCCAAATCCAGATGCTTGTCAGATGGAATAAATTTAAGCACATTTGAGCATATACCTGCCCTTCTCATACCACAAAATTTTACTTTATGTGCCT
Source organism: Dendrocincla fuliginosa (assembly GCA_035047845.1). Lineage (NCBI taxonomy): Eukaryota > Metazoa > Chordata > Aves > Passeriformes > Dendrocolaptidae > Dendrocincla > Dendrocincla fuliginosa. The sequence goes on from JAWWMO010000138.1 coordinate 52,111,737, forward strand.
ACTTAAAAAAAAGTCACAGCAAAAGTGACAGAAATTTTCTCCGGCAGTATATGTGTGTCTCTGAAGTCAATTCTAGAAAAAAATATGACTAATCAATGGAAGATTAAAAAAAGGAAAATATTTAGCCTGCTAATTGGTTAGTATTTTTAACTTAAAAAAAAGAATATATCCAGGAATGTTACTTACACTTGTGCAACTGCAAATGCCCTTCAGAACAACGAAGTAACTATGAAACAAAAAGAAGACATTTCCAGAAACACTTGGTTCAAATTAAGATAATTTTGGTTTTAAGTTTTTTAATATCTAACCATATTGGAATCTATTTAAAATTGGAGTGATGCTTCCTGGATAGACTAGCATTCAGCATCAACACAGAGGTATACTAATGATGTCCTCCTTTCAGTCAGGTGGGTAAGGTAAGATGCTCAAATCAAATTTTCTAGTTTATGTATGGTAAACATTTAGCAGTTTAAATACGTGAGGTGAATCATCAGCTCTTTCTATCATATTAAACAGCAGCAGCAACAAAAAAGATTAAAAGAGAATAGATCAAATGGTTTCATAGAAAAACAATATTAAAGGGTTGCTGTGATACATTTTAAAATTACCATAAAAGTTTCTGCTATATTCAGTGTACCTTGGCAATTTTAACATCTAAATATAAGTTACAAAAACAGTGGGAACTAGTACTGCAGAAAGGGAAGTTGTATAGATTTGGTTTTGGAATGTTTGTATCAAATTATTTCTGTCTATTGTGTTGATAATTCAAATTTATGCTAGTTAAACTGCTGACAACTTCAGTATTTATAAAAATCAGCAAATTTTTCCAAGAAAGATTGAAGTCATTGTTCTGTCATTTTTTTAAAAACTTGGAACTGCTGAACTAAAGTAAAAATTAGGTCCTCTTTCTTTAAAATAAAGCAAGGGTGTCTTTAGTGAAATAAAGTTAGTTTAATCCTCACTATCTCATATTTATGCATCCAGAAAACAGTAAAAACCTGTTTATTTTTTCCAAATGTACAGATAGTGATAAGTAGTTGTGTTCATGTCTTTCTGAATAGAAATTAGAATACATAATAAATAATGGCAAACAGAAATCTACTCTTAGCTGTGGGTTGTGCAAGTTTATTTTAGCATATATTGCCTCTGAGAGTTCTAGATCATTGCCAAAAAATTCAGCATGTAGCAATTAATTAATGGGTACCAAGTTTAACAGAAGATGACAGCCAGATTTAAAGAGAGAAGTCATTTGCCTAATTTAATTTGGAGGTCAGGATTAAAACAAAATGAAGAAACTTCAGTTTAAGAAAATAGTTTTTGTTTTTGAAAAGTATTTGGTATGACTGCAGTATTCAAAGCCCTAATAAGGTCTTAAAGACATTTTGAAGATTTTAATATCCCATTTACATTTTCAGCCATTTATTTTGAACTGATTTGTACGTCTTTGAAACTATTAATTCATGGAGCCTAGACACACTGACTAAATGAAAAAAATCCCCCCTAGGAACACTTAACTGAAAACATTGTCCTAGTTACTAAAATAATACTTATAGTGAAAGTTTCTGGAGATAAAATTATATCAAAATATGCCTCTGAGCTTAAAACTTATTTAGTCAAGCTAAAATTTAGCCTGACCCCAAATTTATTGAGTCAAGTTATGTGTATACAGAGCTCTTTGTTGAAAGAAAAAATAACTTGATAATAAAGCTGGAATGAAAATAGAAATACATGCCATATAGGAAAGGTCTTTTATGTGATTTAAAAAAAAAAAAAACAAACCAAAAATCAAACAGTCAATTTTTACATACATATTCTGTCTATAGTGAGATTTTATTCTGATCTGAAGAACACTTATGAGATTGAAGAAATGATAATAATTCCCAGAGCTGCAGTCTTTTTAATTAAATTTGCATTCCACCTATCTGTGATAGATGAGTAGGCCCTTGACAGGAGATTAAAGTTAAATGATGCTCCTTACCCAACAGTTAGTTATTTTTGTATGTGAATTTGTGGGTTTCTTGGGCAATAATTTTAGATTAAAAATATGACAAATGTACATATCTGTGTGTACATGTGTATACACATTTGATAAATATTAAAACTGTAGTTTTAAATTGTCCCTGTTTGAATCCTAAGCTTATTTCTAACTGCCTGAAGGAATTTTGCCCCTCTTGCATTTTAAATACTAAATATCTTTTTAGCCTGAACTTTTATCATGGTTATTGCCATTGAAATTCTTCTTTATATTAGGTCATATGTTTTTAATTCCCTCCCCCCCCCCAATTTTCATTGATTTATTATTAAAGTATCGTATTAAAATAATCTTAAAGATTACATTAAACTCAATTTTAGACATAATATGGTTTCGTGTTTCCTGGAAATTGACCACATATTTTAGAGTGAAATTATAGCATGTTAGCAAGTTTTTCTTAGCTGATACACTCTTGGTAGTTGGAATCACAACAGAAAATCCATTCTTAAAAATATATACTGAAATTTCTATTGAACTTTAATTGTTATAATTTCCCAAAGAGAATTTTAGACGTTTTGGCTAGAACCATAATGCCCACCTAACAGATCTTGAAAGTTAAAAACAATCTAGGAGGCTTCATTAACTCATTACATTACAACAACAATTCCATACGTGTGCTGTACCATATAGTTGGCAAAAAATTTTTTTGAATGGTAGCTGTTAGTCTGTTGGGTTAAAAATATGGCATAAAATACTTTCTTTTGCCCCTGGTATGTATCTTTGTCACAGGTTTACATACCTAATCTGATTATTAGCTTAGAAGGGTTAACATATGTATCATGCCAGACAAATTACCAGTAAGGAATAGAAGTTGTGCCAAAGTACAGGGTGTACAGATAAGGATACTGAGAAAAGAAACCAAGGATATCAGGCAAATCCAGAGAACAAAGTAAAGCTGATGTGTGTATTTTATTGCATGGTTGGTTATTAATTTGCTAATTGGTCGATGTAATGATCTGAATCTTTATTGCATGTCCCCCATTCTCTGTTCACAACTGTTTTCCTTCAATCTCTTACACCCCTGCATTAGAGATCCCATGTGAATTCATCTCTGTCATTACAAATGAATCTCGCAGCAACTTGGCACTGTAAATGTGAAGGAGAAACGTAGAGCTTAGCTCAGTTCAGATACCTAAGGTATTTCTTTTCCTTCACTGATACAAAGCATGCCTATGAAGTAAGTTAGATCCAAATGGAGTCTTGTAAAAGGAATCCTTTTTTTATACCCAGTCCAAGGTATCCAGAGTATAGGTTGGTAAGAAGTGTGTTTAATAAGTTAGGAGAAGAATATTGAGTGACATATGAGAAAGAAAGATATAGATGGTTTATACGCTGGCACATTAAACTTGTCAGTTGTATCACACACTGAATTCAATTAAACACGTTGGCATCCTTTTAGACATGTGGTCAGAAAAAGACAACCTCGAATACCACTGGTTTTTTGAGACTTTTTAAATAAGGCCATTTGACACCAAATGTAAGAAAATAGCAGTTATGGAAATCTGCATTACTGAAGATATATGTGTCAATATTTGATTATTGATCTCTTATCTGAAAGTATTATATAGATTTCATTATTGAGATTTCATAAAATTGCTAATAATGTAATAAAAAACTACTCCTTTTTTATAAAAGTAGAGCACCTCTAAGAAGTGATATTTAATCAAGAAAATACATTTTATGCATCTGCTGTAGAAAAATATATTGGTAAAAGAATGACAGCAGAGATTTTTCATTTGTGAATTGTTAAATATTAAGTGACAATACTATTTTGTTCATATTTTTACTTCTCTTGGTTTTGGAAGCAAGTAAATAACTGGTCTCACTATGCTAAATTTTATACATAAACAGAAGATGTGTGGTTAAACTCTCAGGATACTTAGACACCAGTTGCTGCCTTACCTGGTAATAATACTTTGAACTCAGTTTTATTCTGATGGTAACTTATTTTAGCATTAGGGAAATTAATAGACCATCTTAAAACATTGTTCCGAATAGATGAATCCTCAACTGTAGTTCTTCATGCTGTCAAGGAGCAAAACAGTTTCACTAAATTAATCTAAGCAAGTTTTATGCAGGTTTCGTACCTATGCCTTTAGTGAAGGTCAAAGGGGGAATGCGGATGTAGATTTAGTCAGGATATAATCAGGGCAACAGAGCAATGAAATGAAAAATAGAAAGGGAACACAACAGAAGAGAATTAAACAGAAAAAGTAATGGATTGAGGGCTGCTGGGGAATAAAAGAAAAAAAAGAGATTAAAGGAAAGCAGAAGGAAAATATTTGGAATACCTTGCAAAATGGAAAAATACAAAAAACCTAGCCAGAAAGTAAATTTTGTGGGAACACATGGTTTCTCTTCTTACATGTGAACTGTACCCATTTCAGGTCATATTTTAAGAATTTTAATAGCTTAAGAGTTTTTAAAAATAATCCTTTTGATTAAAATGTATTATATTTTGTAATCAGATATCATGGAGTAAACCAATAAACAAGTAAATCATTTATTTAAATTCATGTCAGCTTTTTTCTTCTGAAATTATGTATTACTCATTTTCCTTCTAATTTTTCCCCCATTGTTGGTGCAATTATATGTATTGGTGGAAATCTTGCCTTCTCTGGGCCTGTATGAAAAAAGTTCATATTTTTAATTTCTGAACCTTCAGCCTTTATTCTCCTGAGCAGTCCCATTAGCTTTAGGAAGAAGAGCAGCATGATGAATTGCAGTTTTGATCTTCCTTTATCATTTCTTCCTTTAGTACAAATATGCTTGTAATACATGCAATTTTTAAAGGCATGTGTCATTCTAATGTGGGTGCTGTATGTCTGACTAAAAATAAAATATTTGCCACACAGAGAAAGTCTCTTCCAACAGTTTATTTACTGTTCTGCCTCATTCTTTTCACAGTATCACACTGTAATCATTTATTTCAAACATTTGGATGTGGGTAAAGGCAGAAGAAAGAAAAATGTAAAACTGAAAATTCAAAGGAGACTATTTTCCACCTTTCTATAATCTTTCAAAAAAGGATTAAAAACAATGTAATATGTAATTTTTGCAGTTCTCATCAGATAATGAATTTAGGAGTTGTGCAGATGATCAAATGTTTCCATATAAAAAGAGCTATATTGTCAGGTTCATGGCATATTTCAACACTAATCTTGCTTTGAGCCTCACAAAAATAATTTTACAGTGTGCCTGCCCCTGCAGCTCTTTATTCAGCGCTAAGTTTGACAGAAATAGTTGACAATGAATGGTCTGAATCTTCCATCGTGGTGGATTTAGTCCTGTAACAGGCCTGTTTCTTCATTACTTTGATGGTGAATGGTAAGCAAAGAAGCAGAAATCTTTTTTTTTCAGGATTAGAAGGTCAATACTGCATTCACTTTTTGGAATATATATTTGAAAAAGGAGAATTACTGGCTGTGCAGACAATATGATTATCAGTGTTGTCTTCTAGTAGTTAGTGAACAAACCATAGCCTTGAGACCTTGCAGAAAATGGAGTAACTCTTTTTCCGTTGTTTTTTTATTCTTTTTTTTTTTAATGTCTTTATTATCAAATTCATTTTAGTCCCCATCTTAGGCAACATATGGCTCATTATCTAAGGGAATCTCAATGTTTGCAGGGCTGTATTTATTTTTCAGGTATATAGATGTGATATCAGAGTTCCATCAGCACTACTCTTATGAAACACGTTTTTCTCTTTACATATATCCTTAGACCATGACTCTTCTCCAGCAGGACTAAATAGGTGAAATAATTGTCCTTTTCCCATTTTCTTGTTCATTTAATATAACAGAGGTTTTCTTCTATTCCTGTACAAATCTGGGGGAGAGATACTTTGACATAAATACCCTCAGGGCTACAAAGGATTTAATTTCTCCAGACTCTTTATTCTTTTAGGAATCCTAAAATAAACCCTAGACTTTCTTCATTTATTTTGTTGCTTGGAAGATCAAAGCACGTGGATCAGACATCATAAATAATGCATTATATATGGAAGAGCTGTAACCTAAGTGCATAACTCTCCAGATACAATTCTGAAGTCAACTTCACTGAGATAGCTTATGATACATAGAAAAATTTGCCAATAATTTATGAACTATCCATATGTTGACATAGCGAAAATGGTTTTTGTTGGTATGTTTTTTTTGTTTTTTTAAATAGCTATGTGCTTCTCTGCCCTGAAATTATTTTCAATGGGATAATAAAACTGTATGAGACTGATGTTCTCTGGATGCAATTAGGACAGATAGACTAGACTTTTTGACATTCACCTAGACTATCTGAATCTGGCTTCAAACTATGTTCCAGTAAAACTACTCATGCAGTGTGAAACAGTTCTACTTAAAAGTATGAAAAGAGACTTGCTCAAGAATATTTTTTATAGACAACGTTTCTTATGGCAGATCATTAATTTTAAATTAAATGGTGTATTTGTAGTACAGATAAAATGATTCTAGAATTTTGAGAAGTTTTAAAAAAGTATTAGTATTAAATTTATCAAATTTGAAGCTTTACCAGCTTAGGTTAGTATTTTTTGATTCCACTAAGGTGTGATTATTTCTGAAGTTCTTGGTGTGTCGTTGAGCACCACATTCCCGTTAACACACATCCCATGCAACTGAAGTTCGGCTGTTTCTAAAATGGCTGGGACCATGTGAATGCCTTGACAGCAGTGTCGTTACAGGTCAGAAAGTCATCATGTTTTTGGACACAGGGTGACAAGGCTAATAATGCAATACTGTTTTCAAGGCCTACAATTTGTTTATTTATACAGCCTTTTCTATTTGGAGCTACCAATGTATATTTTCTATTTTACAGTTTGTACTACACTACATTTAACATGGTAGACCTGTGTATTACTTATTCAGCTGAATCTTTGCATTGATATTTTCTTTTTGCAAATTTATTTTTTTTTTTAAGTTTAGCTGGAACTTCTGTTGAACTGCTGCATTTTCCTATTTTGTTTTTCATGTATCATGAAAAATTTGGTCTTTCAAACTGCTGTAAATACAGTCTCTGTATGTTGTAAATATAGTCTGTGAACTTCATAGAACACTACAATTTTCAAAGCAATAGTTAAATAGGTAAATAGGTAATATTGTGAAGTATTTTTTCTTGGTTTTATGGTACTGCAGCCAGCTTATTTTAACATGACAATTTGAACATTTTTCATTAGCTGAAACGTTGCTATTTTTTTTCACTACATATTCACATGGGAGATACAAACCAAACTGGAAATACTCATCTACAAATGCAACAGCTTGTGAACAAGCACAAGGGATTTTTGTACTTACGAAAAGGTTATGTGCTATAGTTTGTTGTGTCACCCGTAGAAAGGCATCTGTTATTTTCACAGATTGTTCACCTCTAAGTTTTAATTTTGAGTAGAAGACATCTGGAAAAGTTTAAGATCACATTGAAGATTATGAATTCACTCAATATATCCAAGGACACAGTGGGTGCGTATGAACATAGATAGTGTTCATTTTAGTATTCAAACTTATCTTTTACTCTCTGCATACTGTAGTTTGTCAAGTTAGTTTGTTGAAGAGTCGTTTAAAGTATTTGTTATAGAATAAAGCTACTTCAATATGCTCCCTATTACAATTGAAATATTATAGTTTATCTTTTTTCTTGAATATATTCTCTTCATATCTTGAGTGATCTTTGTGCATCAATCTCTTTTCTATTGACCTTTCAAGTGGTGCTGAATGGTGTATTTTCTATGGTATCTGGAGGAATACACTTAAAAGAAAGCTGTTCGTTTCTGAACAATCTGGATATTCATTGCCTCATGCACATCATGTTTATCAAGATACTGGTTCAAGAGTGCTTTCAGTAGCATCAATATTTTAAGCCCCAATGAAGCACATCAAGCTTGTGAGTTAATAAGCTCACTTTGATTATTATTATTGCTTATTTCATAGTTTGAGTACTGTATTTTGGTGAATAACAACTGAATCAGTTATTAATTGCCAGCACAACTGTTATGATATCTCTGGTAGTAACTGAATAGCTGTGCATGAAATGTCATGAATAAAATGAGCATTAAACTGCATACCAGTTCCTGAGAGCTTTCTTAGCTTGTTTGTTTTAGTTCAATATATTGAATGATAGGGAAGGATCCTATTATTTCAAGCAAGAATGTAAAACTTAAAGGAAGCAGAAAATCATTAAACAGCTTTCAGATAAGTGAGTATACTTAGGAGGTTCTGAGAACAAAATATCTTCCACCTAATGTGACTTTGTGAAGGACCCTTATACATAGATGAGAATATATATCAACAAATAATAAACTGAAATCAAACCAAAAGGAAAAGGACAAGCCTATTCTTCCTGCCTTTGTATACTAAGCAAAGAGAAATTGTTAGGGTTTTTTTTAATAATGATGAAATTATTAATATATGTTGCTATTTTTAACAGTCTCAAGAATAGTATTACCTATTTTTTTTTGTTTGTTTTTAAGTGTTGCCTGCTTTTCCATGCCTTCCTTTTTGTTCTAGATGTGAGTATTTATATGGGTATGAAAGCAGTAATCCCAGCTCTCTTCTAATTTAAAGTCTTGATGTAGGTAACGTGTCTTGAGTTAATGTTGTAAGGAGGCAACTGCTTGAAGACACTGGAATTGACAAATGCATTCCTCATTCCCCATCTGATTGGACTTTGGTTTAAGAAAATGGAGAAATTTATGAAAAACTGTGTGCGTATCTGTGTCCTCAACACTCCAATGTAAATATATTTTATGCCTTCTGAAGTTTATGTTTTCAGTGAGACAGGTGGAAGTCTTGGGTAGTAAAGGCTTATTCATGGAATTGCTGGCTAGAAAAGACCTCTGTTACCCTGAAAGCTTCTTATGGGCAAAAGAGAAGCATGGGAACACTGCTTACAATGCAGTCAAGTAATTAGTTTCTAGTCCAATTGTTCAGTGTTTCTCTGCTCTGTTATTTCTAAATTTAGTTTTAATTGAATGCTTACCGACTGAGTGTTGTAATTTTCCAAAATACACTCTGGGATGAAGAAGATTGGCTAGGCCAGTTATTTCTTAAAGGAGGGAAAGAAACCAGTGGTTTATTTTTTCTGAGAACTATTGCTTCATTTCGTATATTCAGATACAAAAATGTGCAGTACAGTGAGATTGCAGGTTGTGTGAATCAACACAGGCAGGTGGCCAGAACAACCACAAAAACAAGTGGGAACACAGGCACTGTTCAGGCTTAGTCCAATCCTAGAGGGCAGTGGGCCTGTCGTTTTCACCCATTTATCGAAGGCCCACATATGTGTAGTTCACCACCACGTTGCTATCTCCTCAGTGCTTTTTATTATCTCTGAGCTTTGATCTCTCTCCCAACAGGGAGCTCAAGCATGTCTGTAAGAGTGCCTTCAAGTCTCTGTAAATACCTATGTTATCTCTATACAGAAATTTTACTTCTCCAAACAGAGAAATGATAAACAGCAGTAGGCAAAATATATGGTTTCCCATACTGATATCCTCCAGGCCCTGGTATTGCCAGTTGCGAGGTCACTTGCGTGAATCTACCCCTTCCTTGTCAATCTTCTGCTTTTGACCATTTCCTGACAACACAAGTGATGGATATATGATGCTGGGCATCCAACCTGAATGTCCTGATGGTGTAATATTAATGGAGCATGTGTCAAAACCCACTTGGTTGAGGGTGCGGTGTTCTTTATAAATTCTCACCAGGCTCAACAAAGACATCAGTCCATGTGTCAGGGAACTCTTATGTTTTAAAGTATAATCATCATAACTCTGGCAACTAGCCCATTATTTAGTATTAAAAGTGGTGGATAACAACCCTTTAATTTTTGCAACACACTTCAACAACGTTCACAACAAATCTCAATACAGAGCAAGTGGTAGAATATGATAGCCACACTCTGCCAAGACAAAGCAAGGGATGGGAGCAATGAAGGCAGAAAAGAGAGAAAGAGAAGAAAGATCACCAGTCCTGAGATCTCACATTGGTCCTGCTGAATAGATGGTCCAGATGTAGGGTCAGCAAAGAAAGAGAGAAAGGAAAAAAGGCAGGACAGGGATGGATCCACTTCCTTTTATAGTTAAACTGGTGCATGCCTCTTATGCAAAATATATTTTTTGTGTTATTATTTCACTCAGACATAGTGAGCCCCTTTGAGCCCTCCAGGAAGTGAGTCACAGCAGAGAGGATGAGTTGACATAGTATCAAGGCAGAAAAAGAAGTTGGCTCAGAACAGCACTGACCTGTCTCCATGGGACCCTCTCTTCCAATGAAAACCTTCCTGTCACAGCAGTCAGAATGTTTGAGACAAAACATGCTTATGCCTGGTCCTCCACAATGTGTCCTGTCATTTGAAGACTATATACCACCACAAAAATGTGGTGGTGGTAAGATTGTACTGAGTGTTTCAGTCTCAACTTTCCTTGGAGTTTCCAGACTACAAACAGAGTTTCAATAATGAAGAGAAAGGCACTGTAGTCTCCTAGGATAAGTAACTGTTGTAAGACAGTCTCTTTTTAAGTATTTGCTGTGTAAGACACCTTAATGCAGTTTTCTATTTTTATCTGAATATCACATGTTGAAATACCTTATCATGACTCTTTCGGCATTAACTTAAAATATACATATAGTAATTATATACACACGATTTACATATAATAACAAACATAATATCAATCTTACTATCAATAATGATATGCTCAAGAATCACTGTTACATTACCCAGATTCAGAATTAAGTGTCTTAATGCTGCAACAGTGTCTTCAAATTCCACGATTCAACTGGTTAATAGGAAAGACTTTTATTTTTTTTTCCAATTTCCATTGACATTGCTATGATAAATAAAACCACAGTTTTACCATCCCAAGACTATGCCTGAGACACACAGTGTGACTACTCCCTGATTCTCAGGTTTAACATTGCCTGATTTCTTCAGTGGCACTCCAAATGAAGTGTGGAGAGAACATCAGAAATATATATCTATAATTGCACAGCAATTAAATGGGGTGACATTTCTTACAGCATGTAACATATGTGAAGTTTCTTTGGGTATTCTGTAATGTGTTTTTCTTTACTTTTTTTTTTTTTTAAGTGGATTCAAAATGAACTGTGAGACTGTTATTAAAAGTAAGGGCAAAGCAGTAATCTTAGTCAACATCTCCAATTGGTTTTGGTAATATAATTTTATATCAGAGGGGTCTCAGAATTGCATGATGTCTCACTAGTTTATAGGTTATGATCCTTGTCATCTTTCTTAAAAAGAAAGTCAATTCTCAAGAGTTTTTTTCAGGCTTCTATTGTAAAGTAATTCCTATCCCTGTAAGAATAAAGAGTAGGGCTTGCAGCCGAGGGAATGTGTCTGCTTGGAGACAAGGCTACATAAAGGATGCTCTATGCTACCATAATTTTTGATGTGTGGGACAAAGATGTTTTTCTCCCATTCTTAAATAGTTTCATTTTTCCCACACAAAGATGAGGTTGTTGATTTAATTCTACAAGAAAACTTTGGTTATGACATTCTGTAATTGCATTTTGAGAGATCAAAATTAAAAAAGCATTTGGTGATATTAAAGTGAATGTGAAATTGCCAGGACTCTTGTGATCAGTTATTATTTTCTTTGAAATAGTTTTGAGACTATATTGATAGACTTGCTGTTGTGTGTGACTTGTCATAGCAAGAGTATGCATTTGCTATTTGAATGATAAAACAGATCATGGCTCCTGCTTTTACAATAAAATTACAGATTATTTTATGAGAATCTCAGGAGCTGGGAGAAACTGAAGAAATACATCCCACGACTTCTGATAATATTCATTACCTTTAGTCGTGATTATTCACTGTGCTAAATCTTTAAGGAAATAAAACACTGAATAATCTTACTCTGTTCTTTAAAACATGTGAAGTTGCTGTTAGTTATTAAACAGTAGTTAAAGAGCTGTTAGAATATTTTGACAGCAGAGCAGCAAGGGGGAAACCAATTAGAAAATCATGAGGCTCAATGAGCAGCAAAAGATATTGTGCCTATCATAAATGGCAGGTGATGCCTAAAGAAGTTGCACAGTTTGTCTGTATTTAGAAAATAGTGCCTACATAAAGAAAAAAAGAATTACAGAAAGGTCTGCACAAGCAATCTTCTGAGCATAGATTTATAAGGACAGTGGGGCACAACTTTCCATGCTTATTGTTATTCTTTACTCCAACACTTTTTTGTCTCAAGTTTGAATAAGATTTAAAACTTCTGAAAACAAGGGTATTGAGCAAGTCTGTTTTTGTTCCCTGATGACCTCTGGAGTATTTTTTAAGTTTTTATCATACTATCAATGTGACAGTGCTTAAGTAAGGAGATACAGAGGAAATTATTAGATGTATTTTCAACATGCAGTCAGCAACTTAATTTCTCTGGTTGGCTTATTCCTGTCCACATGACAGAAGTTTCCACCCTCTTGGAAGGTGGCCTGAGCTAATTTAGCATAGGTGAAGTGACACAAATCTTAAGTGGAATTGGGGCATAGGAGGTTAAAGTGAGAAAGAAAACCAAATGATCTGCTGCTGCACTACAAGAAGAGGTACCAGGTACCCCCTGTAGTTGCCAGTCTTTTTACATCTAAAGCAAGTGCCCACATGACAACAAGACACAATCAGGATGAGAACTTGAATGAACAGTTCTACATGACAACAGGAAATAGATAGTTCTGCCATATCTTTGTATAGTAAAAAGATAATTTACGTAAAGGTAAATATCCCTTGCCAACATATTCTTTGGGGTTTTTTTCCTAACTGATTTGTATTTTCACACATCACCAAATATTTAAGTAGTTTGGAGGAGTGTATCACTTGCAGGGTTCATTGTTTGCTTTGTCTGGAGCTCTCCTGTGTTTCTCTTCCCTCTGTTCTGTGTTTGTTATGCCTGTGCATATAAAAGCCTTATGATACTGTTGCCTAAAGTGGAGGCAGAAAAACCAACTTCCAAACAATAGATAGAAAAAAGACCAGTTCTTTAATGAAAGCTTTCAGGTGTGCAGAGTACACACACACCAGCATAGAATTCTCATGATTTTATAACTTTAAATAAATACCATATCTAGTGGGTGCATCCAACCTGAAGACCATTTGCCCCTGGTACCACTCAGAGAACTGCCCCATTTGGGTCGCTCCGAGACTATAATGTATCTTATTATTCTGCTCCAGGTGCATGTGTCCCAAACAAGATGTCCAGGCTAAAATCTCTTTCCTGGAAGAGACCATTAAACAGAATTTCAAGAATGTGGCATAAACCACGAGAAAGGGGTTTAGAAAATGTTAACTGCTACCTTAAGACTGAGAAATTATACAGCCATATTAAAATCTACAAATACATACAAATCTTAAGGCATCATTACTCTGAGGAAGAAAACTCTCAGCCTCATCCCCTCCTAATCTCTCATTAATGGATCTGAAAAAAATTACACTTTCTTTGATCACCAGGTGGAGATAGCCTGTGCATCATCTCTCCTGTGCAAATTCAGAATTTGCTTTTTATGGAAAAGTCAAATCAGTAACTATCTGATAAGTAATGTATTCTGTATTGATCTTGGGATTAAAAGAAAATAAAATTAGATTTTGTCAATCACTTGCATTTTGAAGTTGTAGAAAAAGAGGACAGATTCCTTGCCCTTAGTTTGAAACTTTTTTGTTTGCACTTTGTAGTGTACATTACTTCCTAAACAGGTTATTTTTAAAAGAAACTAAATTTTTTTCTAGCTAAAGATATCTCTTTTGCATTACAGGGAAAACAAAAAGTCTGTCTGTCTATCTATCTATCTATCTATCTATCTATCTATCTATCTATCTATCTATCTATCTGTCTATCCATCTAATCTATCATCTAGCTATCAAAAATAATGTATTTCAATTATGCTTTTCCTACCCTCTCTACAACCCTCAGACTCTGCTGAATAGACATGAAAATTCTATCATGTTAAAATTAGAAATGAACTTTTGAGCCTGCAATGCTGAAAATTTATAAAACAGCTCTGTCTTCTTTGGCTGACACAATAACCGATATGATGCTGGTAAGAACAGATTGAATTGCAGAGTGATTTTGAGTTGGACGGATTGCACTGCACCACAAAACACACTGCAGCTAGAGTAATCCTATTAAGAAGAAATATGAATAGATAAATTTGTTAAACCATCATACGTACAGGAAGATATACAGTGCAGCATTGATTTCCCAGTGTAGGCTTATTTTGTATTTAATCATGCTGTTACCTTTCTAGCATGTATCTAATTTTTTTCTAATATGGTAAATAGAATTCTGTTCCCCTATAATAACTTTGCAAGTGTTTATGTGCAGAAGTGTATGTGCATACTTATAAGTATATAAAGTATATCATTTCCTAAGTAATTAGTTGTTTAGTCTGTCAGTTTTAGCTGAAAGGAACTGAAAGTTGTTGTTTTTTTTTTTTTTTTTTTTCTGTAAGGCTATGTGATGACCTATATTTTTGATAGAGCTAAAGTTTTATTGATTAATTTTATTTTGCACTTGCAGGCCTATTCCAGATTAACAGAAAATAAAAAGCAAGCATCTTTCTCAGCCTTCTAAAATGTATCAAGATGTCAGACATCAGCTTTTATTTTTAGGAAATCAGTGTAATAAGTTTGTGTGAAATCTTACAGAAAAGGAAAATGATCACTGAAACTTAACAGTTCTTAGGATCTTTTTTTCTTCAGCTGACTTCATACTTTCTCATAAATCTGTTCCCTTTAGTTAAAACATTTTTTTGTTTGTTTTTTTAGAAAATGCTAAAACTTCAGTATTCATGAAAATCTTACTTAGAGATGGGGTCAGTCAGAAATAATGTCAGTGTTATAGAAATTAATTGTGTATTTTTGAAGTCTAGGATCAATGTTATAAAATAAAATGTAATTTTCAAACATCTCCCATAAATACTCATTTATAAGTCGATGGTCCAAGGATTTTGTCATTCTGGAAAGTATGGAAATATTTCTTTTTTTTTTTTTTTTTTTTTTTTTTTTTTTTTTTTTTTTTATGCTGCCAAATTTATGAAAAGTCCTTATTGGTACAATAAGTCTCAAAAATAGAGAAGTATCTCTTTTTGCTGGAAACTGCATTGTTAAAGCCCAATATTAACTTTCTCACATAAATATCTTCACACATTAACTTCCTCAAGTTTTGCACTCTGTTAGTTTTCAAAAGATGCATTCAGATGAATTTGAATTTTCACTTTTTCTTCCTTGATATTTTAGTTCCATTAAGAAAAGTAAAAGGCTGTGTGTTTCATTTTAAGCTAATGTGCCTTTATTATGCTGAAGTAACGTGTCCATCTCTCACTATTAATTCAACCACCTTTTAAAGTTAATTTCAAAAAGCATTATATGTTAGGCTATCTCTCATTCAAACCAGAGTTTGCTATAAATGAGAATGGTTCCCAAATTAAACTACTGAGAAATAATATTCAGGTAAAACATTTGGGTTTTGTTATCACTCATTTAGGGAACAGAAGTAATATGATATTGCAAACTTGCACTTGCACCATTCAAAAATTCTCATAACCTGTGCATGCCTTCAAAGGAATGGAAAAAGCCCCATACCTTATGAAGCAATATAAAATATAAAATAATTTATAGAGTTGCATATGCTATCTGTACAGTAGCTTCAGAACGAAAAAAAAGAGTCTAAATTCAACAGATGTAACAAATTCTAGTTCACAAATGTGTCATGTTTTTAAAAACTACATGGACTAAGATAAGCATTTAACACTAAAGAACAGTGATCCAGAAAATCTACATGAGTGACCTAAATGTATATAATACATTTGCTAAATAATAGCAAACTCACATAAGAAGCGTATATAAGACCTTCTGCCATTGCTAAGGATCCTTCTGCTGATTTTAGCATCCTTTGGGGAAAAAGACTTCTTGCAATCTTATTTAAGATTCTGCTTCCATGTAGAATTTTATCTCCATATGATATGCAGATAAAAAGAAAACAAAAAAGGAAGAGTAGCCATAATACTGGGGTTTACTCATTTCAGTATTCATCTAAAGGTGGGAGTCTAAGTGTAGTCCTGAGTTTCTGACATTACTGTTTTTTAATAGCAGTGTAATGTAAAATGCATAAGTGATCTTTACTAAGAATGTCAATGCTCCAAATAATTCAGGTTTTGTTTATAGTTTAGGGGGGGAAATGCTGCAGTTTCCCAGAATTCTTCCCACAAGGAAGGTTTAAATTCTTTTTTGTGCATGAAGAGACACTGCAGGTCTTCTGACTCGCCTATAAACGTGGTCTCTGGGTCACTGGCATTTCTGTCCGTCTTTGGTCTTAAATGTATCATTCAACAAGCCAGTGCTTAGAACTTAGCTTCAAAGATGGAGTAAGCTGTTAGAGGCTGAACTTGTCATACTTCAAAATACGAGAATCAATAAGATTTTGAACAAAATATGCCCCCATGAAAAGCACCCTGAATAATACAATAGGGAAAATTCAGGTCCAGAATTCATTCTGTCTGATACTTGTTTGCTAGTAATACAGAACCAATAGGGATCAGACACTCTGGAAAATCATTCTCCACCAAAACTGCTTGAAACATTCCAGAAGGTTGGATTTGTCAGCATCATTGACTTCTGAGCCTGAATATATCAGTATTTGCTCTCAGTGTGTGCAACAGGAGCCATGGTCCTAATTTTTTTACAGAATCACAGAATATTCTGAGTTGGAGGGGACCAACGAGGACCATCGAGTCCAACTCTTAAAGAAAATAGCCCATACAGGGTTTGAACCTGTGAACTTGATGTTTTTAGCACCATGCTCCAAACGACTGAACTAATCTCATGGTCTATAGTGACTTTTCAGGTACTATGTACATATGATGACTTTGTTGATAGCAATATTACAATAATATTAATGTGTTGCTTTTCAACTCCTTTTCAGTGTAAGGACAGAGCAAGCTTGTTTTATTAGAGCAAAGCAAACAGATTCCATCAATCTAGTATATATTGTCTTCAGGGAATTTGTATAATGTGAAATCCTACCAAAGCGAAAACCTATGTTTCAATTCATCACATTTGTTTAGATTCTCATGACTAATGACTTAGTGCCATAGTTACTTTCTGTACAGTAGCAACCTTAATGGGATTCCAGAACTGTTCATTTGTAACAGAAAAGAAAAATATATTCTGTGCATCAGATGGTATAAGTCAACATCACAAATATTCTGTCGAAAACAGGTATTGATTTGTGAGGTTGCTATTGCATTTTATCTGAACTGTTTTATTGCTTGAGACCACGGACTTTACTATATGATGAAATTTTTAAATGGTGTCCAATGTTTTCATTTTTAAAATGTCCATCAGCAAAATATTTCAGCATAATAGATGTAGATGAAGAGAATAGCATCACTGGGATCGCTGTTCACCTCAAGATTTCCAGGAAATGCCTTGTAATGATGCAGATTTGATAGATTTGATTAACTTTCTTTCCCTATTAATGGTGCAGTGTTGTTTAGTTATCAGTGTTTTTGAGAGGACCAGTATTTTTAATTTCCACAATCTTCAGTCAACAGATACTTCCAAAATAATATAAGTACCCTTTTGAAGAAAACAGAAGAGTGACTTAAGAGTGAATTTCCCATCAATTTGTCCAGTCAGGCTCCTGAGCTACATTTGAAGAGTGAAACTTCACATCTAAATCATCTGGTGACCTTGGGAAATAGATGTCTCATCCCTGAACAGTTGCAGTGTCTTTTCATTTATGCGTTAATACACTGATATAAGATGGATGAAGTGATTATTTATATTTCTGGTTGACAGAAAGAGTTGAACTTCAGTGTTGTGTGCTTGTTTGTTAATTTACAAAAAGTTGTCAGTCCTGTAAATTCTTACTTTGATTTCTCTACCCAGAAGTGTCTCGAGTAGGAAATTAAAAGGTAGTGTGATCCATATTCACTTTTCTTTCCTTCTTTTCCTTGAGAAATACCCTTCATTCTTCTTATCTATAACCAGCAGTAGCTGTGCCAAGCTCCTTAATGGTGCTACTCACATTTTAAGAGTGAGGATTCAGTGCAGGTGAGAGGAGGACAGCTGAAGTATACTTAGAGGCATGCCAGTCAGCACTCATATGAGCTACTATTGGTTACTATCTGTCTTTAAATCAGCTCCCTGCTAATGTCTGTGTCTTACAACTGAGACACTCCGAATAATCATTCCCTGACTACTTTTTTTCACAGCTATATAGGCACAAGGGGTGAGATTGAGTACAAATATAGGTATCACTTTAGTTGTCAGCGTGGTGTTCTGTCTGTCAGTCAGCTCTCCAAGAGGGCATGGGTTTCATATTTGACTTTTCAAAGCTCCCAGAATAGTGGGATAGTGGTATTTTCCATTCCTTTCTTAGTATTGCCTACCAATCACTAACTGTGTCTTGTATGATTCTAGTTGCCTCTCTTTTGACCCTTAGAAACCAGATATTGGCTGATTTATTATTGGCTTCTCCAGCCTTCCTTCCATTATTACTAAGTTGTTCTTCTCCTACTTCTCATATGCTAAATAACAAAAATAAGAATAAGTACTAATTTTCCTCACAGTTTAGTTCATTAGAAATTCTCTGTTACAGTTTTATATAAACCGGGCATTAATTCATGTTTTGTTTTGGGTTTTTTTCTGCACAATTCCATTTTCCATCTTTTTAACTGTAGTGTAATTTTTTCAATGTGTTATTACAATATTCCTTTCACCAATTATCTGATATGCTTGTGTAAGCACTATCATGTACCAGTATCTTAATTTAAAAACAATGTCACACTCTCTGGTTTTGGTTTTCTTTATTCACACCTATGTTTAGAATAGAAAAAAAAAAATATGTATTTAATCCTGGTGTGTACATTTTATATGGATTTTATTTGAACATTCTGATTATATCATACGTCATTATTTCCTTTCTGAAATTCCAGTGTTCATGTTAGGGGTGTCCTGTACAGGGCATTATTCTTGTGGATCCATTCCAACTTGCGATATTCTATGACTGTTTGATCGTATAACTATATGTTGTCCACTGCTTGGATTTGCTGCCAGTCAAGAGATGCCATCAGTAGTTGTGGAGCACAGTAGAAATGTTACTAGAGCTACATGTAATGTTAACAGATTGTTATCAAGATTCTTCTCTGATACAGGAAAAATCATTTTTTTCTCACTATCCCATACCCACAGTTGACACTCTCTCACACACATCTACTCGCTAGATGACAGAACTTGTATTTATTAGATAGAATACAGTTTTTTATACAGTTTTGGCATCAGTTTTCCATTGCCTTTTTTTTTTATTCCAATGACTGAAAGAACCCAGACTTAACTAGTGTTAGCAACTTTTTACTTGCTTTTTTAAGCTTAATGTAAAAGTAGTCCCTTATTTTACCTTTAACCTCTTTTCAAGTGTAATGTTAAAAGAAGAAATAAAAAGGATATTATAACTTTACATTTCAATGACTGAATTGCTAAGTTTCAAACTTGCAAGAGGTATTGTATCTGATATTTGTATTTTCAGTTCATTTCTGTAGATTGAAAAGTCAGACAGCTGAGCTATGCCTTGTTCTGAAGAATATCACTGACATAAAATAGTTAGAGCCTAAGAGGTTCTCCTGGGTTCATTATGTGACAGTATGGTGAGTAGTTTAGGTCGTGTTTGTAAAACTATAACTAGAAGTATGTTATTTCCAACAGATTGTTATAGTTTGCGACAGAAAATATATACATCACCTTCCATTTCAATGTGATACTGTTCTTTGGAAATATAAATTAAAGCATGTGACATCTAAATAGGAAGCAGAGAATAGTAATGAGAAGAAAAATAAACTATTGCTAAGTTGCAAATTGAATAATTGCTAACCTTCCTGGTCATCTTACCAATGATTAGTCAGTGCGCTCTAAATTTCTGACTTTTTAAGCCAAGGTAAATCAAGTTGGATATCCAATACAGGTTGAAGTATTTGATAATTTTGTCAGTTCTCTCTCTGATTTACTTAACAATCATTTCAGCAGAGGTAGCCTATTCCAATGGGGTGACTGAGAGAACTCTGATAATTTAAGAAATTTATTAATATGTTGTCTTTATTGTTTATCAATTATGTATGAGGTGCCAGCTAACACTAAATAAGCCATAAAAAGAAATCAATAAACAGACATAATAACAGGAAGCATATTCTGTGCTTGTTATAAAAAGGATGTACACAGAAACACATAGGATAGTGACACAGGTTGCCACAGATGAGGAGCTGCCTTCAACGTCACCTACATGCAGTACCAACATGAACGCAAGCACAACCAGCCAACTACTCTTCTCTTCTTTGACTAGTAGAGACTGAAGCTCAGTATTGACAGAACACACTCAATATGGTCTCAATTCACACAAACACACACATTAGTGAATCTGTCGAGTACTAACATGACTCTTTTGTCTGGCCAATACCGCTGACCAGTTCCCAGCCAACAGTTTTGACCTGATTCCAGCTGCTGACCTCAGATCCACTCACCCTGGTCCTGCTAGTAGCTGGCACCTAGTCTCTACAGCAGTCACACATGCACACACTCACCCAAACACACACACACACACACACACGTACACAGACACAAAGCCTAGAGAGTGGGATTACACAGAGATAGTCAAGAAGTCAAGCAGATTTAACATAAAGACAGGACAGACTGTGGAGAGGAGGTGCAGGGCTCAGTGAGAGCAGTGTTCTGACCAGCCTTGTTTTACAAGTTACCAACGTTTTTCATATCCCCGTCTGTCTATTCCCACTTTGTTCTTTCCCATTCCCCTTCCAGTGCGCATTCCCCCCATCAGTTTGTGGAGCTCCAAGATCCCTGGCAACATCCTCGACCCTCAGGTTTGCATGCTTATCAGCAGCAAGCTCCTGGTTCACCTGCAGTTTCTTGGTAGCACATCAATTAGTGTGACTGGAACACATTTTTTCAACTCATTGTCTCATTTGTCAGGTTTATGTCTGTCTATGTTCTCATTTATAGGTGTCCTCTTATTATTTCCTTTTATTATAGACTATAATTTATTTATTATAGACTACAGTTTATTGTTCTTCCTCTTAAAGTTGACGAGCAAAACACTGAAATCTTATACTGTTTTTTCTATTTCAAGTCCTCTGTGCAATTGTGTGTCATTCCTGAAAGAGTTTGTTTCAGTGGATTGTTGTAACTCCCATCTACCAATCAATCGTTGGATACAGAAAAATCTTTTAAATAATTGAAAAATCTGGACTGAAGATTTCAATTTATTTGCATCTCTCATTGTCTCAAAATCTTGATGCTGTTTCATTCCTGTAATGCAGTTTGCTGCAGAATTGCAAAAGGTCAGTCTTAACACTTTTTGGCATGGACTCATTCTGCCTAGAGAAACCTTGAAAAGGTTTGTGCTTTTTGGAAGAGGAGAGGGACATTGAAGGAAATCAGCATATTTCATTTTTTGTTACATGCACACAAAATAATTCAGTTTCAGGAAATTTCAACAGGAACACATTTTAAAATAGTCTGTTTTCTACCTTTGATAGGAGTCTCAGTCTAAAACTAACTATGTAGACTAATTGCAAGCATAAATAAGTATACATGCTTAAAGAGAACAGCAAGGATACATTGTCTTTACAAGGATGTAAAATTTATGGAACATAAAATAGCTTTAGATGATTATTGTCCTTATAACAATGAGGTCATACAGATCAGAACATTAATGCATAAAACTGAGACATATTGCAAGACAGTTATTGGAAAATATTTACTGAAATATAATATTTCACTAATTTGTTTCAACAGCACTTCTTTCTCCTTTTTATGCTTGATTTAACTGATCGAAACTGTATTATAACAGCATGAACATTCACTACATCTTTGTCATATGTTGATGGTGACTAAATCTTGAACTGCTTCTACCCAAATCTGCCTTTCATTTTCCTTGATCACCAATCAGGAAATGGAAATTTGCCGTGAAAGCAAATTGTAATCTTCAATCACAATTACTGATCACCAGCTGGGTATCACCTAGCAACTGTAAATGTTCAGCATAAGCTTTCAGACCAGAGAATTCTTAGAAAGGTTTCAAATATTGAATGCCTAAAGGAGTCATAATTTTCCTATGCGTATTTTTGTGCAAGGAGGAGGCAGAACTAACTGAAACACAGGTATGCAAAAGTAACAAAATCTTTTGCTTTTGTTGTCAGACAATTAGCAATGCTCCCTGTGTTAGGTGAGAATTCTCTCTATAAAATTCTATCAAATCCAAATGAAATAGATGATTCAAGTGTGGTGAGCTCTATAACCTCATATTCCTCTAAGACACATCTGCTATCCTGTGTATTTGCAGAGAATTAAAAATTTTCTAACATAATACTGGTGAGCTGAGCATGTCCAGAATCTTAAACAAAGATTTGTTTGCTTCTGTTCTTCAAAAATAGAATATAATGATGTCTCCAAACGCTGCAAGTTTCCATCCTGTTTGTTTTTCATCTTGCAGCGTTAATAACATTCTGATGATCAAATTCACATACAATTATTTTGATTGCCCCTGAGGTTTTGCTTTCACTTTTTATTGACCAGATAATAAATGCTTATCTTTTTAATACATGAGGGATGAACACCTTTCATATTCAAAAATGTTCATTCTAGAAAAAAAAGATGTAGATATCCTTTCTAGACATATGTTTTTTCTTCTGAATCTCCATGAAGTTTGGTAACTTTATACATAAAACATGGATCTTTTGCTGTACTTTATCTTTTGTTGTTGAAAGTGCTGAAAAAGGTGAAGACAAAAGGATGGATAAGGGTAAAGGCACCACAAGGTTTTATTTTGGATGTCTTTGACTAAGTGATTCCTTTGTTAGCTGAACATGCCTATATCAAGAGGCGATTATTTAAATTTAATAGTTTCATAAGTTCTTTTACCATTTTTCTTTTATATTTAACATCCCTAAAAGAGTGTTCAGTTAGGGACTAGTAAGAGTGTATATTTTTTTCATAGAAACAAGTTCATTCATTAGGCTTATCAATTGCAATAGCAATTTTGGTTCAAAGGTGCCACTGCAAGGTGTCAGATATTCATCATTATGGCTTAAATCCTACCCTTTTATCCATAATCTCAACTTTTAAAGATTCAGATTTAATTTGGAAAAACAAACAAACAAACAAACAAACAACCAAGCAAACAACAGTTTGCATGACAATTTTGACAAATCAGTGCTGTTGTTTGTTGGTATCAGTCTTACATCAGACTGCTTGAGGAAGCTTATTTCAGACCTGAACAACAGTAATAGCATTGCTAATGTATGCAATTTAAACATTTAAACTTTTCATCTCCAAACATCATTTTTTTTAATCTTAAACTTGAAGGAGTTTTACTCTGTCCATTAACTGTCACATTAGTTATTCATGTTTTTACTATTAAAATACACATTTTATATAAATTATAAACATCTCATGTTTTTTTCACTGAGATGTGAATACACTAATCAGTCACAAATTTGTTTTACACAGTACTCATCTGTGCATCCTAGCTTTCTGCAGGTTAATGATAAATCTTCACTTTGCTTAAAAATTTTTGGAGTTGATTATTTTCTGTGCTTTTCTTGTCATGTTCTTTTATAGTCCTTTGTGTAATTCAAGCTGAACTTCATACCTTCTGGCTGCAGTTAAAACTTTCTAAAGGCTGAGAGCTAAAAGTACTGGAAATATTTCTAGCATGAGCTTTTTGTACTGAGGCTGTGCTTAACAATTAAAGACATAGTTTTACCTTCAGTTCAAGTGAATAGGATCTTGTTTGTAGTATTCTAATTTTACTACCAATAGTACTTTCTATATCTGAACACAGCCAGCTCTCATATACTGAACCATACGAAATTGTTAAGGTACACAGGCAGGCGGGCAGTCTTGAGAGAGGGGTGGTGGACAAATTGAGCATTCCCCAACACAAAGCAAAATAAATAAAGCATGAAAGAAGCACTGTAGTATATTAATGAATTTCAAGTCTGGGTTAGGAACAAATGCTCAAACCTGATGTTGCAGTATTTTAAAAAGCACAAAGTGATGGGTCTACTATGCTTTGTTTGCATAGGAGAAAAGAGTAATCTGAAAAAGGCAAAAATTATTGTATTAGATTGGGCTAATATTGATAGTATAATGAATGAGCCATAGAGATGGCTTGGCAAATGAAAACAAAGTCTAGAGCCTCAAGAAGATAACATTTCATCAATAAGCCGTTAGGATTGCAGGACAGTCTGTAATAGCAATTAATAATCCTTCTTCAGCAATTAGGATGTGCTTGGGTGAAAAATCACTTCAATCTAAACAATATCCAATAGTTTTTACCTGTAGTGGAATGACTTAACTTTGTTGTTGTTTTGTTCCTAGGACACAGAATATGGTGTTTCAAAGGATGATGAAACCATAAAGCTAATTTTATTTTTCTTCATATTGCAGGGGGACTATGTCTTCTCTTTAAAGCTCATGAAAAAAAAAAAAAAAAAACCACGAAAAAAACACCAAAACCAGGAAGCTCTTCAAAGGTATCAAGTGATTCAAGTTATTGAACTAAAGCCTGTGAGCTGCTTAAGCACAGAAGCCTCTGATTGACTTCTTTTCTTTCCTTCCCACCTCTCAAGTACATGAAGGAGAATAATGATGGTGATAATATACTTGGTATTCTTTTGCATAGGTCAAGGAACAATATGTACCACAGGAGTACTGAAAAGAATTTGGCTTTGAAATGTAACCTTCAAGGGAGAGGGCGTGGGGTGCAGTGGGAAAGGCACCACAGTTCACATGATTTTTTGTTTTCCTTAGGGGTTCTTCTTGGGAGAATATAACTTGTAAAAGATCTCTGGGATTTTTTGGGATCCCCAAAAATTCGGAATCACCAGAAAAAGTGAAAAAAAAGAAAGAATCAGAGAGTTGTAGGATTCAGTTGGGTAATGTACCATTGTTTATAATTCAAGTAATTAATTTATACAACTCAGTTCTTGAAATATAGCTGATTTCTTCATGTCTGTACTACTGAACTTACTTCAGACTGTGGCACAGGCTTCAAAAGTCGTGTGTGACTGCTGTCCTGCTTTCTAGTAAGGTTTCAGCCAGTGATAGTAATTTCTCAGGTAATATGTTGTAAGCAAGAGATTATTCCCAATTCTTGTTAATCTCCTGTTTTGGGAAGCAGAAAGCTGAGGCATGAGGAGATCAGTATCATTTGTGCCTATGCACAGAGAAAGTGTCAATAAAAAAAAACAAAAACAAAAAACAAACAAAACAAAACACATTTTTGGAGATGTAGAACATCAGCACTACTTTGGGATGTTTTGTGAGAAATCGAGCTTCAAGAAAGAAATCAGATGTGGCTCCTTCTCATAAAACGATTATTATAATTTTGTTCCAGTACAGACTAGGTATCCAAATAGGACTGATCTTTGCAAGTGAAAAGAAGTGTTCCCTTTGAAGTAGGCAATTGAGTCTGCTACCATGGAATTAACTAGACTTTTTTAATCTTATTTCTCAAATGCATACAAGACTCTTTCCTCACGAAAGAAGAGGACTTGTACCATTTCCAGAATTCATTATGACTGCAAGAAAAGTAGTTTTATACTTCCAAACAACTTCTTGTTTCCAAGTCTTTTGTTGTTGTAACAATGAAACTCAAAGAAGTATGGCTCAATAGAATGGTTTATAAAACACTTGAGCTAAAGTAACTTCAGAAAAAGTCAGGATTTTGCAATCCTTCTCAAAACACAGACAACTAAGCAAACAACCCCTTCTCCCAGAGAAAAAAAAACACAAACCAAACATAAAGCCAATACAAGAATAAATAGTATACAAAATTATAATGAGATTTCTTAATATTCCTAATTGCCAGTTTTTTATAATGCTTTTTTGAATATTAACATTGATTTTTTTTTTTTTGTATGTGTGGGTTCCTCTGTAAGCATTATACTGAACTTTAAAGCCCTTTAAATAATTTTATTATATTATAACCACACCAAACTAAGATAATATTTATGGGTCTAATCCAAAACTTTTGAAACAGGCAAAAATGTTCAATTATTTCTGTTAGTTCTGGATCAAGGACATTTTTATATCAGGCTGCTGTGGAAGATCTAGGTTTGATTAGAGTCACAGGTTTGCAAGGTTAAGCTGCATGAAACTGTTTTGGGAAAGTAAGAAAAAAGTGATACCATTTTACAGCAAGTGAGTTCAAATAGCTGAATACTGTGGATGATTCTAGACATTCCCTTTATTGACCATCGATTTCAATAATTCACAAAGTAAATTCTCATTAAATATACCCTATTTTTTTACACAATGGGGAACTTTCAAGAGATTCACAGTTTGGGTTTTTTTTTCATCTTATGCTTTACATAAGCATCTGGAGTTATATTTCATTCAACTAGATTTATGTATAAGATGAACACATAATGAATATTAAAAAGAAATACATTTAAAGGCAGGTATACTGATATATTCATTTCTAGAAATAGTACTTTATTTTGCATCTACATCTTTAAAGTAAGAGTATTATTCCAGATAAGTCAAATATTATGGAAAATAATTAGGTTTGATGATATCCAACCATTCCTGACTTCTGTTGACATTGGTAGATCTGAAGAATAAAGGCAAAAGTCAGTGTTGGAGGTGTTCTTCATCACAGCAAGTCAATACCATAACACTCGCCAGGCTTTCCTCCATAAGTCTTCTTTCTGTCATTAAGAGAGCTCTCGAAATAGTCATCACTTACTTCTAGTGCTTGTTAGCTTGTTTTTAGGGGGAAAATAACCGGATGTGACTTCTCAGCTGGGTTGGCAATAATGCAGCTGGAGTATTAAAAAGAAAAAAAAAGGAAAGTCTAGGGAAAGCTTCCGTTCGTGTACTTAATTATTTAAAAAAGCTGCCTCATCGTAAGCTTTATCTCTGACAGTTGTCAGATGTCTTCCTGCAAGTGAAGATCAAAAGGAATAATTAGTATGTACTCTCTTTGTCCCCATGGCTAACAGAATTTTTTTAATCTGTTATAATGTACATTGATGAAGTCCTTAATGGAAGGCAGTGGTTTTCTCAGGTGAAAGTTTCCTTTCTTTTATCTAATTCTGTCTAGTTCTGGTTTTCAGACAAGTGAAAGAGTAAGAAAAAATTTGCCTTTGTATAGTTTTTAGCATAATTTCTTCAGCAAATTGACAAAAGGCTCCTACTGTGAGAAAAATATTTCAGCATAGTTCTTTTTGTCTAATGTAGAACAAAGGCCTGCCTCTCTGCAAATGTAATTTTGAGGTTTGAAACTATCAATAATGTGTGAATCCCTTACTCCTATCCTGTTTTATTCCTAATTAAAGCTTTAATTGGCTCCCAGCATTGAATATTTTGGACTCAATTCTCATCTGAATTACACAAATATACAAGTTAATTCCGTTTCCAGGTAATGCAATTAATACTTTGAATACCTCTACCTTTAAAAACTGTGAAAGCAAAAGGAGGCACTCCTCCATGAGGACTTGAAGAATATTGGGAAATAGGATGAAATGTCTGTAGTGGATGCAGAAAGGTGAATTCCTTTGGTTTGGTTTTACACTTTCTTTTAGACAACCTTACTTAAACAGTCAGTGTGACAGGAGAATCACAGGTGACTGAAAGATAAAGAAATTACAGCTTGTCTCAGTCCTTGTGAGGAGTAACGGCCATTAACAACCAGTAACAGCTGATGTCTTCACCACAGCAATCAGAGACAGCTAGGTTTGTTCAGGCACTTGGTCACTCTTGACTGCAACAGTATTATTTCACCTTAACTCTTAACTTTCCCCCTTTCTCTCCTCTACGTGGCCTTTTACATCTGCTCTCCTGAGACCCTCCTAAAATTCACTGTGTTTTCCTTTGTCCCTCTGAAATTGTTCTTTTTGAAAAAAAACATCCCTTTAATGATAGGTTGGTAAGAGAACCCCTTCAATGACTTTAGGCTCTACATCTGTTAGCATATAAGGATATGCAACTGAACACTGTATACTGTTTATTATATAGTAATAAAAGTCCTAATCAAAACATAAATTCAAAACTATTGAAACTGGTAAAACTGTCCATGCCTGCCAGTCATGCTGAACTTCATGATATTGACAGGCACAGCAAAAGGCCTGTCATTCAGGATAGTTTAGGGCCAGACTCTTTCAGATTCCAGCAAACATGTAGAATTTGTTTACATCATACTATGCTGTTACATTAAAAGCAGCCAAAGAGTGAGAAAGTTAAGCCAGCCTGACAGGCATTGGTCGGGGGCCAGAGGAAAGAATGTCAGAAACCATTAGGAAAGTTTAGACTCACAGAAAAACAGCAGACACTAGAGCATAACCCAGTCCCCACCTATGCCCAGTCCTTAAGTTTCTTATCACAGGGTGCATAAATGTTGTGAAGATTTATACAATGTTTCTATTTCTCTCTGAAAAGATACTAATTCTTGAGATCCTAGAGCAATTTTATCAGTGTTCTAAGTTTTTCTCAAGTCTCAGAGTCCTGAAACAGAAAACACTGTAATTGGTAAAGGGTAGAAAAGTGTTGTTTTTGTAGGTAGAAAGATGTGAAAATATGATTTGTATGTATCTTAAAAGCTCAAGACACAGAAACCACAGAGAATTAATGACAGTAGAAACATGAATGCCTTATAAGTCCAAATTAAATCTCCTCATTTCTTTATATATATGCTGTTCATGTATAAGTGTACATACAGGCAAAAACATACATTTTAAAATATATGTGGTTTTACAATATTTTGAGTTGAAACAGCCTTCCTACATTCAAGGAGTGCTTTTCTATCTGCTATAAATTTATTTTAAATAAATTCAAGTAAAAGGCTCAAGAGAAATGTAAGAAATATAAAAATCTTGTTTTGATCTATAGTATATCTGTGACTATGAGAGCTAAGTAGTGTGGAAAGCAGAGCAGAAACTGTAATCATGTCCTAGTGCTCCATTGTATAACATTACTTTTTCAGCGAAGCCTAAATTAAGAAAGTCAGAGTTTAAGAAACCTTGTAAGCTTTTCAGAACCTGGATCAACCTTTCAATTATTTACAGTTAATGTTCACTTTATATTTACAGAAACTATGTCTACATATATAATATAATTACAATAATGAATGAGGAAAAGAAATTTTTGCAGAAAAATATAACTATAAAGTAGTAGAGAAAAGTAGAACAAAACAATGCAGAAAGATTTCAATTAACATTTTTCCTTATCTATAATTCTAGCAGTGCAAAATTGTTGAAATTTAAATGGTGAAAGGGCTGTTCCTCTTCTCATGGTAGCTACTGAACAAAAAGGGGCTTGATAAAAGAGAGGTTTCATGCATCCCCAAGGACTTCAGAATCAACTTTGGGTGCAGGCAGGGAAGGCTCACCAAAGTGGGAGCCTGGAATCTCAGAGCTGGAAGTGGGACCTGAGATAGGTAATTCTTCCCCAGCCCTGGGGCAATCTGAGATGAAAAAGGAGTTTGGCAGTTTTAGAGATTCATGATTTGATGTCTTTGCTCTGAGGTCTGACACAGTCCCCTGTAACTTAGTCTGACGTGCATACATTTCATCAAACATTCTGGCTCTGTTAAACCCTCAAAACCCCAAAACCGCATACAAACACATATTTTTTTTTCTTAAGTCTTAACATTTTTAATCTTTATCTGATTTTTTTTTCTTTAAGTTATATTACAATGACCATTTGACCATGCTGTTTATTGTCACCCACCTTTCCATTTATTGTAAGACTTTTTTTTTTTAATTCATCAAATCCCACAGAAAAAACCTTTGCAATTTTTTTTCATTTTTTTTTCCATTTCTTTCAGATCTGTAGAAATGTAATATGGTTTATAGAGCCAAGTGAGTTTGCATTATTCATCACAAGAGAAACTTTCTGGATAATTTCTATTACCTTTTGCTTTCAAAAGTAATCAGTACCACATGCTATTAGTAGTTTTGTTGTATCGATCCATTCATCATTTATAACTTGTTAGTTCTTTCTCATTCTCTTTCCTTCTCTAGGGGCAATAGCAAAAATTCTTCTCCTAAGGCCCCCTTCATGTTTCATATTATTTTGCCAAATGCATATTGATATTTGGATAGCCAAGGCAAATTTATGCTTGGAAAACTAATATGATTTTGTCTTATTATCAAACCACTTTAGTTCCTGGGATGCATCCAAAATTCTGTGTGCGACTGTGCCTTTTTATATCCTTAATAAGTGCATTTAAAATGACCATATGTTAAGTGCACATAGTCCAACAGTAGTAATCAAAAACAGTATGAAAAGTAGGGTTTGTAATATAGTGATGCTTTCAGTTATATAGTTTTAATTTTTTCAGATACCTGCAGTTTATTATGGCACTACTAAAAGTGCATAAATGGTGCTCAATTGTTGGTAACTTAATTGTACAATTCTTTTTTCTGGACAGCTGTTTTGAATTACAAGTAGCTGAAATAGACTGTCCCCAGAGAATGTTTCTACTGTTTAATCTGTGAAGACATTTATTTTTCTACCTAGATCATAATTGTTCTTTATATATTGAAAGAAGCTGTATATTTTTATTTATTTATTTAAAAGATAAAGCAGTCAGTTTTGTGAAATACCAAGGGTCAGGATCACCTGGGGTGAAACCTGTGAGTTAATGGAGCTGTATTCACTTATACCCATCTGAACTTGGCATAGTTCCTGGAATACAGTAAAGGTGAGAAGCAGAGCAGAGAATAACAGTTTAATGTAAGAAAATTGCATTGAAACTACAAGCTCGCTGGTGTACAGAGTTCTACAGAAAATTAATGTCAGCCTTTCAAAGGTGTGGTGGGAATTTAGGTGATCCACAGTCAGTAACCTGGTTTTTTTAATAGCCTTGTCATAGGCATATCCATAGATAAAATCTTAATTTTTGATCAGATTTATATAGTACACAGCATTAGATAAATAAGTTACTCAGGGACAGATAAGTAGAAGGTTTTGTAGACTTCAGTGACAATCAAATAAGGTTCTTAGTGTCCCTGTCAAGTGATCAAATTACATCATAGTTCTGTAGCCTAAATGGGCATAAATTTCTTCCACCACAGGTCTTGCTGTTCCCTCCATGCATTTCACTGATAATATCTCCTTTGTGCTGACACAGGTATTCATTCAGCCATGCACTACCCTGGGAACAGATTTGGGTTAAAACTGTGTTGAAGAGGTTGTTTCTCAATGGGTGTTATTATGCTATTCTGGTTCATCGTGCAGTTCTGCAAACACCAGGCAGTGGCACTCACAGAAAGAGATTCACAGTGGTAGAAAAAAACAGATCAGAGTAGGGGCAGCAAAGGGTAAGACCTCTCCTGGTGCTACAAATTCTAGCTCGTTCTTGCTCCAAGAGCTTGTTACAACAACATTGTTAGCAATAACAGTTTCAGTCTTTGCTGTGTTATTCCATGATCTAGCCAGACTTTAAGGTACTTCTTATTCTATCTGAATAAATCCTTTCTCTCAATTAGAAGTAGCTTTTATACCATACCTCATTATCACGGAACACTGCCTGAACAGAAATTTGAAAACATAATTTTTCTCCTTCTCAAAATCTTCATTATCAAAGGATATTTTCTCCATTACTTTCTGGTTAAATAATTATTTTGATGTCTTAACAGGAGAATGTAATATATACTTTCCCTTTCTTATTGTTATTTTCCTTAAAAAATAATATGCAATGCATAAATATATAGTCACTATCCAAATATATACTATATAATATATATATGTATATGTATATATATATATACACACTTCTGTGTTCATGTGTTACTTAATTCCTTAATTAGTTTGTATTCTTTTTCAAAAGTAGCTCATGGACATTTTAACCATTGCGGCATAAGCCAGCGAATGACACTGGTTATTTTGCCTTAAAATATTACGCAATTCTTTCGTCTGCTAAGAAAGTAAATTTTGAACATTTTTTTGTAAAACTTCACATTCCAAAACAATTAAGGAGAGTGTTTGACAAAACTAAACAGGGAACTCTGATGGGGAAAAAAATAGGGTGGAGAGAATATCAGAAATTTCCGATTACTATTCCTGATAAAACTTTTTTCTAAAAAGTAGATATCCTCTCTTGAAAACAATTTTAAAGTTCTCAGTACTTTTGAAATCTTCCTGTTTAATTTCTTAAATGAGGGAGTAATTAAAGCAATAAAATACGACAAGGTAATACAGCTGAGGAGATGAATAAATACTTGCAAGGATATTCTAAGCCTTGTAATCAGCTGCAAGTATGAGGTGTCATTGAAGAAATGCCATTTCTTTCCTCTGTGTATTTTACATTTTGTTTACTTCAAAAATGAGTGCTGTAGTGCCAGCTTAGGATTTATTTTGCTTTAATGGTTTGTGTTTTCATCATCACCCTGCATCTAACTGAGTAGTTAACTACAGGCAGCTGAAAACCTCATATAAATAAAAGTGTGAAGTACTTCAAGGCAAAAGAGAAGGTCAAGTCCTTTTGGATTTGTAGGTGGTTTAGTGCAAGAATTGAAAGGTAATAGTCTTAATAGATCTCTTTTGCACCTAACTTCTACTTTGCGTGTACATGCCCATTTGCTTCTTGGCAGGCACTGTTTCTCTCTTGGTGCTGTGGCTCTGCCACTTTTCCTCTTCAAGGGGGAAATGCTTTGTTTTCTTTTTCCATATTGCTTGCTACCCTGAATATTTTTCATCACTGAAATTTCTACTGATGCCTTGGTAGGTACGGTCCTGGATGGCTTTTGATTCTGTCCAGCCACACTTCTTCAAATCTCTGAGTATCTCTGCCTCTTGTATTCTTGGCTGACATTAGGCTTTACATAGCTTTCCATTAGCTGAATAATAGTATTTTGGATAATTATTTTGATGGCATATATCCAGAGGTTCAAATAAGGTGAAGTTAGAGATAAGTGAAAATTAAAGTGAAGATATCTGGCTCACCTAGGCTTGAAATGTTGCAACCCACTTTTGTCCTGATTAAGAGCAGACAAAAAATAATGACAATCCTCTATGAAGGAAAATTTATGTGGATATATCTAGTTTTATCTTGACAGAAATGACACTACTAAAAATAATTCCGTTCAAATAAACAATTTTTTTTAAATAATATATTTTCCCCCAACTCCCTCACCACCTAGGACAGATTAACTGGACAGATTGTTTGGATTCCCTATGTCTTATAATTAGGATGGGTGATTATGGTGGATCTTCTGGCTGTGGACAGAAAGTGTTCTCTATTCTAGTAGAGAGTGCCTGCTCAGAGATTGACATCCCTTGAGGAGTACTGTTCAAAAGTTGCTGAAGGTGAAAGAGTAAGGTGATAGGATTTGCTGATAAGTGAAATTTAACTTTGCATTAACACTGTTTGGGTTTAGCACGACATTGTCAATTAACATTGAGGTTTATTCGAGTTAGCAGTGCTTTTGAAGTAAAGTTAGTGTTGTTCAATAAATTCCCCTTGCACAAAGGAAAACATGCTATGAGGGTAAAATCATAGTATGAGGGTAACATACTATGAAGGTAAAATTCACAAGAACAATGTGGGCATTGTTATTTTCTTATTTAAAAAAACCCAAACTTTCTAATCTTAGAAAACTAATTTCCATGTCATGTCTTCTAAGGTTATACTATAGTAAAAAGACTATATTATATTATTAATAAAATAACTGACAGTGATGACCAGGATAAACCAAATTCTGAAGGGATATTTGCTTTCTTATTCACGTGTGTACCTACTACAAATCCTTAGGGACCAAAAAAACAAACCAAACCAAAAAACAAAACAAAACCCCCCAAACAAACAAAAAGCAGGAATGTCTTTTTTTTTTTTTTTTTTTTTTTTTTTTTTTTTTTTTTTTATTCTCAAACTGCTAGGATGTGAAAATGTGAAAGGTTTTCAGTACAAAAATTAAGAAAGTGTCATGGATTTGAAAACAGAGTGGTAGCTAAAAATCACACTGAAAAAAATAGTTTGCAACCTTTCCAAACATGTAAGACATTTCATATTAGTTTTGTGCTTAAGGACAGTGAAAGAATTTCACTGCTTGAGGAACACCCTTTCCAGTTCCTTGGTGGAGTGGTATTAGATGCATGCTGTGCTTGATGCCATCTAGTGAATGAAGCCATGAAACTGATCTACTTCTGTGAAAGGGAAATAAGGAATACATGCCAGAAGGAGAGCAGCACAGATTACATACAGTGCTGCCATGCTGAATTAAATGTGCTTTCAATGCATCAGATGCGACAAGGAGGCAGAGTGGATAAGGACATGATAGGGCAGCCAGCCAGCCATTCCACTTCCATTCTGAAACACAAGATGGAGGTTAGGACTTCACTCAGACTATTTTTTTCAGAACATATATTTCAGTCTGAGTTTATCAAATTTGAATATTTGTTTGCATTTCTATCTTAACTAAATTTATACAAGGGACTTATAATACACCAGCCTAAAGGATTCTTATTTCAGAAATGAATGAACTACAGAAATATGCTGTAGAGACATCTGAGCAAGAAACCCCAGTTAGGTGTATCAACAGAAAAGAGCACCATTTGTTTTCAATACTGATATCTACAGCATGGCTGTACTGTGTTGTCACATCATCTAGCTTAATCAGCAGGCAAAATTCAGCTTTCAGATATGTTCCTGGGCTAACAGGACTAAGCATCATTCAAGACTTCAGATAGCAGAAGTTTAGCCAGCTTGATGGACTCTGTAATGTGCTCTGTTACGCTCTGGCAAATGTAGTTTGGTATACCCATGTTGGATACATCTATGATCCTGCAATGAAGAGGGACAGAAAAGGTAAGAGAAACATCCACTGACTGAGTGCTAGCAAGCCTCTCAGCATTGAGTTATCTGAGACAAATAATTTCTCCCCAAGTGCATAGCTGACCTATTCCAAATTTAATTTAAAGTGTCTTAAGGTGTCAAAGTTTTAAGCTGTGATTGCCATCCTAAGTTATTACCGTTCCAGTTCTTCTCTTTCAAAGTAGCTTCACTTTATATTTCTGTAATGGAAAGATTTAGCTTACCTTCTTCTTGGGTGCAGTATCTGTGGTAACAGATACTAAATAATCAAAGGAGGGAAAGGAACTGTAAATCACTATCTCCTTCTCATGCAACTTCCTTTTAACTGTTCCCTGTAGCATATGTTTTCTGTAGCTGTATTTTTTGTAGAATGTACCCAACACTGTAATAATTTTGCAATTGAAATGTTGATGAACTTTCCTAGTTAGTTTTGTTCTCTGTGTTTCACATTTTTTTTAATAATGTATTCATAGCTGGAAGAGTGTGACTGTGTTGTAGGTCCAGCCTTTGAAGTAAGGGACACATCCCCTCTGCCGATTGCAGTGCCTTCCCTGGGGTGTGTTCCAGTTGTGTCTAGACCTGAGGGAGAGAGGTATGGCCTTTATCATACTTGTGTTCTGGGGTATAAGATAGACCCTTTGCCTTAATTTATCCAGGATTCTCTGAGGAGAATGGATGAGTGTGGGTGAAGCATGCAGCACGGCCACCTTTTCTTGTGGAAGGTGGGCAGGGACAGGGTGAGGGCTGGAGACAAGTTTCAGATTATGACATCAAATCAAAAGAACACATGGTCATGTGCTACAGAATGTCCTTAATCACAAAAATAATTATACAAACCCTTAGGCTTCTTGAATGCTATTTTGACTCTAGAGTACTTCCACTGGAGAGAGGTAGATAGAACTCAACCTTAGGGAACTCATCTGAAGATGGGGGAAAAGAAGTCTAAAATGTGAAATCCTGGCTATGTCCAGAGTTCTATAACTATTTTCAATTTCACTTAGCACTTTAAGCCATCTAATTTGCTATGTGTCTACATGCATTTCTATCACTCTGAATAGTCAGAATTTCATATGGCACATACTTTCAGAACAAATACTCAGCAAAACTTTATCACATGTTGATTTATTGTTCATCTCACCTTCAAAATGTAATGTGGATAGATTTTTTTCTACCTGTAGATAGCAGTAAATTCATATGAACATGCATTTGTGCTGTATAAATGCCATCTAATGATTAGGCCCTGTAGATCCGTGGGAAACTTCTGTATCTACAATATGCAGTGTTGGATAGGAGCACATAAGATACTCTTAGCTAGGGTTTGTCTGTGTCAGTGTGCTGTGTTGTAGTGGCCAGCTTGCAATACCTTTTTATTTCTAGTTCATTCTATGCTGTGCAGTTCTAGTCTTACACTGCCTGGATGCAGGAGGTTATCTCCAAAGAAGGAGGTATGGTAAAGCCCAGCAAACCTTTAAATGAACCAGCTATACTGGTAGAGAAGAAAATAGAGTTCCACTAAACCCAACCTGCTAAAATAACTTGTTTGACAAAGTGGAGGAAATCTGTAAAGAGGTACATTTATATAATTTATACATTTTTATAATTCTGTCTATATAATTTATACAATAAAATATATGAATAATTTCTATGTTCTCTTAAGAGTAGTTGTATTTTAATTTTAATGCACTGCTTATTGCTCAGCTACATTGAAATCCCTTCAGACATCAAATGTCTACAAATGAGTAAACTTGGTATTAAGCATTAAACCTTCTTCATGTAGAATATCTTAAAGGACTTGACCAGAGAGTCTGACAGGGAATACTTTCCCTAAATCCACACCATATCAATTCAGGGAAGCTGAGTGGATCTTGCCATCGCAAGTTAATTTCATGAGTTCTCTGGACTTTATGACAAAAAAAAAAAAAAAAAAAACACAAAAAAACACAAAACTTTATTCTAAAGTGGCCATGTCATATCTGTATGTGCTGTTACTCTCCATGTTAACCTAATTTGGTCACTACCAGGAGAAGTATGTCAAATAGTCTGTCAGGAAATAGCCAATTAATTAGATAATCTCTTCCACACAGTACTGAATATCTTCTGGTGTTCATAGCAACCATTCATATGTGTTTTGGGAGTATATGTCAGATCTAATAATATGAACCTTAATTTCATCATATACTTCACTATTTTTTTCTTTCTTTTTCTCTTCAGTGCAAAGGCAGCAGCATTAAAACTATATCATTTGGCTGTTGTAGTGCAGAAGAGACAGATGTGGTCCTATTGATACCCAGTAGAAATGTGTTCCATTCCAAGGTCTGGTTACTGAAGTTGTCCTCAGAATTTAATGAGCTTCTGGATTATTTTTTTTTTTTCAAGAGAGACAAGAAAATGGAAGGTACTTTGTAGGATTTTGATTAATTAAATTAATATAACATTGGTATATATTCTTGTTCTTTGGGGGGGTTAATTTAAAAAAAGGTGGAAAAATGTGTCAAAACATCAGTCCTGGTGAATTGACATGTTGTTTCTTTTTTTTTATTGGTAATCTATGACTCTGTCTTTTTGATTGATTTGTGTTTTCATTAATTTATCTTCCATTTGATATCTTTAGCCTTCATTAGGATAAAAATAAGATACAGGTATTGTTAAATTGAATTATATCACAAAGATAAAGTAACCTGGGTATGTGTTAATTAACCCTGAGTATGTACTAGACAGAAGCACATAGCTGTTCATCTTCTAGTTACATATTACGTTTTGAGTCACTTAGTGAATAAGATTCAGCCATATGTGAAAGTTTTGGTGTTGAGTCCAAAGCAGCAAAATCAGAGTAGAAGAGTTTATTAGCCTGGATATATGTTCATTTTTTATCACTAAGTAATAAGGATTGGAATTTTTATTTTCAGAGTGAAGAAATAACAAAGTTTCTCATCTCATTAGTGTTAAAAATGTCTTGCTTGTTTCTTGCAATCTTGAGATTACTTCTTCAGTAGCATTCATCTTTCAGTGAAACAGAATCTGTCTATACTGTGTCTCCCCCTCGCCTTTGCCCTTCTCACTCCTTTTCACTTCTCCATGTGACTCCCAGTGACTGTTTCAATATGGTAAAGCATGTGTGCAAGTTGGTAACTGCTCTTGGTTAAGAAGTTAGTAACTGCTGTTGATTATGCTCTTCCTAGTATCACAGATTACAGACAAAAAGATTCCAACCTAGCAGCATGGAAAAGAGAAGGTTGGTATGCTACCTGATGGTGATGTCTCCCTGCAGAAGGTTTTTGCTCCTTCGCAGAAAAGTTCCTCTTGTTATCTTTTGGGGAAAGCAGACTATCAAAACTTGAGTTCAGGGACATGAAAAGTAAAATAAAGTTGTTAATTTACAAATTAAATTGCCTCCAGCAGCGAGGACAGAACTCCATCAGTTAGATTGCTACCGTGCCCATTTGCAACAGTAAATTCATGCAGTCCTGGAACTTGGAAAGACAAATTTAAAAATATAAACAAACAAAAATCTGACTGCAATTAGAACAACAATGCTGTAACAAGCAAAAGCCATTTAGGTATAGCACATATGTGCTCTTAAAAAAAATAAAACCAAAAAACAACAAAACCAATATGATCACAAACAGACAACATATCCACTCCTCCCAGCCACATAAGTTTCTTAAAATTAGAGTCTTTGGAAGAGATCTGAGTATACTGATCATGGTAGAAATTAATAATTTCTCTTCATATTTACCTAATTTTATTCTATTATAATTTAATGGAAGTGGAATAAAAAACTGTAATAGTTAATTCTGAAGATGAATTTTTTTCTTTTTACCTTTCCTTTAAATTCTCTAGCAGCATGTTCCTATGTCTATTCTCTGAAGTAGTATTTTTTGATAACATCAAAAAGCTTAAAGTGGATTGGAAGGGTTTACCTGGAATTCATGAGACTCTGGTAAGATGCTGTATTGTGGCACTGAAATTTTGGGGTAACTTTTTGTTTGAACAAACTACATAATCCTTCTGTTTCACACCTGTCTAAATTAGAGATAATACTATTTTACTGAGATACCAATCTGCTGAGTTTTAGTAAGTTGTATCAAGCAAATATGAAAGAATAGATATTAAAACAAACAAACAAACAAAAAACAACCACAACCCCCCCAAAAAAAAACCCCACAGGTTTGTTTTTTTTTTTAACTGTGAAAAAAATATATGGAAAACAACATTTTACAAGTTGTGTCAAATTGCCTGTGGTGTGGAATCTTGTTCTTCAGGAGCTACTGGAACTAATTCTTCCCTCATACCAATTCTACATTGTCCAGTGGTGTGGCAGCCTGTGATAAGAGAGTGTTCCACATTTAGAAAATAAGGATAACAGCTGAGCTAAGGATGTTGCTGGAGACTTACCTTATATATTTTGACTTTTAAGGGCTTAAGTCAGACCCCGAACTTTATTTAAATGTAATTTATATTGAATTATAGTCATCATCCTACTTACCTCCTGTCTGCTAAGCTGCTTAGAAAATAAACAGTATGTAGTGCCTAAGCATATGCACTGAAAATAAACTGTCAAAGAGCCATTACAGGATTATTCTTTTGTTGTGGCTGTCATTGGGTGAGCTGTTTCGCATACACTTGCTAAATTATATGACTTTTTTTTATACTCCTTGCTTTATATGGCACAGTGTTCCTGCTCAGTTGTTTTACGTAACAAGTTGCTGAAATGAAACAGAGAAGCTTTATTCCATAGCAGTCATTCCTGCCTGACAGATGGTTAAGTGACTTCTGCTTCAGAAGTCTCAAAATTTTCATGCCCTGACAACTGGATTTACAAATTGTTTGATTTGAGTATCTTGAAATGAGAGGCAAGCATCTATTAAAGAAAAGAATCTGCTATCTGCCTGTTCTTCAGTTTCAAATCTCTGATGTGATCCTTCCATACTTCACTCAAAGGCAATCTGATCAAAACCTCCTATATGTTATCTCAAACCCACAGAAATCTTTCCTGGTCTTGCTTACTGAATGTGATCTCTGGGTAAGAGTAGATATTTCCTTTTATTTTACATCAACTTATCCTTCACACCTTTTTTTAAAAGTCAAATTTTATTTTCTTCACCCTCTGTTTGAGGGTGTTTCACAAGAAATTATCCGCAAAACTTATTTAAATTAGTAATTTATATAAGTTATACAAGTTCTTTCACAAGAACATATATACATAAATAATGTATAGTGGACTGTTTTCCTTAAAAGGAGGGATACTTTTGTAAGGACTAAATACTGTATAATATTTCACAAGAGAGATACATGAACTCTCTGAAATTAACAGGGAAGGAGGAAACAGTATAGAAAGAGGTATTCAAGCCCATAAGCCAAAATGTTCTGTTTGACCTGTGGAAAATCATGGACTTGGGATCATAAGAACCACAAAAAAATTAATGTCAAATGTGATGTAAAAAATGTTATAGGTGGTAAGAATTCTGAAATATGATGGGGTTTATTTGCCTTTTAAAATATTAAGTGGGGTTGTTTGTTTTTACAGTTTCAGGAATACAAAATAAAATGGAATTAGTTCACTCCAGGTTGAGATCTATGGCTTGAGTCTTGTGAAATATAACATGTGGGCTTACTTTATTTTCTTTTGTTGCTTTTTTCTCTGCCTTTGATTGACCCAGAGTGGTGTATTAGTTGGGTTGGAGCACTGTGCAGAAAAAGACTGTCATCAAACTTGGTCACAGCAATGCCTTAGGACTTCCTACCTGTAAGAATCTACTGCATATTTTGTAGTAGGGACTGTGTTGCTAGGTCATTGTTTGGGAGAACCTCCATTCATCAATATTATTAAAACATAATATTGTGAAGAAACAAGTCAACAAATCACTGTCATCATCAAACTTAGAATATAATTCCAAGAATGTTTTAATCCTTGTCTTGTAATGATAATGTTGCAGGAATGGAAGTTTTTCACATAATATGAACTACTACCAGATAAAATAAATTTGCAGGTGTTGGTACCAGTGATATACTAGAGAATTGGAAATGAACACTTCAATCGCTCTTGACAGCAGCCTTACATGATAACAGTCTTCAGCAGTTCCTCAGCTAGTACTTTCTGCTATGTCAAGATTATTTTTCTTCCTGCATGCCTGGAACTGGAGAGCTCTTTGCTAGTATCAGATATCAGTGTCTGGACAGATTTCCTTTAAATATCCTAGCTCTTTAAGTGGGTGAAGGAAAGCATGTAGAATTACCTGGTTTATTTTACTGGGTTTGTTTGTCTGTTTATTTCAGGCTCAACTATCATAATGATTTGGATTTCTATTACAATGACATATCCCTATATATTAGTTTTCAGAAGAGAAGTTAAGCAATGACCTGGGAATAGGAGGCAGCCCCTTTCCAGGTTTTGTAGAAAAGTTTCTCAGAGTCCTTTAGGATAAACTGAAATAATTCCTTATTCAGGCAAACATCTCAACCAGAAGAGCACAGCTCTTTCCAAAAATGTGAGTATTGGGGAAGTACATTATATGGTAGTCTTCTAATTTAAACATGGGTAAGTTATTGTTGAAAATATGTGTAACTTTCCTGCTTTGAGGGAGGGCCTGAAATCCTTAAATCTTTGTCAGGGCTGTGTTTTTCCAGATCTGGTCAGGCTGTCAGTTTATATATATTGCAAAGAGGGTTTATTTGACTGCAGAATTTGAGTAGCGTTGCATGTTCCCTACTGCAGGAGTGAACCCTGGTCGTAAAGCAGGAGTGACTCGCTCTGTGCCTCCAACACCTGTGCGCTACAGGCCAGATTTAAATCCTGTAAGACACCCTGTGTTTTCGAAGATCTCTTTTCTGGTACCTATATGCTGTGATGGTTAGAAA
>JAWWMO010000138.1:52153571-52175367 GCA_035047845.1 Dendrocincla fuliginosa
CAGATTTAAATCCTGTAAGACACCCTGTGTTTTCGAAGATCTCTTTTCTGGTACCTATATGCTGTGATGGTTAGAAAGCTCTGGTTGAGATTTTTGAAGGAATAAGAACTGAATCCTGTCTAAAGAGGAAATGTGTTTGAGGATGAAGACCAGAAGGTCAAGTCTTTGAGACAGGGAAACTGGAAACTGTCTGAGCAAGAGACAAAGACAAGGTAAGGGAAGGGGATGGAGAACCACCATGGACATGGGGAGGAGGGAGAAAATGACTGAGAGATATTGGGAAAGTTACATCAGGTAGGTAGAATGGACTAGGAGGGAGAATGAGAGATGGACAAGGTGAAAACAAGGTGAGGGATCACACCGGTAAAGGCAGGAACTGGAAGCAGACAGTAAGAATTTGGGAATTACAAAGGATTAGGAGGAGTGGAGAACACAGCCAGAGTGGGAAGTCTGCCAAAATAAATAGATTTAGAAAAATAATATTGGAAATGGAAATGTCTTTCTAATATCTGAAGAGAATAAGAATATGTATTTAGTATCTATTTGAAGTGCATAATATTTGCAAACTACAAAGATATTCCTCTCACTCCTTGGTTGGTGGTTTGTCGGAGGGCTTTTTGTTTTGTTTTTAAAAGGAATTACAAGCTGAATTCTCCTCAGAACCACAGAAGATGTGGGGCACACAACACATTTTGAGCTCACATAGAATACATAGAATCATATAACCTGAGAACTCAATGTTCCCATTTTGCTGTATACTGTGTTCTATGGACAGGTTGACCATAATTTGATCAGTATTTTATGTACTTTGTAATATGTATTTGTTAAAGTGACATCCTCTAAAAGAGTTGCAATTGATAGTTAGTATCAATTGCTATGTATAAACCCATGATAATGTGCCTATCG
This sequence comes from Dendrocincla fuliginosa, assembly GCA_035047845.1. NCBI lineage: Eukaryota > Metazoa > Chordata > Aves > Passeriformes > Dendrocolaptidae > Dendrocincla > Dendrocincla fuliginosa. Next base: position 52,154,478 of record JAWWMO010000138.1, read on the forward strand.
GTGGCTGATACAGACATTTCTATTACAAACTTCACATTTTTTTTTTTTTGTTGTTATTTAAATTATCTTTCTCTGTCTCAGTGATGGATGTTAAATCAGTATCTTGTTCATCCTTTGAGCATTAACTTGTTAGGTTAAGTTTAGGAGGTCTGTAGCATTAGTTTCTCTAAGCATTTAGGACCAGCTTTTTCAGACATTGAAGACTGGCTTTAGATACGATGCAAACAAAACCAGGTTGGTATAACTTATGGTAATACATTCTAAAATGTTAATATTACATTTGTTAGCAGTTATTTATTAACCCAAACAGCTGTCTGTGGTTTGTCTGTGATAGCAGAGATTTATCCTACAGGTCTGCACTGAGTCAGACCACATCCAACGTGTGAAATAATCTTAGCTTTTGATAGTAACAGGAAGTTTTGGAAATCAAATGTGTGATTTCTCATTCTGAATCTAATCCTTTTCTTACTTCTTATCCTCTACTGATCTCATTTTCTTAAAATCTTGTTCCCTCTCTCTCCTTCAGAGTATACTTTGCTTATAATTGCTGTCTTATGCTTTGCCTAGAGGTATGTAACTGCTCCCAACCTCCTGCGGCTGAAATTCTTGCTGTGAAAATGTTTTATTTTTTCCCTGAAAAGTGTCTATTTCATGAGTTTTGCAACGTTGCTTAAAAGTAAAATTGGACAGTAATCCTTCAGAGTGCTTAGATAAGCCCCTCAGGGAATGATAATGATATTGGCCGTTTTCTAAATAGCTGAAACAGAGCTTCTGTTTGAAGGACCCATTAAAGAGAGGAGTAATCGCTGGTGACAGATCTTCACAATGGTATTTCAACAACTAATTAGGATTGTTGTCACAGTTAGTGGCATTTCTTCTTGGTAAAGCAGCATGCAAAGTACCCCTTATATTACCAAGTGCTGTGGCTGACAGCCCAGAAGCAGGTGATGGGTATGAGGTCACTGTGCAGCTGCCCAGAATAGTGAAGAAATGATTAAATGTCTGCAACCTCGGAGACAGAGATGTTCTCCATCTAATTCTTGTGAGACTCTGACATGTCATCTGATGCTGACCTGAAGAATCTTTCTAGATGTAATTCCTTATCTAGGAAAAGGAAATGGTCCACTAAGAAAAAAGGATGTTAAAGTAAAACCTTCATGTTGTCCAGCATGTATGCAGTATATATGTAATCTTGGGTGGTGAAATGAATTATCATATTTTCCAGACTGACAGTCTTTTTGGAAATGAAGTGACAGTATGGAAAGCAGAAACTGGAAAAATCAAGATTTCGCCTGACTCCAAATATCTTCCCTTTTTTAGTGAAAGTCTTTACCTTTATGGCAAAGTTTTGCCTTTATGAATTCAGCTGTTACTGAAGAGACCAGCCTTCTAATATTCCTACTTTCCCTATTGACTATAATGTGTTATAGTTAAAAAAGCCTAAGACAGTAAAGCAATAACAGGAAGTATATTAGTTGTATTTGGAGAGAACCCATTAGTTTATGAATATATTTTCTCTCTCTCTTTTTTTTTTTTTTTATTTTTTTTGCCATGCATAAGAAAGAAAAAAATGTGTTAATACAATTCCTTGAGATGGGAAAACATGAAACTCCTACTATCAGTTTCACAATACCACAGAATATTCTGAATTACCTGATTACCTTGACATATGGAACATAGATCATACAGCTTTTCCTGGATGACATTTGGTATGATGAAATTAATGAAATAAAATAATTCTACACATGGTTTCTTACAGAATTTGATAATTAATATTCCACTCCAGATTTCAGTAACAAGTTATAAGCTGTTGAAAAGCTTTTTATATCCTGAAAGAAAACCTTTCAGAGTACAAGTTTCCTGCGTGCTCTGCAGTCATGATTTCATGGGACAAAATATCTTAAGGACATCCTATTTCACCCACTGTGGAATTTTGATTTTGAAACATGATTGTCTTTAGTGACATGCGGTTAAGTTTTTAGTGTTAAGAAATCTAAGGCTACATGTAGTAAAAGTTGGGTACCTTCCTGAGAGTCAACGTGGTCTTTACATATGGAAATAAATAAAACTTTTATTTTAGTTCATTTATCACCTTAGTCTTGGAAGTATCTAGGCTTCAGAATCTGGTGGGGTAGCTGGGAAAAGAAGATAGAGCTGAAAAATTTCAAAAAGTGGGGAGAAGAAAAATTGTTTCAGAAAGATAATTGCTTTGCATCTCTGAACTGAAGGAAAATTGGCTTCTTGGAACACCCTGAGTGGAAGGGAATTGCCCCAATTAGCTTCACTGCTAGAAGGGGATAAAGAGTAGAATTTTTAGAAATTGAGTTAAGAACAGGAGAATAGAACAAAACAGGAATATACATCAAATAATGCAGCCGTACATTAAATTTGAAAGTCATTGTGATCATAAAAAAAGACCTCTGCAAAAACTGCAGGCATAAGACTTTTTTTTTTTTTTTTCAAGATGAATATGTGCATTTTAATGCATTAAATCGTGGTTTAAGAAGCCTATATAAACCATTATATGCGGAGAACCCTTTTTATGATTGCTTGGAGATTTCTATTCTGATCTAATGAAATAAACTTAATTACATACCCATATGCTCAATCTCATTTATAAACAGTGGAGAGGAAAAAAAAAAGGATATTTAGCTGCTGATACTGCTATTGTTGTTATAACCTGCTGCTGTGGGTGTCACTGAAGCAGTTAGCTCTGTTCTTTCCTTCTGTACTGCAGTATGTTGATTCCTGGAATGCACTCTGTTCTGGTGTGTATTTGTTAAACCCAAAAGCCTTCTTGCAACACTTGCTTATGAAAACATGTTTCTAAAGATGTATGACTGCAATAAAAGCACATATGGCTTCTAATACTTACACACACATACTAACCCACATTTTCCTTCAAAATAGCGCCTTAAAAAAAGCAAGTCAGAAGCACACAAATAAACACAAACCACAGGTATCTATATGGAAGTTCTTTTTGTCTTCATGGAGGAATAGGTGGATTAGTTTAGCAACAACCCTCAAAAAAAGAAACATAACAAAAAACAACCTCTCCTCAAAACCAAACCAAAACAAAAAAAGAAACCCCAAAAACCAAACCATAACCAAAAAGCCTCAAAGAATAAGCTTTGCAAGCATTTGCCTGATTATTCAGGTGAAATTGGAATTTGAAAGTTTAATAGGAATGCAGTGTTGCTTTGCTAGGAAAATTCCTCACCCTCTTGCAGACTTTGGGCTAGACTTTCTTTGAACCAAAAGTTGCAACATGAAAATTTTTGCAATTTTGGTGGCTTTTTTCTTGGTTTTGGTGGCCTTGTTTTTGTTTGATTGGTTGGGGAGGGGTGGGTATGTTTGGGTTTTCTTGTTTTGTTTTGGCTTGGGTTTTGGATTTTTTTTCCTTTTTCTATTTTACAGGTTTCAGTGTATTTTTCTGCACTGTCATTACTGAGCTGATTCCTGATAGAAATGGATGATGCTGTAACATAGTGATGCTTGGAGGTCATCTAGTCTAATCTCCTGCTCACACAGGTTTAAGCAGATCAGGTTACTCAGTGCCATGCTCAGTCTAGTCCAAGACACCTTCAAAGAGATTCCACAGTCTCTCCTGGCAAAATTTTACAGTATTTGAATACCTTTTTGCTAAAAGAAAAATCCTTTCCTTATACCAAATAATCTTCCTTGATTTCTGGCCTGTTGCTGTGGAAGAGTCTGTTGCTCTGGGAAGGGTCTGAGTCTGGCTGAATTGATCAGTTCTCTCATTGTCTTCCCACCCGCACAGTGCTACAGTCCTTGACTACCTTGGTGTCAATTGTTCTGACTTTTTCCTTCATATCTTTCCTTTACTGGAGAGCCATAATTGGACACAGCACTACAGCTGCACTGTCACAAGTCCTGGATAGAGAGGAAAGATCACTTTCCTGGACTGGTTGGCTATGATCTTGCTAATACAGCCCAGCATTTGATTGTATTTTTCTGATGCAAGGGTAAACTATGGACTCATGTTCAACTCGTTGTCAAGCCAGATCCCCAGGTGCTTCTCTGTAGAACCTGTACCAGGTTCCTGTACAAGGAAGAGGCAAGACGCACAGGCAAGAGGCTATTTCACCCTAAGTGCAGAATTCTGCATTTCCTTTCATTGAACTTCATGAAGTGTCTGTCTATTTCTTTCTTGGGAACCGTGCCCAAGTTCCTTTGAAGTGCACCCCCAAGGTATAACATATTGACTGTCTTGCTCAATTGGGCACTGCCTGTAAACGTACCAATTTGATGCTAAACTCTGAGGGAGTACACAGTACCACTCAATCAGCATAGATAGCAATAGAGTTGCTTAGAGTTGCTTACCAAGTTGTGCTTGGTAAACCTGTACTGGCTGTGCCCAACCACCCTCTCCATGAGTTTAAAAACTGCCTGGGACAGTTTTCCTGTTCTTGGCCACTAACATGGCTAACGTGCAAAGGGAATGCAAGAAATAACAAGAAGGAGCAGACCATGTTTTGCTGTAAAATGAAGAAAGGGAAATCCTCTCTACTTCATAGGAGAAGAATGGGAGGAGAAGGAAAGAGGAACGTTGTCCTCAAAAAGTCTGTCTCTCTCTTTTCTCAGACATTAGTGGGTATCAAACTGCTGCTTTGCCCTTAACTGTTAAAGGAAATTACCTGTTGGGATGGAGTGAAAAGAAACAGTCTGAGTCTCATCTCTTAACTTGTATTTCTGAACAATGAGGTTTTTGGGGTTTAATTAGTATTTCATATTTATGTAGTTTTACATAACATTTTACAAACATATGAATGAGCATTTTGTTTCAAACTGAGGAAAGCACACAATACATATTCTTATCACAGAATTGCATAAAGCAGTGCATAGATGTCACTGTCAGAGAATATAATTGTTTTTAAGAGGAGGAAAGCAGTGTCATTTTCCTCCAGCTTTGTAGGCTGAGCTTTATGAGCACTATAAAAATGGGGATTGTCCATTAAAAAGTGGTCTAAAAACATCTTTAAATGTTTAGTTAGTTTAAAAAATATTAAGGCAGAGAGGGAGAGTAAAAAATACTTACATTAATTGCTCTCTCACCTATACCCACAGAAGAAATACCTCTGCATTCTAAAGAAATCATACAAGTAAAGAAGATAATGTTAGGAACACTGATTTTCATAAAGAAAGTTTTTTTTTGTTAAGTCCTTCAGTTCCAGAGAACTAAAGAGAAAATTACTATATATTCAGTAAGAATTAAATGTATCTCATGGAACAGGGACAGAATTCTTGGCTGAAGACTTAAATAGAATTTAGTTCACAAGGCTTGTGTGGAGCCTCTCGCAGATCGATATCTTACCTATTGAAAGGTCAAGCCATTCTGTGCTTCAGTACAAAGTACCAGATAGAACTGTGTCATTCGGTGGTGTGACAGAAGTGCAACAGGCTTAATCTAATAATGATTTGAAATTCCTAGCCATGGTTAACCTTTAAATATTTCTCTGAGCCAGTAATGGATTTCAGTTTCTAATGTTCAAATATTATACCTACAACAAAGTTTTAGCCTTAGAAATGTAATTTGAACTTCTCGTGATTAGGAGTTTTCAAGAGTGGAAAAATAAGACAGAAACGTCCCAAATATCTAAGGTCAGTAACATATAGAACACTCACATCCTACGAGGCCTTTGCAAAATTCTGCATTGAAAGTGTGTTATACATTGTAGTGGTCTGAAATTGTTAATATACAGTATCAATCTTGTTCAAAGTTAAATGTGTGAATTCCCTTGAACAAGTATAGAAAAAGAAAAAGGGAATGTGAATTAAAGCAAAACAAAATAAGTTCTGTCCCTTTCTCACCCCCTTTCTCACAACACTCTATAAACAAATTTTAAACAAAACAAAACAAAAAAATCCTACTTTCACAGAGTCTCAGAATATCCAAACCAGCCAAAAAACGAAATTGGAAATAGTTCCTCTGAATTTCTAATTAGCTTGGATCAAAAGACTATGCAGTGAGCTAGGATTCCTTTGGGTCAGCAAGCTTCAAATGAAGTCAGTACATTGAAAGAGTAGGAAGGTCTGCAAACAAGAACGAGTTATTCCAGTTCCCTTTTTCCCTTATGGAAATAATAATTTAAAAGATAAATTATTCTGAAACACACAAAACGTCTGTATTGGGTCTGGCTGAGATGGAGTTCATTTCCCCATAGCAGCTGTCACAGTGCTGTGCTTTGCATTGGTAGCTAGAAAGGTGTTGATAACACACCAGTGTTCTGGCCACTGCTGAGCAGAGCTGGCACAGCACCAGTGCTGTCTCTCAGCATTCTCAGTCATTCATGAGATGTCCATCTCTCATCAAGGGCAAAATCCTGGGAGGGGACGCAACTAGACCAGCTGACCCAAACTAAGCAAACAGGTATTCCATACCATATGATGCCAGCTCAGATATAAAAACTAAGAAGAGGAGAAAGAATGGGGGACATTAGTTGTTTACAATGTTCGCCTGCTGAGCAACCACTACGAGTGCTGAAGCTCTGCTTCCCGGGAAGGGGCTGGACACCACCCACTAATGGAAAGTAGAGAATAAACCTAGTTATTTTCCTCTTCACTTGTCCATGGCCAAACTTTCACTTTTTCCTTAGTAAACTGCCTTATCTCAAACCACATGTCATTTTCTGTCTTATTCTTTCTTCCCTGTCCGGTTGGGAAGGGGAGTAATAAAGCAGCTTGATGGGCACCTGGCATCTAGCCAAGGTCAACCCACTACAATGTATTGGGTGGTTGAATTGCTACATTTCTCTCCATTAACTTTAAGCAAAAGTGTCATTCTATTAACATTACTATTTTATTGGTATTATTTGTACTGATCTGGTAAAAATAGAGAGGGTAGGCAAAATTGTGTCTTCATAATTTAACGCTGATCTTCGATTTTTTTTTCCCCCCAGCTAGCAATCATCAGATTTCCTTACTGATTAATCTTACCCAATAGAGTATTGAAACTGGCATGTGTGCTCCTAAATCCAGTGAACTCAGAGTTAAGCTCTGTGTGTGAGCAGTTATTGCTTTTCAAAGCTATTTCTATACACTTGTTTTCAACCTTTAAATCAGGTGAACACTGAAGAGAGACCTAACATGAGTATTCAACCTTACTGTGTAGGTAGCACTGTGATGTAATGAAACGTATTATTTGATGGTCAGATTTTTAACATGCTAGTAAGAATTTGCAATTTTTTGCAATTCACTAACAGTGTCAGCTTTTTAAAGGCCAGTCGTGACAGTCATTTAAAACAAGTAAACAAAACATTTTATAAAACGTATTAATCTGGTGATTTAATAATTGTACATGAACTGCTCTTTTTCAGGAATAGGAAAATTGCACATGCCAAATGATGGGGAGATCCAGGACAATAAAAGCTTAAGCTGTAGGCTTTACTACAGAACAGAAAGGCTGTGTTGTAGGGATATCATTAAAATAGTATAGCTTGGATGTTAGACATGAATTAAAACCCTGAGCAGAAGATGATGGCCTGATTACAGGCCTGAAACATTACTGCTTTACACAGTAATCAGAGCATGAGGGAGCAAAAAGGGGTTTGAAGGTGAAAACACATATTCTTTTTTTCTTTACATATTAATCTTAAATTCATAACTAGTCAGCCATGAAATCAAAAACTCAGAAACATAAGCCAACATCTTCCTGAAGGCCTTGAAAGAGCAAAGATAATTTACCAAGACTGTAAAAAATATTCATTTCTTGTGGGAGAGTCAGGAATAACTTAGAACTCTTCCATATAAATATTTTTTTTATATAACTATATGCTCCTAAAAGCATTCAGGTATTATATGAATACAAGTTGCACACTGCAAATTTCTCCCCCACAAAGAGATTATGTAGTAGTAAGTGGAGAAAAAAAGGAGAAATGTTTTAGTAGTATGTAAATTCTTTCATGTATTAAAGTGTTTTTCCCTTTCTGAGAGCATTATTATAGTTATTATAGCAACTAATTAATCTTTTTCATTATGCTATAGGAATGCCTCAAAAAATACTTATTTTTTTCCTTCATGTCAATACTTACGTATATGTCAACCAATAATCCAAAACTGTGGTGCTGAGTGCAGTTACAAATAGTTCTGTCCCTCTGAGATCTGAAATCAACACTGTGTCATTTGATAACATTCAAATGATGAATGAAAGTGAATGAAATTTTGTACCTGTCCTCCACTGTGACCAAAACTTTGTCCTTTCCATTACCGCCTAGTTAATTCCAACATGCAAGTCCATAAGACATGGACATCATAAGAAAGGCAGAAGCAACTTGTAAGAACACTAGCTAATGTAAATAAGAACACTAACTAGCAACTAATGCAATTTCCATATCTCTGGGTCATTCCCAGACCCCTATAAGGTACTAAGAAACTTCTGTAAAGTAAATAAAACAAAGTTTAAAATAATAAACAAACTCTGAAAATAAAACAACAACAAAGAAAACCCAAACAACCCCAGAAGGAAACATGAGAACTTTGTTTACAGTATATTTTTGTCTTGGAAAATGAAACTTCAACAGCAAATGGTGTCAGGTTCTTCTGGAAGATGAAAAGCATGTTACAAGCTTGATTTTGATCATGTACAAGGCCACTCAAGAATGTCTTAAACTAGCATGAAAAAGAAATGCTTCTGTTTTCTTTCTTGTTTTTTCTACCAGATGAAAAGAATGCTTTATTGTACTGGATGTTAGTCTTGGTGAGGAACAGAGGTCTAGTTATACCAAATGAACAAGCAACACCTGGTGTGCAGTTTCAATTCTGCATTTAAAATCTATTTTATCATTTAAATGGAAAACTTAGATAATATCTTAGTGCCCATATTTTTAAAAATACTAAAGCCTTGTCAGATCAGTTATCAGTTTTTAGATATCCAACATGGATAAGTAAATTTAGTGTAAACATGTTCCCAAAAGGCTGTGATGAAATTTCATGCTAAGTAAGTGATCTGAATGCATATCTTGGTATACATAACAGGCATGAACAGGGAGAAGACATTTGGAAGGAAAATAAGATTCTCATTTCTACAGCGAATAAAATCCCTCATACATCTTTATCTCTGCAGCAAAGGAATGGTATCTGCCTGAACACTTCTCATTTCCTACTATGACTTTAAATGAAACCAGCAGCCTTTGTAGTTTCTTATTTGACAGTCAGTCAGTATTGTTTGCTGCTGGGGAATATCTATGACAAGGCACAGCTGAGATACCTAGAAAAACACTTATATTTTCATTCTCCAGGTGTTACTGTCTTGGTTTTCATGGCCCTGGGAGAAAATTAAATACTTTGACAATGACTGAGTGCTTTATGAGATATTTTTTGAACTAGAAACATTTCAGATCCAGGTAATTATGTTCTCATGCACATGTTTTTAGACTTTTCTTAAGAGAGATAATATTGCAGAAATAAAGTAAATTAATTTTCATGTGATTAAACAGAAGAATTTAAAACGTTTTAGGGTACGTGTTCATTCTTTTTAGAAATAACAGAACCACAAAGGAGACACACAGAAAACTATTCAAATGCCAAACTGTAGGGGAAAAAAAAAAAGAAAAAAAACCCAGAAGAAAATAATGAGAGATCTTTTGGCAATATGCACCTCATAAGTGGCTGCATTTCAGAAATCGCTTTGAGAAAAAGAAAATGCTTTGAGTCTGAAGAGATACAGAACTGCAATAGCAAAGTATAACCTCTGGGCAAATTTAATTGAATAAGAGTCGATGAGGCACTATTGCATGTCCCAGTTCATCAAATCCTTTAAACGTTGCTGGGAATTTTTGTTTATTTTTCCTGTTTGATGCAGTAAACATCCACTACACATTAAAAGAGTACACCAATATGCCACTGATCCTCTGGTCCTTGATAAGGTGCCAGCCACTCAGTATCAGTATTTGCATAAACAGCTGGAGGTTTTCTGGACCTATTCCTATCATGTGGCTGGATGCCTTCCTGATGGTTTGCACTTCATCGTATCTCCAGTGAGCTAACTTATTTATGATAGATCTGAAAACTTCCTAGTGAGAAAAGCATACATTCTATAGTCACATTTAATTTAAGCAGACTTCAAGATAAATTTAATAGGGCAGATGGTCTAAAACATGCAAAATAAGCTGTTCTCCATATTTTCATCAGTTTACTAGCAGACATGGGGAAATTTCAAAGTTACAGTAATCTGTTCGTTATCACATTGTACGCACAAGTGGTTTAAACTGTTCTCCCCAGTGGAAAAAGAAAAAGATATATACATTTCCCAGTACAATGTTTCATGGTGGTAAAATCACAAGTAAGATGTGTGGTAAGATGAATGGTACTCTGTATGAAAAAGGTTCGTATACTATGAGACATTGTTTACTTAAGAAAAATTACAGCAGTGTAGAAGCCATTCTTATTATTTTTATGTTTCATTATTTATTCAACAGATAGTGTTCTCATTCCTTTGTATCTAATGAGAATCTGTGTAACACATTTATGCTTTGAGAATATGAATCTATAGTGGATCAAACTATACACAGAGTGTTTTCTGATATCCCATGATGTGACAGCTAAAATCTAGATGTTCCTAGTTAGGGGGCAATAACTGAGAACTCTTATTGTAAGCATGCATCACAATATATAGGGGCAGTAGGTGTAACAAGATAACATTTGTGCTGGGCAAGGCGGGGGGCTCTGGGTGGTTTCATATCATAGTGTTCAGACAGGAGGAAAAGCAAAGGAATTCTTACAGATAACTACAACCTAATTACAAACCTAAAACAATCTGGGCTCTTAAACTAAGCTAGTGATTTTCTAGACAAGTCTTGAATTATCTCTTCTTCTGTGAATGAGACACTACCTGGAATGCTGCATCCGGTTCTGGGGCCCCCAGTACGAGAGAGACACTGATCTGTTGTATTGAGATCAGAGGAGGGCCACCAAATTGATTAGAGGGATGAAGCACCTCTCCTACAAGGAAAGGCTGAGAGAGAGAGTTAGGCTTGTTCAGTCTGGTAAAGAGAAGGCTTTGGGGTGAGCTAGTTGCAGCCTTCCAGTACCTGAAGGGACCCCACAAGAAAGATTCGGAATAACTTTTTACTTAGGGCATGGGGAAAGACTTCAAACTGAAAGAGTCAGTTTAGATTAGATATTAGGAAGAAACTCTTCGCTATGAGGGTGCTTAGGCACTCAGAGAGGTTGCCCAGAGAAGCTGTGGATGCCCCGTCTCTGGAAGTGTTCAAGGCCACCTTGGATGGTGCTCTAGTCTAGCGAAAGGTATCACTGCCAATGGCAGGGGTTTGGAAGTAGATGTTATTTAAGCCTCTTTCCAACCCAGGTTATTCTGTGATTCTATGTTTTCATGAACTCTGTTTTGGCAAAAAATAAGAAAAATAAAAAGTCAGGGTATTTTTTGGAATATTTCAGAAGCTAGAAAGATGCATTTTAAATAAATAAGTACTCAGAGCAAGAAGTAACCTTCAGAAGGAGAGAGCAGAGAGCATTTAGTAGATCTATGATGGATGATATTTAAAGACACTGAGATTTGAGATAATATAAAAGAATAGGATCATGAAATGTTTAAAACAAACTAGACAAAACCAATTATAAATTGTTTCACTGGAAAATAAAAGATTGATTATGGCTAAGGGTAGTATCAGTTTATCATAATTTATTTGTTTTGGTCATATAATTTAATATGGAGGTCAAATGACTGGGCAAAACTAGAGAAATTGTAGAATTTTTAATAAAAATATTTATTCTCTCAGATGAACTTCCCTGACTGGAGACCAGCATATGTTCAGAGGTGTGCATGATCCTGGAACAAATGAAAAGATTTAGTTGCCGGCTTTGGAGTTTTGTCATATATTTCTATTATCTAACAGAAAGTAAAAGTCCAACAGACAGTCCAGTTTTTAAAATGCTGAGATGGAAAACTGGTTTCTGTATTTCAACAAAAACTCCTTATCTCATTCTCAGCTATAGAATGAATTAATTAGCTGTTCGCTATTCAATTACACATTAAGAAGAAAAAAAAAGAAGTAGAAACACAGACTGAAAGAACTAAGTCCTTTGAAGATTATTTTTGCTGTTAACTAGTTTTCTTTTGTAGTGTAAAACTGAAACATCTGAGAAGTGAAATTTAAAGACCCAGTTCCAAAATCCATAGGCATATATCTAATTAAAATCACATAAAAATCACCAAAGTTTGTCCTCAATGAAATGAAATGGAAGCTGAGAATAACAAATCCATTAAAAAAAATGATTGCTGATATTGCACAAATGGCTGTTAGTTTTAGAAGGTGGTTAACTGTTTTAACAAGCAATCTCTTCTGAAGAATGGTAAGAATGGTAAAGAGTTCAAGAATAGAGATGCTGTTTTTAATTTGGTTTCTCATCACTTCAGTTTTACTTAGCTATGTTAGATATCCATAAGAAAAAAAACATATTGACAAAAAATATTGACTACAAGATCAAAGAATGAAGATTAAAGCAGGATGTGGCAGAATGTGGCAGGAAAAAAAATAATTAGATTCTTATTTTGCAAATATAAATTTATAATACTTTGAAAATAGTCCATCCTGATGTTTAGTGTAAATTTCCCCCTATTTAATTACTGCTCATTTGCTAGTTGCATATTTTATATGATATTGAGCAATGTCTTAGAGAAGTTTTTATCAAACTGTCTCTCCTAACACTTCTTTCTTATCTTCTTCCCACCTTCAAGCAACACAAATGTCATGGTCACAATGTTCAATTAGAAGCTTCTCACTTCTGTGTTTCTCTTTCTTTTTTTTCTTTGAGTATTTAGAAGCCCCTTGAACGGAATGTTTGTTGCTGCTAAGTATTTCATACAACATTAGAACTCCTGTCTTTTTGGTAGCACCTTACAGTTGGGAAACTCTTCCCTGTCCTGAGCCACCATCAGCCGTTCTAATCTGTGTTAACACTAGACATGCTTGTGCTGCTCATAACACTCTGTTGCATCTCTCTGTCAAGCTCATTCCACTTTCTGACCTTTTGGAGCTTTCAGACATTGGGAAAAACATTACAGTTAAAGTTTTGTTATAGGCAAAAGAATACATTATATGTATGAAGATAAAGCCTCTGTATTTGTTCAATGGAGCAGTCTAATAGTCTATTTTAATTAATGCAGGAATTACCTATTAATAGCACAGTTATTAATAATAAAATGAAAATCCAGCCACCTCCCCCTCCTTTTTTAACATCTGTGTTTTATGCTCACCTTCTCAACATACTTCTGGATCCCACAGCTGACAGATTCAGTCTCCCTCAAGAAGAAAGGGGTGTGTGTGTGTGTGTGTGCGTGTGTGTGTGTTTGCAAAAAATTGTGGCACTCACTCATCCTCACCTGGAGGCTCATGTTCTTCATAGCACACGTTTCTTCCCTCTCATTTCTGGGTCTTCTTGGGATTGTTTATGATTTTCTGTCACAACTTGCTTCCTTCTCTTTGGTGTCCATCTCAAGTCTGGAAGTTTCACAAGAGCCCCCCCCAACCTGTTAGCTGACAGCAAGGGCAATTGCTTGATGTACCAGGACCTTGCTCGTTGGTCAGACTTGACCACAGTTGTCATTCACAGAGTTTCAGGAGAAGCTGGTGAGATGGTGATCACTAAATCATAATCTCAATTTCCATGCACTGCTTAACAAGCTGTGCATACTGGTTTTGCCATCTTTCATAGTGCTTGATACTTTGATTATATTTTAAATTTTGTTTCTAATCCATGCTGGATTTCAGAAGCAGCTGTATGTATTTGTTTGGTGTTGTTAAGACAGCTATTTCTTTTAGCAATCTGGCTCATTCATACAGTGCAGAAAAAAAAAGATCTTAGGAACATAAAATGAAACAAGACTTTGAAGTACTGTCAATCTCAAAACGATTTTCCATTTTGCAGGGCATTTCTGGAATCACTGCTGTTTACTGGTCCTTGTAGAGAACTACCTACAATTTGATAAATCTTACTCAGCAGTTGTCTTGCAGTGTGTACCTTTATTTTTAAATTTAGGTGGTATTTTAAGTTTTGAACTGTTTTTTCAATTTTTATTTTTTTTAAATATGCCCAATCTAGATAAAATTACACTAGCAAGAGCCTTCCATTTTGAAATTAATATTTTTCTAGATTCTTCTTAGAGTATCAGCATATGAAATTTGGGACAGTCTATTTCCTTGTTTCTTACTCTGCATTATCTTTCCCACATTAATTCTGATGCAACTTGTCAGTGTTATTTCCCTCTTTCTGTTGTGTACTGTCTTGTGCTTTCTCAAGGCAGTCAATCACTTTAGTGATGATGTGTAATTTGTTTTGTGAAGCAGGCACCTTCCCATTAATGTATGTGAAATTTCTGTCAATTCACACCCAACACAATCATTTCCCTCTGGTGATCATTTGTACTTTTGTCTGTTTACTTGATGACTTCTGTCTGAGACAGGCTTTACTGGCTGGCGGAACTTCAGGTGATACTACATTAGCATACAGAGTTTTATTTTGTGACTTAAGCTTACTGAATTCACCTGTACTATTGCAATCATATTTTTAGAGAAAAAAACCTCTGAAACTTATATTCTTTCTCAGACTCTTTCCAACTTACTAAAGTAAGACGTTATGTTAATATTGGTAGACTTAATTTTAAGCTCATAATAATGGGAAGCAGAGATTTAGTCATTAATCTCAACAACAGTGTGTTGTTGTTGTAAAAGTCTAGCAGCCAGAATGGCCAACCACATCCTGGGGTACACCAAGCACAGCATTGCCAGTTTGATCCTTCCAACTTTGTTTGCCTATTTTAAATTCTGAAAGCAGTACCCTCATTCATAGCTATGATAATGAAGTGTTTGGAAAGACTTCTGCCACAGCACATGGAGGAAAGAGACAGAGGATCATCCAGACCACACATAGTGGAAAAGGAAACCCCCTGGAGACAAAACCACCACTGTGACAACTTCCAAAGTGCCAGAGATTTTATAATTCAACATTACCTGTGTCTTTTATCTATGGGTTTTCCCCTCTTTAGATTGTAACTCCTAGAACCCCCTGCACACATGTGAAAATAGACTGTTCCAATCTTCCCAGGTATCCAGCTCCGCCTCCCTCCCGACCTTATTGGATGTATCACCTGTCAATCCCTATTCCTGGGTTCCCACTGGGTTTTGGTCCTGCTGCTCCCTTATTGGCCCCTATGCCCCTCAAACCACACCACTCCCCCTGAACCCTTACCCAATCACATCCCACCTCCCAAACCCCGCCAGAAAGGCTTAAATACCCTGGACACCTGTAATTAAAAAGGCTTTTCTATGACCTCCCTACCTCGGGGTGCTATATCTCTTTGCTTCTGACCACGTGGGGATTTGCAATCCCCTCCAGACCTTAGAGGCCATGGGACAGTAGAGGAGCCGGCTCCCCCTCACAGCTGTTAACGAACAACTAAGAAGAGGTCTTCAATTGGATTCTTTTTACACTTTTGTTTGTTTAATAAACAACTTACTTTCATTTGGGTTCTTAAGAAAGAACATGTTTTCCTATTTTACTCTGTGTGTAAGAGGTATATTTCATATGCATTTGACTGAGCATAAATTTTATGGAATTTTTCTTCAATTTTTGAGTGCATATGAGTCTGAGTGTTCATGTATATAAACAAGGGCATCCTTTAAGACTGCAAAGAATACATAGTTTCTCAGTTCTTGTTCAGTTTATGAAGTCTGCTTGAAAACAGTTACCAATCAAAAGTGGTTTTTTTTCCCCCAAGATTGCAAGTAATGATTAGATTTTGCATTTGGAGACATAGCTACCTCTCATAATATAAACCAAGCTTATTTATTTTATTTCCTCTTCCTCATCTACCAAAATCTTCTATGTATTTTGTTGTAGACAAAACATCTTTACATTCTTCTAATGATTTCCATGGCGATTGGAATGGTCATATATGTAACAATTGTCATGATCTGGTTATTAAAATTATTAGAGATACCTCTGCCTGAATTAGCATGCAAACGAGACCATATGCTTGTTTGTCAGTAAGTCAGTAAGTCTGGATTATATTTAACACTAAATGTAAGACACAGAGAGACATAGAAAGAAATAGGAAAAAGGAGGGGCAGGGAAGAAAGAATGACAGAGAGAGATTAAATAGAAAACATATCACAACTTGGTGGAACCAATGTCATCCAGTAGGCCCCCTTGTTCTGGTCTTCTTGGTGGTGAGGGTCCCACAAAACACAGAGTCCAATCAATTATTATATGTTCAGGAGATGTCCAGGCACTTCCCCTGGGGAAGTTTTACAGTCTCTTGTGACAGACTAGAGTTGTTGCATTACATGGATCATGAGCAGTTCTCTGGTGGTTGAAGGCCTCAGGAATGTGTATGGGGGCAAGCATTTTGGGGGTCTTTGATGGTTTTTGACCCTTTCTTAGGTGCCTCTTATGTGAATGTACCATGTGTAACGGTCTTACCAGAGTGGGGAGGGGTTTACTCCTTCTGTTTTGAGTGGAGAGATTTCTCCATCATACAGCCAAAACCCTTCTCTTTTTTCCCCACCTGTTGAGCCCAGCTAGGTCTAATTCTTAGCTGAGTCTGGCTTTTTTTTGTGGATACATTCTTCTTTCCTTAGCCTTTTTTACTTCTTCAAATAATTGGACAATAGTCTTATCTCAAGTTCCTGTCACAGTCCAAATTTCAGTCAAGAAGGATATTTGGGATGGGGAGGGGTGTGTGTGGGGGTACTTCAGCAAATGGGCAATTGCTTCTTTGCAGGTTGACAAAAAGTCTTTCTATAATTTTGTCAGTGTTTAAGACATTAACAACATTCCAGTCTATCACAGCTGTGCAATTATAACTGATAGCATTTGGAGATATAAGTCTTTTTGCATTTGATAACCACGTCTAAAATTTGCAATTTCTACATAATTTTTTCCTATATTCAACACATTTTATTTGGAGAATTTTTTTGCCTTTTTTTTTTCCCTGCAAAAATCCCTAGATATATAGTCAGGAACAAGGAACGTGTCTTCTGTATTTAAGGAATGCTGCAAAAGGGTAGAAATGAGGGGGTAAAAAAAATGTTGCTTTGAGTGTAGGTCAGGTTACTTAATACACTTAATTCTCACTTTCTACCCATGAAAGCCCAGTCCCATATATGCATTCAGTCTCTTGGAGGTAGCAAAGACTGAACAAAACCAGGCCATTTGTTGTTTCTTTGGAAAACAAAGGTATGATTTTAAAGTGAAGTCTTAGGAACAGTTATGGGAGCAGAGAAGTACTTATACAAATTTGGTAGCTGAATAACTGAGTTTTTGTAAATAAGAATAATGAATTGCGAAGAATAAGAAATTACAAATGTGTCTGGAAGGTGACCATGAGATTTTATAGGTGAAAGGGTATTATTTTCCCTAGGAAAATATGACATATGTCACAAGATGGGAAGTCTTTTATGTAAGTGTTGAGAGCAAAGCAGTAGTATGCATTAATGATTTAGCAAACGTTGAACATTTCCCCAGTTATTTTGCTTTTCTGAAGACAATTCAAATGCCTAACACTCCATGCTGTACAGGAAAGCTTGTATCTCTACCTAACAATTTTAGCTGATTTCTTTTGGCAGGGTCTTATTAAGCCTTGTTGTTTACAACTCCAAATCTGAATTGTCCAAGTATTTCAGAACAGCTCGTTCTATTAATTTATTGGGCAAATAATAAAAACAATTTATAGCCAGTAGGGCTTGTTTGTTAAATGCATTTGTTAGAACCCCATATGGTCCCCCAAGCCTGACTGTGCTCTCTGAGGCCGTTGCCCCTGACCATGGCCTGAAAGATGCAGAAGAAGATACAAAGAAAAGCTTCAAGATTATCCCTGCTGACAGGGTTTCCTAACAACCCTTTCCTTCTAATTCTTTTTGTTATGATATGTAAAGGTCTTTAAGAAATAAATTATAAATTAATAAATAAACAGATATCCTGAAGTTTCAAAATATTTCTGATGAAAATATTAGCTGATATTGAAAATAAAATCGATAAAATAGATGATTTTTTTTAATAATTTTTGATAGACAACAGTACAAGCTCCATGTGTCTCAATGATTTCTCTCATATTTCTCTTATAAGAATAGAAATTAGTTTCTCCATAGCTGAGGAAGGAACTTGCTTGGTTTTCAGCCGTTGCATTACCACGGTAATCCATTGTGCTTCTCTCCAGAAAACCTAATTCTGATGGCAGTAAACATACATTCTGATTTATCTGATCTTCTTACTTCTACCAATATAATAGCTGCATCAGAGTAAAAAGTTAATTGTGGGGTATCTAGTGCATTTTATAATAGGTGAACATAAAGGTGTACACAGTTCCAGGAACTGGTGATTTACAGGGGAATATAAGTCAGATTTGATGCCGATTCTTTTCAGTGGAAAGAATCAATATATTGATTGAAATGATTTCAGAAATACGGAGAAGTATATTGAAATTAAAAAAAAAAAAAAAAAAAATTGGCAAATTGGCACAGCCCTTTGAGAGCAAGGAGGAGACATTAGGGGCCCTGCTACTTTTTAACTGATCAGCAAATCCTCCTTGCAAGCAGCGTGGCACAGTGACTGAGCAATACTAAATACAGCAGGGGAGCACATGAGTAGCACAACACCACACCCATAACTGCAATTGTACAATTTGTGTCTGAACTTCCACCAGATTTTTCAATCTGGTCTTTTACAGAAACATTTGATACTCTTAAAAAGCCGCTAAGAGAAACAGTGTATCTCGCATGGCTAAAGTGTTCCTGGGGCTTGTTTTAGTATCTCTGCTGGCAGTACTGGGACCATACCAGGTTATTTCAGCCTAGCACTGCTTTGAAGAATTATGTTCAAGTACAAGGTATTCATACACATTTTGTGTTTGATGTAATTATCAATCTATTTCCCATTAAATAATATTTTGAGGTATGTTTACAGCAGCAATTTACATTACTTTGTGGTTCAAAGTAATTATTCTATTTGGTTAGGAGAGTTTCTGTTAAACAACTTAAGCTCTATTTTTATTTGTCTTGATTTACAAGACATCAATCACTGCTTCTTCATAAATAAGTTCTCTTATTTAACAGAATGCTCAGAACTGTGATTATATTTTACTGCTTTTAAAAAATTAAGCACACACATAAAATAGATTTATCTTACTAGTCACAGCTAGTCACAAAGAAAAATAATTAATTTACTGTGTTTTAGAGGCATTTGTGTTCAGAAGAATTATCTTTCTAAATTGTTGTCTCTCAACTGATGATGCACAATCTAAGCATCATAATCCAGAAGCTTAACTTTTGGATGCCTGTAATGATGAGGTAGTCTCTTCTTCCCCCTAATTTAGAATACACAGTATTGTGAATCTTGACTTCTCTTTGGATGCAATTTAATCCACCCCCTGGAATATTTGTATCACTTCCTAGCATAGAACTACCCAGATTTCAAATATCCTTTCTAGGACCTTTCCTCAAAAAGATCTTAATTTTCTTTATTTATTTTTTATTTTTTTTTTTTTTGTATCAGGGATGAATTTGTTGTAGTTATTCCAAAGGCAAAGCATAGTTATTGAGATTTTTATAAAATATAACATGACCTATTCTGTTCTTTTCATGCCTTCACAGAATCCTAGTAACAATAGTGGGTAGATCAAAGTGTGTAAATATTTTCTTTAATAGGAAAAAATGCACATCATCTAAAAGTGATTTCTCAAAAGTTCCTTTTATTCCTGATTGTAATTCTCTTCTCCATACAGTGTTAGGTTATGCCACTTGAAAATAGGCCTAATAACGTTTGCTTAACTTTGCTTAAAATTACTATTCTTCTAAAACTAGTTACTACTGTTACATATTATTTTAGTGAATCGTGTCCATTCCTTGTGTGCACTCAGGGAACACACCGAGTGGCTTTGGTTCTTTAACTTAATGAAGATATTGAACCCCAATGTGCATTGCCAGGTAGGACAAGCTGAAATGTTGGAGTTCTCTAATCTCTATAGGTATCTGGTTTTTTTCATTTTACATTCTCTGGATGATGGACATTTGCAAAAGAGTGAATTCTCTTTAAAGTTTCAGGTCAAATCAGGACATTTGTTCAGCCTCTGCTCTATGCTTATTGTACCCAGCTCACTCTCTAAGGATTAAAGAACTGTTACTTGTCACCTTTATCAATCAAATCAAGAAGGAAGTACATATACTGTTCCACTTGATCATTAGAAGACTTGAATCTCAGTTGCTTTTGGAAGACTCCCTGTGTTTATAAAGGATGAATTTTTCCCTGATGGAATCAACAAAGGCAGCAGAATATATCTCTTTTATATCTCTTTCACTTTGAAACTTCTGTGTTTTAGAAATACCTTAAAATTCAGAATTTTATCCTGATAATAAAACTATCTAACATGTATGTTTCTTCATTGGATGAATAGAAAGAGACTAAAACAATGAACATACTTTTTACTTTCTAAGTCAGCTATGTTAGCAAGTTAAAATTTATTTTTAAATGAGTTAAAATTTAGTTCTCTCTAGTAACCATTCACTCATTCATTCACATTCACTTCCCAGAATTCAAAAGCTAAGTAGTCAATGTCTGTCTCCTCAGCAACATAAACATAGTGATTCTTTTAAAAATTGTGATAAAGTATTTGATCAAGATTGAAATATCTTCATTAAGTGCTATAAAATTCCACCTTTGAATTGAAACAGTAAGAACAAGCTAAGAGCAAAGAGGACAAAAGCACTGGCTTCATGTTATCAACAAAAAACTAATTTTGAATGAATTGATAGCAAAAATAAGTGAAAAAGAGAAACTGATAGCAAAACCAGGACCTGAATGCTACTCTTTTGCATCTCTTTCTTGAGCTAACTGCCTTGTAGAATCATCACTCTGTAGG
>JAWWMO010000138.1:52182510-52226736 GCA_035047845.1 Dendrocincla fuliginosa
TTTTTTTTTTTTTTTTTTTTTTTTTTAGTATTAAAAATATATTTGTGGTCTTTTAGACAAAGCTTTCATTTACAAATTCCTCAAATGAATGTCACTAAATTAACTTATGAACAATGAAGTTTCGTTTTATTTATTTTTCTCTGCTTTTCATTTTATGGAGATAAAATGAGTGTACCATCCTTCCCACATATAAATACCTAAAAATTATGTTTCTCTGAAGTTAAGAACATAAATTTACAATAATTTAGGATTCATTACAGTAGCCCACTGGGCTAGTGGGAGTTACTCAGAGTCTGAATACAGTTTCAAAGGCAACACTCAGTAGTAGTCAGCAAAGAAAACTGAGTGGCACAAATCATGAGAAAAGCGAAAGAGAACTGTCTCAGAAATGTCAGTGTACTGCTGTTTTGCAGTGTTTTGCCAGTGTCTTTGAGTATTTTGTGGTGTGTCTGATCTTAAAATGTACCGTTACTTTTAACGGTTAGTACCGTTGGTAAACTTTTGAAAAAAACCATCAAGAATGATCAAAAACATGGCATACTTTCCATGGAAAGGACATCTGAGGATGCCCGCTGCATTGGCAGTGTAGCTTGGATTGGAAATGTGCTGTGGACGCAAATCTTCAAATTGTTTCTATTAGCCATTCATTTCTACAGTTGTTCAGTGTTTTGAGCAATTGCAAGCTGGATTTCCTTCAGAATAAGTTAGCTGGAAGATTTCCACTAATTCTTGTTCTCAGTCCATGGAAAAAAGGCTAGACTTAGTCTGAAGTAAAACACCACTAAACACACTTAGTGAGGATGTCAGGCTCTTGACATCAATTATTTTGCTCTTCACCATTGTTCCCAGTGTACTATCTGTTGGTGTCATCATATCACTAAGGAGTCAAGGATTTTTCATTTGGGGAAAAAAGCCAACTGAGTGGGGTGAGCAAAAATATTACAGAATTTCCTCAAAGAGAAGAGAGAAGAATTTAAATAATTGGCAGGAAAATTTTGGTATCAGATGATAAATTTTATCATGACAATGATTTATTTGTTTTAGTTTTCCCTTTGTATGAGTTGTGTCAGTTTATGTTACTGTGTTTCACATTCACCAGGGCTACTAAGAATTGGCTATCTCTAGGGTGTAAGCCCACTTACTCCAGCAAAGCCATTAATCTGACCAAAACAATATTTAAGGGATTTAGCTTCATTACATATTCCCTAAACTCCTCTACAAATTGTCTATGACCCACATTTCTTGATGCCTTCACTTGCTAGGATCTGGGATTATAAACATGGCTGAAGCAACAGTACAACACTTCAGCACTATCTGCTAGTTAGCAAGCTTCAGCTTGTTTGTAGAATACCACTATTTTGGTTTTTTTTTCTTTTCTTACTTCTTTAGTTCCTTTTAATATATTCCTTTAAAAGCATGCTTGCTTAAACTAATAACTATGATTTGAGGACTCAATATATTTTAAAACCTTTATGATTAATAATAGCTTTTCTTCTAGCAATCTTTCATAAAATTTTAGTGCAGCACTTGTGCTTTTCAACAAATCTTCACATAATACAAGGGAATTTCACTCTTCATTCCTAGCAAACCTGCTGTGTCACTCAGAGATGCTTATGGTGACAGTGACCACTGTCTGGCAGGTGTTCCATGATGTTGAAAAATAAAATCCCTATGGAAAACTATATTCTCTTAATGTTGATACCTTCCTACCAGCTTTAGATTTTGAATGAAAAATGACGCAATTAAGGCTTTTTAGATGTACATAAAATAACTCACTTGATTTCTGTTAACCCTAAATAACTCTGTGACATTATGGAATAAACCTGACTGTTTGTAAGAATTTTTTACATTTTTGAGCCTTATGTTCTTCATAGCTTCCAAGCAACAATAGGAAGAAACCAAAGAAAATTTTTCAAGAAAAGCAATCATTCCCAAGGATGCCTCAAGTATTGGCAAAAAAAGTAGTAAGATAATGAAAATTCCAGATGTCATATTGCCTAATTTCTGCCCTAAATTACTGGCTTAATGTTGGTTTTATGTTTGAACCAAAAAAAAAATTATTTACTCATTTATTTAGGAACTGAAAGTATCCAACAGTTGTTTTTTTATCATGATTGACTTCAAGGAGATCTCATTTTGCCAGTTGCTTTCCTTCTTATTTTGAAGCTCTTATCCAGTTTATATGTGAAATTGAAAACTGTGCCTGTGAGGGACTGAAAAAAAGAAAGCTGATTTTAGGGGTGTCATTTTATTCAACTGTGTGGAAAAAAAAATGAGATATTTAGCAGATAACTTAGAACTGAATTAGCTTTACTGTGTACAATTTATTTCCAGGGCTTTTCATCCATGGGTCATATTATGTGGAGCTACATGTTTTACGTTGTGTTTTTTATGTGAATTGCAGATTTTATTGAATTTAGCAAGAGTTTAAGCCAGTAACATTTGAAGATTATTGAGCTTATGGGAAAAGACAAGAAAGCAGTCACCCCCACTCCTGAGGAGTAGGAAGGCAAGAGTAAAGCGGGGAAACTAACACAACTGATTCCTTTATTGGTTGAGTGATCAAATACTGACTATATTGAACTATAAAGGCTCTTAACTTGAACCTCTGGTGAGACAGACATGGCAAAGGAATGTTTTTTTACGTTTTCAGTATTAGCTTGTGGCATGCCTCATTTCTGGAACACCAGCTGTGTAGTTGTCACCTGGCAGCTTTCACGAATGTAATCTTCATAATAGGTGTTACCTCATGTTTCAGTATCTTGCTTAGTTAAAGCTTGTATTATTGTGAAGAAGATCAGGATAGCGTTTTAATACAATTTTTCATTAAACAAGAAAATGAACAATAAACTTATTGGGCCAAAACTGGTCAGATCATAAAGCAGGAATTAAAGCACTCAGCCAATGACAAATCTTGTCAGAAAAAGGATGAACACTTTCACACTCATGATTACGGTCTTGACATGTCAATTAAAATGCCATTAATAATTCGCTACCTTACGGGCTCAGTTTCCATTATCAATAGTGGCACAATTTCTACTGGCAAACTGGAGTGTTGCATTGTATCACATTTATTCTCCAGAGGGAATCTTCTTTAAAAACCCTGTAGCTTTAGAAAAATTCTGAGTATGTCACAGATAAACATTTCTCTTCTCAAATGTGAAATAGTTTTATTTTGTGTATCTGTGTGTATATGCATGTATGTACACAAGCTGACTTCTATATACACTTCCTAGAAAGTCATTGTTTATAGTGGCATTTTTGCTGTTTCTTGTCTTGTTTTCCAACATAATAAAGCAAGAGAACACACTATTCTTTCTTATATCAAATCCCAGAACTGACTTTAAAGCACTATGCAGCTATATAGCTAGAGACCTCTGCTGCACTGTTTCTTCAGATTGACTGTTTTGCTTTTCTTTTTCCCCTTTACAATTAGCTGATACAATCCAGGTACAAAGTTACCTCTCTTCCTAAACCCTTCCTAAGTCCTTCAGTACCCCTAAAAAGCTTGCTTTTTAGATAGACATAAAAACCTGGCATCAAATAATTTTTACTTATTTAAGTGTCTGGTGAATATCAGTAACATAAGTTTGACAAGAAATTGATTAGACAGTACAAACAACTAGAATCAAGTTTATTATTGTATGGCTTAGTAGTATATACTGTTCTACTATTAGAAGAACATTAATGTCATCAGTTGATGTGCCTCAGAATCAGTGACAATCACAGAATGGTTTGGGTTGGAAGGAACCTTACAGGTCATCTAGTTCTAATCCTCCTGCCTTTGCAAGGGACATTATCTAGGCCTATGTGAAAAAAAAACAAAAAAACAAAAACAACTAATAACAGAGGAATAAGATTACAAAAAGGTAAACATTTAAGCATAGTTTAATGTTAGTTCTTCCTTTTGTGGATAGACAGTATTCTAGGTGTAAGTATAAAAATTAAACTGTAATTGCAACTTTGTTATGACTTTTATATGTTTATATTCCTCTTTCTTATAAAGCATGTTATGATGGTATTCGCTTGAGATGTTTATAGAAGGCTTTCTTATGATACAAAAGGTAAAGGGTGTTTATTAAAAAGGCAATAAATCTTTACTTAATAACTGATGACTCTGGGCCTGACTTTGTTGTGGTACAGAGGTCACCTCTTTCATTGACTGTGATTGTATTTGGTTCAGCTGGAGATCAAAACCACAAGAACATATGAGATAGCAGTGTAAGAAATTCTAAGAAGTGAATGAAATTGTCTTTTCCTTTATTTCTCAAAGAATTTGAATAATAACCTCATCTCATGTAAAAGGATTTCTGTTCAGTTTACATTTGTAATTAAAGTGCAAAGATAAGGAAAAGAACCCTTGAGTCAAGATCTAAACCACAATTTTCTTCCTACTGTTTTTTAAATTTCACTCACTCTCAAAATACTTCAGTTTTTCATAAGTGAAATATGGACAGTACATATTCATTTGCTAAGATCCAGGTGACAGCAATTCTTGTGATGTTTGTGATCTTTTCCATGGGAAAGTGTAATATAAAAGAACCTGTACTGTTTCTTCTATTCATAATGAAACCCATAATTTATAAGATGCTGTCAAACAAGTCTAAGTGGGAATGATCCCATTTTAATTCTCAGTTTGTGACAGATATTATTACGTTAACTGTGTTTTATTCCAAAGAAGGGGAAAAAAATAACTATGCAGACTAACTTTTGTTCAGGGAGGCAGATCTGTAGGTGGAGACATTAGACCATGCTTCAATTAAAAGCATTTGTAAAGATACAGCCTTTTGTCAGATAATTGTTTTGCTCTAATCTGCACTAGTGCAGACTTACCTTGAGTACTGTGTAAAGTTTTGGGCACCACAATATAATAAAGACATTAAGCTATTAGGAGGGCAGTGAAGATGGTGGAAGGCCTGGAGGGGAAGCCATATGAGGAGCAGCTGAGGACTCTTGATCTTCTGGAGAAGAGGAGACTGAGGGGAGACCCCATTGCAGTTACAACTTCCTTGTGAGGGGAAGAGGAGGGGCAGTCACTGATCTCTTCACTCTCATGACAAGTGACAGGTCTCAAGGTAATGGCCTGAAGTTTTGTCAGAGAAGGTTTAGCTAAGACATCAGGAAAAGATTTTTTCACTAAAAAGGTGGCACTGGAACAGAGTCCCCAGGGAAGTGGGCACAACGCCAAACCTGACAGAGTTCACGTGTTTGGACAATGCTCTCAGGCACATGGTGTGACTCTTGGTGCTGGTCCTGTGCAGGGCCAGGAGTTGGACTTAGGATTCATCATTTGAAGAGGATTTTAATAGCAAAAGCAGGGTGAGCAAGATGCATAGAGTGTTACAAAAGTAATTGATTGTTACAACAATATAAAAGGATTTTATGGCTATGATCACTGTATGCATTTTATCTTGTCCTGATTGCAGAGTCACAGATTGTATATTTTGTTAGTGGATAAAAGTAGCCTACAAAATATTCTTCTTCAACTATTACCCCTCTTATTCATCTCTTTAAGATTTAATCATTTGAGGTCTGAATTGGTGGTCATTACTATATTTTGTTTTGTTAGCTTTTTAATAATGGCAGCTGTTTTCTCTGCCTTCTCCCCTTTGCTGCTGATGTCATGTGCTGGATTCTACGCAAGGACTTCTGGAAAGTTAGAAAACATAGTCAATACATCAAAGAAGACAGTGAAGCTTATGATTAAAAGGATGTACAGTTTTAAGTGGCTTGTGTGTGGGGAAATATCCTTAGAAAGAATACACCTGAAAATCAGACTTGACATGGGGGTTGAATTGGTTTTTACTAAATACTTCATAAAGTCTGGTTTTCTGAAGAGCTTTTGATAGCATAGCTGTTTTACATGTTAGTGCACTACCATAACCTTTGTCCTGTATGAATGAAATAAATTTAATCCCATTTTAAAATATAAGTAGGAGAGAATTTTTCTTATCCATGAGAATACCACAGATGTATTCTATAAAAGATCCAATTAATCCGATATTTTATCTGCAATGGTGGCCATAACTCAATTTACAAGGTATAGTGTAAAGACCTCATGTAATGACAATTCCAAGAAATATCTTGGGAATATCAAGTTGCTGACCTTTGGAATTTCTTCTTGCTAAAAAGCAGTACAAGTAATGTACTTTAGCAGGGCAATTCTCAGATTAGTAACACACTTTAAATTTTACCAGCTGATTTTTATTTCATTTTACTGACTAACTGAAATAGTTGGTAACAGCTTTAAGTGTGTGTACTCAATGCAAACAAATTGCAGTTGAAAAAACAGTTAATAGAGATAATAAAATGAATGACCCAGCAATGTGCACTTGCAGCCCA
Organism: Dendrocincla fuliginosa; assembly: GCA_035047845.1. NCBI lineage: Eukaryota > Metazoa > Chordata > Aves > Passeriformes > Dendrocolaptidae > Dendrocincla > Dendrocincla fuliginosa. The sequence continues at coordinate 52,188,853 of JAWWMO010000138.1, forward strand.
GAAAGCCAACCATATGCTGGACTTCATCAAAAGAAGCATGGTCAGCTGGTTGAGAGAGGTGATTTCCCCCTTCTCTTATGGAGAAATTCTTTTACTGTGAGGGTGGTAAAACACTGGAACAGGTTGTCCAGAGAAGATGTAGATGACCCACCCCTGGATGTGTTCAAGACCAGGCTGGATGGGCCTTTGAGCAACCTGGTCTAGTGAAAGGTGTCCCTGCCCATGGTGGAGGGATTGGGAGAAAATGATCTCCAAGGTCATTTCCCACCCAAACCATTCTGTATTTTGAGATCCTGTGATTCTATGAGTAAGGACTGAAACAAAGTCTCTTGTATGAGACTAGATTTTGTTCTAGGCACATGGGAAAAAAGATCAGATGCATGAATGGATATTTAATTAGGCAGCAACTTCACTAAGGTAATTCTTATGGGAATCCCTTGCAACAATTCAGTATTTAGTGCATTTCATGATTTCTATCTTAATAATTCTTGCAGGACAGAAAACTCAATATTACTTAATGGACAATTCTCAGTTTCTCTGTGGGACTCTGGTAATTTCTCTTTTTCTGAAGTTCTTTTGGTTTGGTTTTGTTAGAACAATCAGTAAGGGATTAGAGATTCATTTCCAAGCTGCTTTTAAGGGTGTTTCACCTTAAGCCAATTTCCAATGCATTTTTTCAGAAAACTTAATGACTACATGTCCCATGGAATAACAACACCTACTAATAACTGGTTTAGAGAAAGAGTCCAAAATTCATATCCTGCTCTGTCTGAAATTGCTGACACCCAAATACTTAGGTTGACTCAAAATACATATGTTATTATTAAAAAAATAGCTCTTCTCTCTGACAAATATTATTGTGAAGTCAATTTTTTTTAAATTTTACATGCATTCTTTATAGTTTCTAATGATTCATGTATTTCCTGGACTGATAACATAACATACACAGGCTTTCCATTTCCTAGTCAGTACTATCTACCAAAGAATTTAACAGTTCACAGCCAAGTGGAAAAAGTAGCTTTATTTACTCTAAACCTCTGCTTCACTTTATAAGAGGCTTGAAAGATCAGATGTTTAAGGATCCCAATCTGTCTCTGGTGTTTGGTTGCTTCTCAGTTACGAAACAATTTTGAAATACTTTTTTGTACCATGCACCATCTGTCCAATGATGTTCTAAGCAAAATATGAAATAAATATTTGCTCTTGCTTTCCACTTTTTTTCCTGTGTATTTTGTCCATCTGCTTGTATGCAGAACTGCTGCAACAACTGAGGTGCAGGAAGATTCTGAGGGTAATTGGATGTCTACCTGAAGAGCAATTAATTAATTGTACATGGATCAATTGATAACAACACTCAAAACTTTCTTTGCTACATATAGCAGATTATGTGTAATTCTAGGACACAGAAACAGCTGCAGCACTAAAAATATCATTTTTTTTTCTGATAATTTTGGAATATACTTTAATAAGACAGACTTCTCTGGGATAAGAAGAGATTAGACTGTCAAACCACCAGAGTCAATTGAAGTCCTGTGTAATGAGTACAATTCTTTAAGTCTTACTGAGTTAACAAAGACTACAAAAAAAAATTAAAAAAATCTCCAGAAGTTAGAATTTATTGAAAACAAAGTCCCTGATAAAATATGTAATTTATGAAATGTTCTAGTTTGACAGCCCTAGAGATCAATATTCCAAATAAAATGTTCTCTGTAAGTAACAGCAAGGTAGCTGTCCTGTATTTCTACAGTAGTGTGAGTCAAAGGATGGATGAATGCCTGGAAACAATCAGAAATTTAAAATGTGTCTAAAGCTGGAAAAGTGTAAGGAAAATCCTTATCATACAGAAACCATATGCAGGCTAAGGTCTGAAAAGAAATTCAGATTATTGAGAACTTCAATTGACTTTTCTGACTTTGTTCAGATAGTTCTAATAAGAGTATGAAGGCCAGGTTTAGACACTGTGCCTCCAGCTTAAATGATCCACGTGGTTTCAATCCCAATCCTAAATGCAGGTGTCACAGGGTAAACCTGAATTCTTAATCTACAAAGTGCTTCTAGTTTCCTCTGTATCTACTTGTATGCTTATGCTAATAGCTGAAGAGTTTTCATGGGAGCAGTAAGACAGACCACCGAATTTCAAATTTATCAGGATACTATACATGCTATAAAAATGTATTCTGAAGGGTTAAGGATTTTTTTGCCCTGTAGGAAATGTATTATTTTTCATTATTTTTCATTCATTTCATAAAACCCAAAGAAGAAGAAGAAGAAGAAGCAATACTGGGTCTTCTAATAACAGCCTTCAGCATCTGCTTTTATTTCGTGCTCTTCTTTCTATTATCAGCATATTTATGATAGTGCCCTTTGCAGGCTGAGAGTTTTCAAAACAACAGTGAGGAGGGGTTATATTTTCAGAAAATTTACAAGCTGAAGTGTTCTTTATAGTAAAATGACCAAGAGAAATGAAGATATTGTTTTGATAGCTTTTTTTCTTCACAGGAAACATGGCACAAAACAACCCCCTTCCATGTGGATTAAGTGAAGGTAGCAGTAACACATTTGGTAGTGTCTGCAGTGAAGTATGTAAATGTCATCTGTCTTTTCACGCCATCCAAACAGAAAACTAGAGGAAAAACACTTGAATACCATTGAAACATATTGTATCTTTACCTTCAATGCATTTTATCTCATCCTTTACAATTAATATTTTTCCCTTTCCTGTGATTTTAGTGACATAGAATCAAAATGGAATAATTTAATCTTCTGGCAGGATGGAAATCCTTTACTAGCAAGTCTTGCGCATATGATTCACTATTACCACAGAAACAGATGTATAAAAGTCACTGTAATTCTTACCATTAAGTTACTATTAGATTGAGGTAATACAGACCACTGCAACACTGGGGGAAATGTACCTTTTCTATCCCTTTATAAGTGCTGTATTTAATTACTTGGATAAAATTCCTCCCGCAATGGGAAGGTGATTTTGTACCATATTAGTGAAGTTACATGAGCAAAACATTTGGCCCATAACTAGAGGACACTTTCCTAACCACTTCAGCACAGGCACTTTGCAGAAGGAAAATGGAAGTCATTATTAAAAACAAAAGGGCTTCCTGTTATTATATGGCAGAAAGTGATTAATTAATTGAATGAGCAATATGGAAGTTGTACCTGTCTATTTTTTTCATATCTTACTGAGAAACATCAAAAGATGCAGCAACAAAATTATTTCACATTCATTTCCTTCCAGTTCCCGGTATCCTACCCAGGTTTAGTAGCTGACAAAGTGCTGCTTGCCAAAAGCCATGTTAGCTGGTATTGTATCAGCCCAAAAGAGCAATCATCATTTTATCTAAGGTTATAATGACTTTTCCTGCCACAACAGTTACCAGTTGGCAGAAGACCTACAGCAACTGGATTGAGACTTCTTCCTAACAAGCTATGCTCGTGTACTTGTGTCAGTAAGAACACTGCAGTTCTGCATTCTCTCCTTTACAGATTTTTCTGCACTTGAATGCCTTACTTTCAAGTTAAGCATTTTTGCAGCTGACATTTGTTTAAGAAATTTATAGATGTCCTGGGAATATTAAAAAACCTCTGCCTAAAGACTCTGTGGGGATGATAAAATAAAGATGGCGGGCAGGTAATAGTTGTATGATTGGCATATTTTCACTTAATTTTTCCCTGGTTAGGATTTGGATCAGTATCTCTGATAAGAAAGCTCTTTGCAGTGCACACTGTTATTTTGCAGCAAGCACCTCCTTTAATTTTCATTCAAAATGGGAATTATTTAGCGGGCATGTAGACTGTAATATTAAATTCAGGCCAATAGGTCATGTCTGATGTTACTGATATTTATTCAAGAACCTTACAACACCAAAGCTTTTTCTTTACTGACCACCTGCTATTTTTAAAGTCCAGAGGGAATTTTACTTTAACATCCAAAGAGCTTTTTGAAACATATTTCACACATTTTCCACTAGCTCTTTGTTCCGATGTTGAAGCACCAAATACAAGATTGTTGTCACTTTGACAACCACATTACGTTCTCAGATACACATGAGTTCCTACAGCAGAGGTGAACAGACAAGTAGTTATTCTGTGACAACAGTAGTGATAAGAGGTGGTGAACAGAATGTCTCTATGACTGTATTTTTCCCTGTGTATCATATATATTTGTACCAGGTTATGCAAAGAGCCTGTTAGGCTGCCTTTACTATCCTAAGTACTTTATATTTTTTATTTTTTTTCCCCCTATTGATTGCTTTTTCTTGTTTCTGCAAATAGAAACAGGACTGCTACTCTAATTCACACATCAAAATAGTCAATATATTTTTGGTTTTGTACGTCTTCAGTATCACTTACTTTTCTGATAAGAAATTAGTATTTATCTTTCTATGTGTAAATAATTTCCTTTAATATAAATCACCTGAACAAAGAAATATAAGATATTTAAATAACCTTAAAGTCAGTGAAATTTACTGCCTCTTTGGAAAACGTTCTTGGGTTATTTTCCTTTGGAGCAGTAATAGAAACACCAAGAATAAGAGCTTATCCCTCACTCCTAATGTTATAATTTCACTTCACAGTTACCCCATTGAGCAACTGGATAAAGGTGAAGCTTGAGGAGGCGACAAGGAAGGTGACTCTTACTGTAGAAATTGATGTTAGAGTAGAGCTCTCTTTACTCAGATTAATGGCTTGAATCACTGGATCTGAGTTGTCCTTCTGTACCCAGAAATGCCTGTAGTTTCTGGTGTCCTTTTATCTATATCTTTTGTTGCAAAATTAAAACACATTTTGAGATAGCAGAACTTTTGGCTTTGAAAACTAAATAGAGGATAAAGATATTAAACCAGCTGGAGCTTCAGTAAAATAGTTTAAAAAATCAATTCCCAATGGGCTATCTTTTAAATAAATAAAAGTAGATGTCACCATTACAGTTGTGACTTTAAAGATTTATTGTATAAGCACAGTGAAGCAATGTTTTTTTCACCATACCTCTCCATCTCATAGTCCAACTACAGAAAGCAGAAATTGCCTTTAATAATTTCCCACAGCTTTAAGAGTTAAAACAAAATTAAAAAGAGAATGAAATATTATTAAGAGAGCAAGATGTTCACTGGCAGAAATATAAAATAAGAGTTTGAAAGAACACCAGTATCCATTAGAGTAATTGGGCTGATGATTGAAAATATTAAAACATTAATTGAAACCTAATTATAAATACAATTGAATAGGTCCAAATCATGTGAGATATTTTTTTTTCATGACAGTGGTTCATCATGAAAAATAAACCTCCAAGTTCAAGTTTCAGATTCATAAATTATATAATCAGAGCCAGTTCTTAAACCTACACTTATCCTACACATATCAAAACTGAACTATATCACATATAGGACAGAAGTCATATATTGATACGTGACTTATTGTCTTTGTTAATTGTCAAGTTTATTACAAAGTGTAAGTAAATTCCTGTGTTACATTAGAAAGGAGACTTAGTGCAAATAAACTTTCAGTTTATTTCAAGCAAAGTAGTGATTTCTTAAAAGATATTAAAACTGAAATATATAAGAAATGAAAACAGTGTGATCAGAGTAGATCTCAAAAAGGCACTTTCAAATATGTATCTTCATGAACAGACAACTTTTAAATATCCCAAGGATGAAGACCTCACAAACTCCCTAGAAAATTTGTGTCAATGCAAACGCATTCTCACAGTGAAAATATGTCTCCAGTTGCTCATACCAAACCTCCAAATTTCAGTGTGTACCTCTTGCCCTGTCACGGGGCACCCCTGAAAAGAGCCTGGTTCCGTCTTCTTTACACCCTCCCACTAGGTACTTTCATGCATTGATGAGATCTCCCCCAAGCCTTCTATAGGCTGAACAGTCTTGGCTCTCTTATCCTCTCTCCATATGATATGTGCTTCTGGCTCTGCCTTGTCTCTGTGGCCATTTATTCAATTGTCTCCAGTTTGGATATGTCTATCTCTTGTACAGAGGAGTTCAGAACTGGACACAGAATTCCTAGTTTCCAGTACTGAGAGAGGAAGTATCACCTCCCTCTACCTGATAGCATCTCCTTATGCAGCCCAGGACACCATTCACCTTCTTTACTGGAGGGACATTGTGTGCTCATGTACAAGTTTGTGTCTACCAGGGTCCCCAGGTCCTCTTCTGACAAGCTACTTTCCAGCTTCTTGGTGCCCAGTGTGTACTGTGCATGGTAATATTCATACAGGCATGGGAATTTGCACTTCCCTTTGTTGAACTTCATAAGGTTTCTGCCAGCCCATTTCTCCAGCAAGTCGAAATCCATCTGGATGACAGCACAGCCCTCTGATGTATAAGCCACTCATCCCAGTTTTGTGTCATCAGCAAATTTGCTGATAGTGTGCTCTGACCCACCATCCAGATCATTAATGAAGATGTGGAACAGGACTGGACCCAGTGCTGACCCTTGGGGTACATTGCCATATACTCATCTCCAAGCAAACTGCGTGCCTCTGCGTGCCTCACCACTGACGCTTATGACCAGTCAACCTCTGGATTATGGGTCCAGAGACTTTCTCATAAAACCCATGTGCTGAAGAAATCTACCCCCCTGTAGTTGCAGAGGTTAAATTTTGATTTATTTTTCTGTTTTTCCAGCAATTTTTAAACCTGTTTAAATTTTCATAAGAATATTTACTTAAGCCATAGACATTTATGGTCCAGCAGCCTTAATGCCTTTAATTCATTTTACAAGGACAGATTAAATAATAACTAAACTGGAAGGAAAAAAAAAAGTGGAAGTATATACACTAAGGATAACTGAGGAAAAGCAGTGTGAGGGTTCCAATGCCAGCTTGTCAAATTTCTAAAATATTAACAGTTGGAATAAAGGTAACTGACAGTGAACACAGATGAAAAAGTGACTTTTTAGCTTAGTAAAAAAAAAAAAAAAATCACAAAATGGCATGTTCTGTAAAGACAGCTATTACTCTGAACTCAGTTTCTCGATGAGGGGAATAGTACATAAATGTGTATAAGATGAGAAATCAAATGAAAATACATGTTGATAAGCTATGCCAAAAATTATAGAGTTTGACAGATCTGAGTTACTGTGAGAATGAATGACTGGAACCAGAAATACTGAGCACATAAATAAGCTTCTATGTGTGTGTGAGCCTCAGATTTCCTGTTATTTTTATTTTATTCCACTGTGCAGAATGTCTTGAATGACCAAAATTATCTGAAGCAATTTAAAGACCTATTTAGGAAACAGTTTACAAGCTGGAGTGAAATCTATGTTGAGCAAACTTGAAAGGCTTTGGAGGTTTGATTTAGATAAGCATGCAAAGCGTGAATATTTATTTGAACCTATTTAACTTTTTGGAGCTTGTTTTTGTTCTGGATCCAAATGACTGTTTCAAAGCTATGTTGGATGAATGATTGCAACAAAGAAGAATATATTAACAGCTTTTAAAGTGTTTGAACTTGAGCTGGCAGGGAATGGTTGTTGGGGTTTTGTTTTGTTTGTTTGTTTGCTTTTATTGCCAGTAAAATATTTCTCTGTATCTGTAAAATGCTGATGTTGTACCATGAAGATGAGAAAATAATTTAAAAAATAGAATAAAGAGGGAGACAGAGAACATACCATAAAGGAATGAAAAGGTGAGGATAATTACCCAGGGTATAAATAATGTGGGGTCAAAGTCCCTGTCTCACTTTTTATTGGCTATGAAGTTTGCTAATTGGCCGTGGATTGAATTCATAATAAAATGTTATATCCCTTAAAACTAATTTTTGAACACAAATACACATGAAAAGTAATATTGAAAACATTTTTAAAAGAACTCTTGCAGGTATTTACTGATATGAATAAGTCCTAAGGATTCAAAAAAGACCAGCATATAGAATTAACTGAAGATAAGACTTATGTGAGTGCTAAGCTATTTCTGTGTGTTACATTGAACATCAGTTTTGGTTAAAGGCTTAGAAATTATTTTAGGAGATCAAGTGAGATATAGTTTTAAGGACTTAGGTTGATTAGGAGTAGAAAATATGGGTTTAAGAAAAAAGACATTTATGCATTGCTGACTTTCTTTTTTTCCCGTCTAAAGAAAACCACTAAAGTTTCTGAGTAGGATAGAAGAAATTGAAATTGTATAGTTGGAAATCTTTTAGCAAGGTTTTCTTTCCAGGTATAAAAGTTTTATATGAATAAATAACTGAAACAATAGTATGATTCCTAGGCTGAAGGATGATTAAGAAAGGAGTTTCTTACTGAAAATTTTGGGAGTCACTAGAAGGCAAGGATTTATGTCTGGATAGGGTGTGTTTGGGGCCAGCAGTATGAGAGCTTTCTTACAGCTTTTTGTCCACACATTCAAGGAAGTGACTAGCTTGACACCAGCAGGACTAAAGAGAGGCACAAGCAGTAGCTTGCTGAGCTGCTGAGTTTAGGAAATGAGACCGCTCACCTCATTTCATCATTTCTAGAATAAGTAGACAGAGATTTACTTGGATGTGTTGCTAGAAAATTATATTGAATCTTTTGACTTTCTTTTTTGAGAATTGTTAGTAGTTTTTAGCATGTGTTTGATACTCAGCAGTCACCCTTTAAGCTCAGTTATTGAAGAGAGGTCATGTTGTATTATTTGTTTTCTGAGCAGATAAAGAAGTGAGCAATGTTTTTGTGGTGCTGCCCAGTCCTGCTGCTACAGGGGCCAAATGAACATAAATTAACTTTGTGCCAAACAGATTTTTGCTTTTTCACTTCCTTGCAAAGAGTAAAGGACAGTATGATCATATGAAAACTCATATAGCGTTCAGCACAGGGTGAAGCTTCACAAATTATTAAAGCTGAACTTCACTTGTCAAGTTAACAAAATTTGAGACCAACTGTTTGTGCTGTATTTCCCTCATTTTTCTAATTATGTCTGATGCTTAAAAGCTCATGCATTAAATCCAAAATTTCAAAATAGTCTCCACCATTCTTTTGTAAATTATCATAGGAAACAAGGAGGGGGGGAAAGGAACAGAGTAGCAAAACATCAAAGTTAACACAAAACTCTAAATCTGTAGAGACAGAAGTTAATTTCTGCTATGTAGTGAAATAACAGTCCAGAGTAGTGGAGAAATGAACATATAGGCAGCACCCTTCCAATAAAGTGTCTGAATCTAAAACTGGAATAACAGAATTGTTAGTGAATGCAACAGAATTGTTAGTGAATGCAACTGTATCTGTTACTCATTTGTCATCTTACTAAGTTACATACAAAGCATATATAAGCCATGTATCATCTGAGTTTTTTCACAAAATGGAATTTTGTGAATCTAGAGCAGTTATTGCTGCTCTAGATAGTGTTCACACCATATGACACATTTCCAATTAAATCTTTTAATTTAAAATATCCATCATGCAGCAAGACATAATTGGGAGAACACCCATATAAAGATGAAATTATTTCTTTTCTAAACATAAAGAAAAAAAAAAAAACAACAAAACAATCACTGATGATACAAAATGGTGAAGGTACTGAAACAGGAAATCCAAAGTCTCGTTTCTCTTCCAAACCATGAACAGTAGAAACACAAGTCAGTATATGTTTTATCTAGAGAGAGATTTCTGACTGTAGGGCTGTTGACTAGCCAAGCCTCTATTTACTTCTAACACTACATAGTTAAAAAGTACTACTGTTGGCTTTTTTTCCATCTTTTCCCCCCTTAATCAATAAAATTTTCAGCTTTCAGAAGCAAGAGGTTTTTTCATGAAACAAAATTGGTTCCTTGCCAGTTCTAAGCATGCTAACATTATATTTTCAGTAATTATTAGTTTAAGAAAAAAAGAGCTCCAAGAGGGACAAGTGATTCAGGATTAATACATTATTAAAATGATTTCTGAGTGTATTATGGTAGCAGTATTAGTTTGCAAAAAAATGACAGAAAAGCTTGCCTTTTTCCCACATTTCACAAGAGTGGTCTCAGGACAGAGTCTGCTGCTGATACACTTTATGTGAAAGTAAAAATGGCTTTTTTGTCAACCTAACATAGAAACATTACAGGGTTGGCTTTTTTTCTTCTGAAGGATGCATGCAAAAAGTTCAGAAGACTAGATCTACATTCAAAATATGCCAGAATTACAACACACTTTTCAAATATTTGGCTTATAATTCAAAATTTTAAATAACATCCTCTCTTCAAGCTTTTGAGGTCATCTTTTTCTGTTTTCTGGGTCATTTGCAGAATTTATAGGCATGAGGGGTTAGTACAAATCATGGTATGCTTTGATAATGAAAAGGAATTCCAGAAAAGCAAGAGTTTAGATAAAAGCATACTTTTTAAAAGTTTGTTTTTCTTATATATTTTTGATCAGCATGATTTTTTTATATATATATATAATTAGAGGCAGAGATTATTGTCTCTAGTAAAATAATTGACTTTAAATCTTACTTTTGTAGTTTTTTCCCTCTTAACTAATAACTACATGTTGGTAATTTTAGTAAAATATTTTTTATTTTGAGTTAACTTCAATTTTTTTTTCGTAAATTGAGCAGAATCAAGCAGCAAAGTTGTCAGCAATAGGAAAAAACAGATAACGGGGTATCACAGCTCTGTTACTGATATGAGAAACATTTGCATCTGCAGACCTCTTTTAATCAACTTTCATGTCAAATAAGAGGAAAGAATGATAGCTACAGAGATACTCTACAAATGGATCTTTGAATTTCAACTATAATGTGTTTCATCTTGGTTTTCCTTTTTGCTTCTGTTTTTTTTTTGTTGTTGTTGTTGTTTTGTTTGTTTTTTGTTTGTGATTTTTGGATGTTTTGGTTTTTTTTTAATCATGAGAATCAGTAGCAAGGTTATTAAAGACATTGATAGATTTTCATTTATTTAAAATGCCATGTAATATTGACAAGGAGACTGAGAAATGGACAGCAGCTGTTGTCATGGAAATATTTATAGCCATATTATCATGTATTTTATTCCAAAACCAATAAGGTACTGAAGGAAAAGCATTATGGAAAAAGCTATACAAGCCGAGTATAACTATAACCTCTGAGAAAAAAATCATTCCTGATACATCAGTTTCCTAATGGAAATTGCAGATCTAAATGTGTTTCAGTTGTTGGTTTTTGTGGTTCAATTTAGGAAGATACATAATTTTTAGAATTGATATTTAAGAAATTATTAACATTTCCATTTGATATTCATAAAAACCCCACCATTAAAAATGTGTTGTATGAATAAATACTAAACCAAATATTTAGCTGTTAGTACTTAGATGAAGATTACAATGCAAGCATTTTTGTAATTACCAGAGCTTCATCTTGTGGAGTATTAACAAAAAGGTACACTAAAAAGCTCATTTCAAAAGTAATGTTTGGAAATTAGAATTGTGAATCAGGAAGAATGAACTTACCAAAAATATGATCATAATTAACTTTAATTCTCGCTTTAATTATAGTGATTTAATAAAAATATTCAGTGTATACAGTTGCAAAGTCATCTTATTTTTACCATTACTTAAAAATTGCCACACTGAACATTGTCCTTAAAATTACAGAACTGTCCAACTGAGGTATTCATATCACCAACAAACAGGTAAAAGACATAATTCTAAATGGAGAAGATGAGAATTTTTCAAGATTATATGATTGGCTTGCACCAGTTCACTGTTGTGTTTCATTTGCATGTCCAGGTTTTGGTAGCAGGGGACTATAAGGTTGGATTCTGTGAAAAGATACCAGAAGCTTCTCCCATGTTTGGCAGAGCCAATGCCAGCCAACTCTAGGATGGACTTGTCACTGGCCAAGGCTGAGCCATTCAGGGGTGGTATTAATGCCTCGGTGATAACATATTTTAGGAGAAAAAAGTTATTGCGCAGATATAAGTGTGGCCAGATGTAAGCAGAGTGAGAATATGTGAGAGGAACAACTCTGCAGACACCAAGGTCAGTGGAGAAGGAGGCAGAGGAGATGCTCCAGGTGCCAAAGCAGACATTTCCCTGCAGTCTGTGGTGCAGACCATGGTGAGGTAGCTGTGTCCCTGCAGCCCATGTTGGACCACAGGCTTCAGAGATCCACCTGAAGCCCATGGAGGAGCATGTGGATGCTCAAGAGAGAGCTGTGAACCTGTGCTGGAGCAGGCAGGGACCTGCAGACCAAGTCCACACTGGAGCAAGTTTCCTGGTAGGATTTGTGACCCTGTGGGAGACCCACTGTGGAGCAGGCTGTGCCTGAAGGACTGCATCCTATTTCCATATAGTGACCTATGTTGCAGTACTTTGGGGGGAACTGTTGCCTGTGGAATGGACATTGAAGGAGTTCATGGAGAATTGTCTCCCATGGGAGGGACCCCACAATGAAGCAGGGGAAAGGCTCTTGTTTCTGTGTGATGAACTGATTGTAACTACCCTTCTCAATCTTCCAGCACCACTGCGGGGGAGGAGGTAGAGCTTGGGAAGTAGAGAGGGGTTAGGGGGATGGGTTTTTTAAGATTTATTCTACCTCTCTTTATCCTTCTCTGATTTTATTAGTAGTAAATTCAATTAATATCCAAAATTTGAATCTATTTTGTTTGTGAGATATTTATTTTTGTTTGTGATGATCTCTCCTCATCCCTATCTCAACCCATGTTGAGATATTCATTATATTTTCTCCCTCTGTCCAGTTGCAAAGGGGAGTAATAGAGCAGATTTTTTGTGTCCCTGGCATTCAGCCATGGTCAACCCACTACAACTATTTCTTTATTTTGCAAAACAGACTGAAAATTATTATCTTTTCCTTTTCATTTCCAGACTACTTCATTGATTTCTTGCAAGAAATTATTGGTAATATACAATGCTATACATTACATGGGTGTTTAAATACACTGTTTAGGGATAAACATGCGTTTTTAAAAGCTAAGAACATTTTGGTGATTAGACCATATTTCCTTAGTGATATTTAACTTCCATTTCATTGAAACTAATACTTTATGAAGCCCCATATAAAGGCAAAATATGTTTAGTCATGGTTCTAGTTTTCCATCAATTTTCATATTTGGAGGATTAATTTTTTGCTTTAAATAACTTATTTGTAATGAAATTCAACATCTACTCATCTCTCATTTTAGTTCTGCACAGAATTAAAATATTCAAAGAAAGAAGCCCTATTTTTATTTTTATACAAACCACTTCTACCTTTACTTTAGCCCTAAACCAGAAGGAGCTTTAGCCATGATACAGAAGTCTTTCTTTCTCATCTCTTCAGAAGTTTGCTGAAGGTTGCAGGGTATTCATCAGTGACCAAGTTGCACTGGTCTCGGGTTTTTTAGTAACAAAGGCAGAACTCCATCTTCTGTGCTCTTTCCTCATCTCCTAAAATACTTCGGTCACAGACAATAGGAGGCAAATACTAAGTCCCTGATAGGTGCATCTGTATGACCAGGTTAGTGCCCTGGAGGTGTTTCTGCTCCATGTGAACCAGTCTGTAGCTGACACTTTGCAGTGTGCCACCCACCTGGGAGACCACTGATAGCTCAAAGTAGTTTCTCTCCTGCAGGAACCAAGACTGAATTTATACATGGGGTGCTTGCAGTGTGGATGCATCATCTCCCAGTAAACACCTCATTATTTAAACTCTAATGCAGGTCTTGGACTGGCAGATTGAACAAGCTTCACCACAAGGATAAATGATCCTACCATAGTTTTTCATAGTAAATAAAACCCAGCACATCTCATCTTTGCTCTAGAAAACTCGATGAAAACTTGGTTGCATAGGCCAGACTCACTGCACTTCAGTTACTGACAGATGGTCACTTCTGTCACTGCAATGCTAGAGCCATGTTATGACACACCCCAGAAGGAGAAGGTAACCCATGTTATTTTTAATAAATCCCTTGAGTTGGATTAGAGTGAAATGACACTGAATAATCAGTGTTTGCAAATATGTATGCAGGGTTTATTTTAGAAGTTTGTTTCAAAGGAAAACAGGTGCAGCCATTTTGGCTGTTAGTATCTATAGTAGTATAGTAATATTAAAGAAATGTATAAGAAAAGGAAGATAAAGGAAGAATAAATGTGGAAATATATATATATATATATATATATATATAGTCACTACCTGTTGGATCCAGTGATGAAACTTGGTAGCTGATGCTTTGATGTCTGTTGGTTGAAGATGGTGGTTGGAGTCCTGTTGAAGTGATGTCTGTTGGTTGAAGATGGTGGTCGGAGTCCTGTTGAAGTGATGGTCTTGATCCTTGGGGGTGGGAAAAGCCCACGAAATTCAAAGATTTCATGAGTTATTATCTACTTCAAGCTCAGATGGGAATGCCTTGTACCTCCTCTGGGGCAGAGAGTTTTACAATGGAAGGTGCCATGGCACATGTTATGTGTCTCTGACACCTTCTAATACATTATAGAGCTGCCTGTTATGTCAGCATCAATTGTGGTCCATTATGGTCCAGCATGGTGCATCATCTGAGATGAATAGCCCAAGTTAGGGGTGAAATGTCTTCCATATTGCCCAGGGGGATTTTCACAGCAGAGTCATCATTTAAGGGAGGACATCGGCATGGCAAGAAGGATTATGGAATCTTGCAGGATTTGCCTCTTAACAGCCTCTTCCCTTATCTGTAAATCTAGTTTGTAGCTTCAGGTGTGCATACCCCTGTGTACCTGGGATAGTTGGACAATGGCACCCACTTATCTGAAGTTTCTTTCACAGTAGACATATTCAGGGAGGGATTGGCTTTGCTGGAGGAACAGCTGTTTTTCTGCAGTTTGACAAGAGTCTTTTGTTCTTCTTAGCAACCTTTAAACCATTAACCATTTCAGCCTCTGACAAGCCATCAAAGGAGGGCTTGTTCCCAGCACCTAATTGCAGCTCCAGAACAATCCCCCATGTTAGAGTTGTGTAGGCTACCTGCAGATAGGCAGGCCACAGTCTATTGTTACTTTTAAGCTGGTTTTTGAAGCTAAGGATAGAGTGGGAAACCCTTGTCGTATTCCATTGTACTTACACTGGGAAAGAGGGACATAGAGTTTTGAAAGCCCAGCCACCTACTTCATTGAATATTTTCCCATTACAGAAACTGTTGACAAGTGATGCAAGCAGGTCCACAAGCTGTGTGTCAGCTAGGTGCCAGGAACAGAAAGATAATATCAGGACTGAAGCTGAAGATGAGAGGGCTCCCTGAATGAGGAAATGGTACAAAAATGTTGAATTTTCAAATACTGCAACTAACCACAAAGAGAGACTATGTGTAGTATGCCAATATACATAATATTTCATGATCAGAAAGCCTCAGAAATAACTGAAAGCTACCTGTGTGAGAATTCTTGCTTTAGTATTTTATTATTTGGAAAATGAAGAAAGAGGTTTTATGAAGATTTTGTGTCTCTGGAAGCAGGGGTGACACAGGTCCTTTTGCCCTAATTTCACTCTTCTTGAAGATTTTTACTTCATCTTATGAAAGTGATATGGTAGGTCCTCATGTCATAACTGTCATGATCCTTTTGTTCTGCATATATTATATTATATATTATATATATATATATATATTCTGCATGCCTCCATAGTTGAGAAGTTCAGTATGCTGGTAATTGCAAGTGTAAAGAGTGAGGACTCTCCTGGGAGAGATAAAAGTTGTGCTCTATTGGATCCTGATAATGAATCATTACCAAGTAAGGAAAAAATTTTATTCACTCCATTAAATTTTCACAGACATTGTGCTTTTAATTTAATAAACAACTATGTAAGAACATATAATACCATGTTTATTATTTTGGGGGAGAATGAAAACTACTCTTTCAGAAAATAGTTTTACAACTTATATAACATCAACCATATTTCACCAGTTCTCTAGATTTCTAGGTGTCATACCTTAAATTACTGACAATCAATCCTGCAAGGGATACTTGTGTTTATGGTGTTGTTTACTCTAATCTCTGTGGCAAATGAAATGCTGACATGAAAACAGCCACATTTCCATTTTTCATCAAATGTGTTGTTGATATTTAGAAGTAGGTGGGCACACTTCACATTTAATGAATGATCAATTGGGTAATTCTAATGACAAATACAGCTCTGTGTGGTCTGCCATTTTCCAGGCAGAGCATTTATCCCTGTCAGCACTGCTGTGCATTTCAGGGCATCAGCTAGACAGAACTGAACTCAATCTTTTACCTGCCTTGGGAAATATCCAACATGTTTCACACTTTCTTCTGAAATGCAGGTGACTAGGATGCAGTGCATCTTAAATTAACAAGGATTCATCAAATCATAATTGCTCTCACTCTGATCCCATGGCTCTTTCTCATTCTGAGCACCTAATCACACGTGCTTGCATACACATTTTCTTTAAAGTGTGCCACTCCATGCAGAATGTTTGTATATATGCGTGTGTGTGAGAGACAGGACAATCCTGCTGTTTTAAGAGTTGGGGATGGACACAGGCACCAGAACTCTACTGACATGAAATTGTTTGGATTATAACTCTTGCATTGCCTTCCATATTGATTTTTATTTTATTTTATTTTATTTTACATAACATGTGCATATTTGTTTAGTATACTTTTGAATAAATTTTTTTATATATCCTTCTTTATTTAAATTCTGTTTTGTAATAAAAAAAAAAGATAAACTAACAGATGAATTGTGCTTTGAAATATGTTCTCAGAGATATACAAAATCCCTTTTAATAACTTCTGTTCCTATTCTCATAAATGCATATGCTGTGTGTCTCCTGTGAACCACTTTCAGCGTTAGGAGCTCCATGCAGGGAAAGCAAAGAGGCTTAGATCATACAATAAAATTTCTGATGAAATGAAGTTTTTAGCAACAAGAATGGATCCTTGCAATGTAATTGTATGTTACAGATCATTGTTCCTATGGACAGCAGAAAGAATCTAAGTTTGTAGGACCTCTTTTTCCCCTGCTTTGCAGGCATCTGAGGTTAAGAGCTAGAGAAAAAATGAGATTCATTTGAATTTAAATTGAACCTGAGTTCAGTTTGTTTGGAATTAAGAGCAAATTCCACCCTTGGATGTGTAGACTAAAGAGGCAGCAAAAAGATGGAAGGATGTCTGTATCATTGTTTTGATGCAGAAGTACTTGAACTTCTGGCTGTTGGCTTTGCTTCGGCATAATATAACAAAGTGTCTTTTTGTCCTTCATCACAAATTCTAATATTTCATTTCCTGACCTATGGGTCTCAGAGAAAGAAGAGAAAAAAAGCGATGAATCACTTGGACCCTGCAGTCCTAGAGAAGAGCATCAATTCTTGGTTTATTGTCTTTCATTAGATGGGAATTAAAACAAACAAACAAACAAACAAAACAATAACAACAAAACAAATAACTATGAGAAAATGGGAGAAGAAAAATGAAGGTGATGTGTACGGTAAAGTAATAGTTTTTCCTTCCATTCTTGGCTGCAGATATTTAGCATCCTGCTAGTACTTCCAGTCTTTTATGCCACCTTCCTCCTGTTTCTTGTTTTTCTGGCATTCAGCCTTACTTTGGCTGAGCTGATAAGAGGCAGCTGGAGCAAAGACTTATTTGCATCTTCCTCCAACTCTGCAGTGACTAAATGTGGTAGGTAACAGCTATGGAGGTGGAAAAATTTAGGATAAACTGCGATTCTGGAAGAAAAGCAAAGAAAGAGGGAAGAAGTAATTAGACGGAAAGCAAAGTCAGCATGTGTTAATGAGATCAATGCTTCTGGAAGTACAGGGTGGGGCCAAGACACTGCTTGAGACCGTCAGAGGAGACGCAAAAATCTTTCGAAGAATGGTAGACTAGATATGTTGGAGTAGAAGGAATTTATTTGAGAAAGGATTCTTAGATTGAGGTTTGTTTTTTTTTTTTTTTATATTTTTGTACTCAGTATTTAGAAAACCATAAAGATGATGCCCTTATTTTTCAGTTTACATTTGTATTTAATATATAAATATTAAATTTTTTCAAGAAATTTAATAAACATATGTATGATGAGTGGGAAAAAGGAAATTCTTGACACATCTAGCAATTTGCAGTATTTTCTAACCTGCAGTCTGGAATATTTGCTATTTTCATTTCTGGTTTGGTTGGCTTTTAAACTAGGAAGATATTTTATTGTACCCACATTAATGATTTCTCTGTCTTTCTGTGTAAGGTTTGCCCCTTACTGTATGAAGAAATGCATCCGTAGATATTATTTAAACTTTCAAAACAGCAGTAATTACAGAAGTGAATATTTCAACAATGAATAAAATACAGCCATATTTCTCATGTTTCTTAATGTCTTCTTCCTGGATTGTTTATAGGAAGACTTGAAACTAAGTGCCTTTACTGGAATGTTTGTCTCTATTCCTGATTACACTTAACAAATCATTGCATGAGTTAGAAACATTTCTGATTCCCAGCTGATTGTTAGAGTCCTTAGTTTTGACTGGGAATGTTTGTTTTGCAGATAAATGTCAGAGAAATATTTAAGCAGAAGCTGAAATTGATCCCTTTAGTGTGACTAAGAATAAGCCTTATATGTAGCATGTTAATATAGCATAAGAACATAAGAAATGCTCTTCTGGATCAGATTAAATGGTCCACCAATTTCAGTGACAACAGAATATAGTGTTTAGGGAAAGCACACAAATCTGGTCAATATCTGATATTCATTTTCCTTGTGCTTCTCCATGGTCACTGGGCTAATAATCTTGACTGCTCACTTTGTCATCCAGTTTGCAACTCTATCATTTATGAATTTGCCAAATCTCTTTTTGAAGTAGCTGAATCCATCTACCTTCATGGCCTCCTGTAGAAAGAGGTTCCAGAAAATTTCTGCCCAATGGACAAAGAAATATCTTTTACTTGTTTTAAATGGATCTCCTGGTTGTCTCAATGGGTATTCCTTAATTGTAGGGTCAGAGAATTAGATGATTAACACTCCCATGTTCACCTTACTCACTTCAGTAGTGAATTTGAAACCATGATTTCACCTCTTCTTCCCTGCAGACAGGAGGGTACACAAGTTTTTTTATTTCTTTCTTTGAGGACATGAGAAGCCCTTCATCATGTCAATTGCCCTCTTTGTGCTTATTCTATCTCCAGGACAGCCTTTCTGAGATACAGAGAGCAGTATTAGGGGTGCAATTACAAAACTGGCACAATTTAAATATTTCCAGTGAAGGGTGCTAATGTTTTTTCCTCTCTCAGGAGAGGAAATGGAAGGAATTAAAGAGCAAATTATATTTAATAATCCCTGTACTTAAAGTTGAAATTTGACAGCACTGAATAGGATTTGAGGAAAAGAACATAATAGAGCAGAAATCATTTTTGATTTTCCATAATACCTGCACAAAGTTTGTTTATGTTGTTATTTCAATTGCATGTAAGAATTGTTTTCCAAGGGGAGGCAATATATGACTACTTGCAAAAGACGCAAAGTTGCAGAGTTTGTGGTTGTCTCATTCTGTGTCTGTGACAACTAACAGATATTCTGCCACAGAAAATTTTGGGATCAGACACTATCATACAGCAACAGAAAGTGTATCTTGTACTCCACTGCAGAGGAATAGTTCAGCAAGAGGGTAAATTGTCAGGATATCAAGAAAGGTTTTAAGAGTTAAGAAAGACTGTTCTCCTCAGAGACAGAGATGAGTGTTTCTGAAGCTCTGATATCTTCAACTTAAAAAAGTCAGGAAAGGTTCATACAACTCTCAAAGCAATAGGTGCTATTATGGAACTGTCATTAGAAAATCATTGACATTCTAGCCTTCCCCCAAGCATGTCTGATAATTTTAATTAGAGCTTAAATAACTTCTAGTATGAATAAAAATATGGTGGGTTCACATAACCACATGTGATTATATTTGGGCAGTCAATATGAGTCTAAGAAAGCAAGTTATTTCACTCATAATTACGTCTTATAAATCTTTCAAAAAAAGAAAAAAAATAATTTCAAACACCTATTCCTTCCTTCCCTCAAAAAAAAAAAAAAAAAACCCAACAAAAACCCCTGTCCATTCAACCAACCAAACAAAACAAGCAAAGAAACAGAGCCCCAAAAAACTCAACCAAAACACAGAAACAAACCATGTTTTCCGAAGTCTTTGACTTTCTGTGATCCAAGATTCGAAGAAGGAAGTAAAAACAAGATTTCTGAGGAATGTCAAAAGGCTTTCCTTTTATTGTTTCTGGCACAAATATGACATTTGAAAGGCATTTGTAAAAGTAGACTTCTTATATCTAATATTCTCTCAACTTCATTATTCAACAGAAAATCTTCAGCAGTGGACAGCTCTTCATGACTGAAACTTTCAGCAAGACTTCAGCATGATTGCAATTCCTCATGAAACGTCAATATACAATATGTTCCTTGTGACATAACTGTAGCAGGTGAGTGCTGACACTCTTGTTAGGTGAAGATGGTGTTTGGTCTTGTTATGTGTCAGGAACCATTGTTTCCTGTTTGCTGAATGAATTTTAGCTATTTTACTTCTGAGGCACAGGTCTTTTAGGTAATCTATTGTCTGTTGTGCTTAGAGAGCTTTTCTTGGGTTTTACATAAACTTCATATGCTTACTGACATGGTTTGCTCAGTCTGAAACAGAATCTTATCACTTACTGTTTAATATTCTTCTTTTCATCTTCATCTGTGCTAATAGTTATGAAAGGTTGTCATTTTCTCCTGTACTGAAGAAAAGATGATGTATGGCCCTTTCTTCCTGTTTTTTTTCTTTAAGTTCTTGCAGAGGAGCCAATTCTAAATCACACAGGAGGCTGATAGACAAGAAATGAATTGCTCATCCACCTCACACAAGACTAAGGTAACCCACTTTCAAAAATATGCAGATATTTGTGATTTGCAGGTCTACTCTTGAAGTGGTAAGTTAGGTTTATGTGGTTGGTAGAAAGGGTATTCACTTCCAACGTGAAGTGGACAGGGAAAATAAAGAGCTGCTCTTGAGATATGATATCCTTCATGTAAAGATGTTCAAAGCAATAAAAAAGGATTTTTTTTTCTTGGTGATTTGTAACCCAGTAAAAGATGGGTACACCAGAGATGGAATGCACCTGATTGCTCAGTCTGTGGATTCTTGGTACAAAATATTTCTGTATACAAGTACTACTAAAAGTCATACAGGGCTCAAACTCATATTTCCTGTGCATTGACAACCTAGTGGCACAGTTGCTACTACTATAATTTATTACAGATCTGGAGAAAAATCATGTCCTGGCAGCAAATATAAGGGGAAAAAAAGATTTGAATGTCTCTCTTCCTGCTCCTTTTTTTTCCTTTTTTTTTTTTTCATTTTCCTTTAAATATACATTTTTCATAATTTTAACTTCTATTTAGTGACCTATAACCTCATCTGTTTTCAAGGGCACTTCAATTTAAGAGGAGCAGTAATAACAAGAGGAATAGCAGAAGCAGCAGCAGCAGGGATTCTGCTTGTGTAGCTATGAGAAGTATTTCAGTAATGAAAGGGATAATTGTGGCTCCCTGCCTCTGCTGTAATTGAAAATCTCGTATAGTGCCTTTTCCATTTAACTTTATTGCTTGAGTTCAAATTGTTGTATAGAAAAGAAAGCAACACTAGAATAATATCTCTACGAGTCCTGCCCATTCACTGGTTTGAAACCTAGCATTAAAGTTAAATAGAAGAGCAATTAGATATATGCAATTATTGACGAGAGAAAGAACTATAATTATAAATTTCAATAATGAAAAAGGATTACTTACCAAATATTTACTTACTAGTTCTGTCAGGTTATCTCCAATGATCTTGGCAAAAAGTAACATAGTAACACAATTGTCCAGGTAATTTATGCTGAATTACAAGGGAAGACCTTTCCACTGTAGTAATTGCTGTGACATGTAAACTGTATGGCTAAAGCTCTTTCACACTGACAAAGCACAACCTTAGGTTTGCAATGTTGATGTATTTCCACTTTCTACTGCTTTAACTGCTAATGAAGATAAGTAGTACATTGCACATACTCTTCCTTGATAACAACTATTCTTATACAATATGTTTTTCAAACTTTCTTTTTTTTCTGCTGATCTGATATCTGTTTCTACAATAGCATACATGTGAACAGAAATACAGTGGAGTTAACCATTCTAAATTCATTTGAAATACAGTGCTCATTATTTACATTTACTTGTATCACTGTGAGAAAAAAAAAAAAAAAGAGTCGTTTGGAAAATAGGTACTAATTATGGATTTGAACAGTGTGTTTACTGTCTTCCTCCCAACCTGTCCCAGTCTTCCTCCCAACCTGATGTGGCATCAGTTGGCTTCTGTTTTCAGAGTAAAACCCATGTAGATATTATTCGGTGATGAATCCATAAAGCCCAGTTTTACTTTATTGTATTTCAAGTAAAATTAATGGAGCTACTATGGATGTACCTCCTTTAAAATTAGAGGAAAAATTTGCTTTGTATTTAATGAATGAGCATGGAGAGAGGTACTTGATATTTTAAAGTAAAAGGCAAAATAAAAAAATCAGGGAAAGGATCTTCAAGGGCATGAAATAAAACGGAGCTATCAACAATCACACTCATACTCTCCTGCCTTAACGAAAAGTATCAGTGCCCTGTTTTTGGTTTGTTTGTTTTGGGTTTTGTTTGTTTGTTTGTTTTGGTTTTGGTTTTTTTGTTTGTTTGTTTTGGGGTTTTTTTGTTTGTTTGTTTCTGTATTTTATTAGCTGCTCAGCAGAATAAACTATTTTTCATGAGTGGATATTTCTAGTATGTGTAAAGAGATGGAGGTTTTCATTTAGACTTTCCATTCTAAATCAGTTAAAGGTTTTTTGAGTCAAACATAAGTCTAATTCACATCCTGTGCAGAGTAAGTCATCCTATGTTCATGTTAAAAAAAAAAAAAAAAGTCATGGAAGCACAGATGTGAGGACAAAAGAGGTATACAAATTGAGGTATCAGTGTGGCATGTGATGGAGAGCAATTCTAACCAAGCTAAAATTCTGGGAATTTCATTATTATGTAGCCATTAGTTTAGTTGAAGTTAGAGATATGGATTTGTTTTGGGTATAAACAGAATGTGGAGATGGGCATTGTTAACTAATAACTGTGGGAGTTCAAACTGACTTGGATAATGTAAGTCCTTGGACAAAATGTTTATTTTTACTGGCTCTTCAGAACACCTCTAAAATTGACACATGTATCCCATGTGCTGCAGTACTGTTAGTATTCTGAGGGGTTATCAGATTTAAAAATCAAAACAACAATTGAATTATACATTGAAATAAAGTGTCAGAAATAAAAAAAAATAGAGGAAATCAGATATTTGAACATAAACACAGCTTGAAAAGTTCTAAAAAGGAAATGTCCTTCTAGGCGTGTCTGCTGGACAGATGAAACATTAACTCAGGTAATAAACTACAAAAAACACAAACACTTTGGCAAAAAGTTATACACTCTAATTTTTCCTAAAATTGTGGTGGAAAATGTAAAATGTTTCCTCTTTGTTGTTACACTAGCTCCTAACTCAAAAACATTTGTATCTCTTGGAATTCTGAAATGGATATGAATAAAATAATTCTTTTATTCCAAAAGTTACAATTTGATAAGTAGTCTTGAAGATGGAAGTCTGTCATAAGTATTTCAGAAATTAGTAACTGATTAAAATTACTTGATAAATCAAATAATATTAAGTCAACAAAATGTATTTACCAAATTTTCAGTAATACAATGAGTCTAGTGTTTGGTTATGTTCAATATTTTAGTTATCTACTACTTATTCTGTAACAAAACGTTTGATATTCGTGAAAGCTATTTTGTCTCCGTTCACAACTTTGTGCAAATGGTTCCAGTTAAATAATCAAGTTCTACATTTTATACTTTATGGATTCATCACTGAAGGATATTTACAGGGGTTTTACTCTGAAAACTTTGATGTGGGTCAGCTGCCGTAAGCATTCATGGGTCACTATTTAACATCAAAGACAATGGCACCTGTCTCAGAGCAACTACTTCCTAACCTTACTCAGCAGAGCACACAGAGTTTCAAATAATCAGAAAATAGGCACACTTGACCCCAAGTCAAGTCTTTTTGCTAATATTAGTAAACGCATCAGCAATAGCAAAAAAAAAAAAAAAAAAAGTGCTTGTAGTTACATTTTTTATATACTTACTCATCTCTGTTACGACAAGGAATCTGGTAAAAAATGGCACCAAAATAGAGATCATAAAAATGGGATGAGACTTTTGACACATCTTGTAATTTCTACCCTAAACATCCAAGAAATCTAGGTAATTGAAATTCATAAGGAATTTTGCTGCCCATAGCAGAGGAGTTGGAACTAGATGATCTTTAAGGTCCATTCTAACCCAAAGCATTCTATGATTCTACAATCTTATGATAATTTTTTTTTAAGTTCCTTCTGGACAGGCTAAATACAATAATTTCCATTTCCATTAGAAGGTAAAATCTTTTCTCTATTGTGCTGCACAATAAAGAATATTCTCTGCAGTGTCCTCAAAGACAGATATGAGGGACACAGTCTGAAGTTCACTAGCTTTATTTACTGTTTTGGCTCCAGTGCAGTATATACATGTGAGAAAGACTTGGTTTTTCCCCACTGTATTTTTTTTCAGGTAAGATTTAGAGAGTCTTCATGGTTTGTCCAATTGAATTACTAACTGGATGCATAAAATTGAAAATTGCTTAAGATTTTTTGTTTTAAAAAAATATTTCCTGGATAGTCTCAATTTCCATTAAATCTGAAAAATAACAAAACCCAAAAACCAAAAAAACCCCACCAACCTCAACAAAACCAAAACCCAGTAACTGATGACTGTATAATTAAAAATGGGGATGTGAAACATAATTGTATTCCAGGAGAATGAACATATCCTCAGTTGTAAAAAACAAGCAGAAATGAGCAAATAGTAAAAATGTTTTCTGAATGTTCATTAGAATTTGAAGGGTTGGGAAGCCTTGGCTTTCCTTCCACAGTAGAATGTTAAATTTCTACTGATATGAGAAACAATTTGAAATTGAAATCAGTAATAGAATTATAGAATTATTATTATACAAGAAAGGAATTTCATAATACATATTTTGTGTATAATATCAAATTTTGTGTATATCTGAACATAGCTTTTCCATATCAGATTCGCTGAGGAGTTTGATATTATTAAGATAACTGTAAGGTACATGAGAATTTCCCCACCACTACTCCTAAAAGGCAAAATAGAAACTATATTGCTGCCATCACAAGTAACATAGCTATTTTTAACTGCAAAGAAAGTATATTCTATGTTTTTGATAATATTCTGTGAATGTTGCAGGAAAAGTCTACCAAAAAAAAAAAAAAAGTTATGATATTGTACTCAATACAGACCAAAATTAGAATAAAATAGGCTTGATATAAAGGTGGAGAAAATTCTTTTCTAGGACAAACTGGAGAGAGTGAAATTGTATTTGGGATTATGATTCTGTGCACACTCCACACCCTGGAACAAGACAGAATTGGACATATCCACACACTATACAAAGACTTGGCTTATTCCAAGATGTGGCCTGAATTTTTGATTGGTTACTCTTTTAAATGAATAATCTTTTCTTTCTTTTTCTATCACTTGAACTTCTGGACATGTATTCGCGTTCTCAGTGAGAGTAACACAGTTAAAATGCACATAATAATAGGTATATTGCCTTTATTCTGCAAGATATAGAGGTCAAAAATGTTTTTTATGCTGGATGGATGCTTACAAAGTTATGATTTTCCTAATGGAACAGTTTTGAAAGCTGAGATTGGTTCAGCTTCATGACATTCAGAAATGCATCAGTATGTGTCATATTCTTCACAGCAGGATATTTTGTGATTGTGTACTGTAAATTACTCTGCAAACATATAGGTATAGAAACATTTTAAAGTATTATGAAGGACGACTCAGAAATTCAATTAAAGAATATTGTCACCATAAAATACAACAGTATTATACTAGGGGGAAGGGGGGGGGGGGGAGGAACCTGTAAAGAACCCCCCAAAAAGTCAAAATGAGAATTATGCTTCTATAGACGATTTTATTTGTTCCACTGAAAATCAGTCATATATATAAAATTTAACATTTAATCAGGAAACTCATATATATCATTAAACACCAAAAAAAATAAAATGCTAATTTTGCAGACATACACTGGTAGGGGCTTTTGTCTCTCCTGATATAATCAAAGTGAACCCTAGGGATACTTTATCTTCTTTCAGTTTGTAAAGTTTATGTCTTCAGCTATGTGAAATGTGCAGCGTGTGATAGAATTAGTGTACAGTGTTTGTCGGTGAGGAATAGTAGTCACAGGGATGGCTAATTCTGCCAAGTATTCTCTGAGGTGGTTAATTATTACTCCTTATTTCAGTAAGTGACTAATTTGTGTTGTCAGAGATTTACTGCCTGCTGTTTAGCATGTGACAAAGTGATTCTAAACTGTACTCTCTGAGTCAGTTGAACTGAAGCAAGGCTGGAGTAATTACAGTGTTGTGTAAGTGGAATTTCAATGGAAGCAATACAGATAGATCCAGGGAAGTGCAGAAGGCTCTTTTTATTTTTTTCCCTCTGTATATGATGTTGCTGCCATACATGAGTGTATCTGCAAAGAAAAAGTGATGAATTTAATCTAGATATTGATTTAATTTATTTTAAATTCAATAGTTAATTTTGAAAATAGAATCATACCTGCTTTATCAACCTTTTAAAAATACAGTATTACTATATGTAAGGAATTTTTCTTCAAAGTTAGATTCTACAATAGAACACCTATACACATTGTCCAAAACTCTCTATGAATATATCCAGTTTCTTTATACCAATGTGAAATTTATAATCTTCACAGAAACATGTTCGAAATTAATCCTTAAGTACGATACCAAAGTAATGTGTCTGACAATGAACTTTCAGTTTTAATGACTCAAGATACTACTTTATTAAACTTTGTAATAAATCAACCAACCTTATATAAGATCAGATTAGGGATTTGCATACTGGTAAAAGGTTAAGCAAATGTCTATGTTGTTACTATTTTTAATTTACATCTTTAATGAGTTGTAGCATCTCCAGAATTGTTGGTTTGGTTTCCCTCTGTGTGAATACATAGGACTTGAGTTTACTTTTGATGTACTTGCACTCATCTCATATGTGAAAAAAATACTGAAGCACATAAATTTAGTGTGTGTGTGTGGGGAAGTCATAGAGTTTTCTGGCTTAACACAAACAAATTTGCACATAGATGGGATATTTCCATGAACCAGTCTAATACAAGCAGATTATCACCCATCAGAATATCAAAATTGCTGTTAATTACAATTTTGTAAAATTCACAGACTTCATGTTGGCATACTGGAACCCTAAGCTAATAGTCTAATGTTTCTCTTTGCATCCAGAAACTGTTCAAAGTATTTTGTATTGCCTTTTTTAACTCAAACACAGTTTTAAAACTTATTTTTAATAATGGGTTATTTCTGTTCACTGTGTGAATATAAGTAGAATCTTCTTTGCATATAGGGTTATTGTTTTCCAGTGAAAACTCCAGTGACAACCAATGCAAATACTTTTGGGAAAACGTTTCTCCTAAAATCACTATAGATCAGAGGGGATAATGTGTTCATGAAGGTGTGGCTATTAGCAGAAACAGAGCTTTGATGAATAGCAAACCAGAATAGTAAACTAGTGTGAAGAAGTGGATCAGCTTTACCAGGACATTTTTACACTATCAATTTGAACTTAGATTTTTTTTTTCCTACAAACTTTCACTTACTGAATTTATCTAAAATGGTTATATTAATATTTATATTCCCTCATCTCTACTGGACCTATTAGATTCTAACAAGAAACCACATATATTCAGAAAGGATTTTGTAATTTACTAATTAATGAGGATAGGGTTTGATGCCCTGTAAAGTGCTTTTCTGGCCTGTTTCCTATGTTTGCTATTTCTAGTCTTTTTTCTAGTGCACAATAATGCATTGTAGTAGCTGTAGCTTACTGTATGTCTGACTCAGGGTGCAAAGGAGGAATTTCAACTGCTGCTATCTTCATGTGTAACATGTTAGCTGACCTAACGACATTCTTGAAGATCGTACCCCTAAAATTAATTTTCTGTTCCACAAATAAAACATGGGCCACTTACATTTAGTGTGGTGGTGACAAATATTAAAATTTTAAAACAAATATTAAAATTTTAAAAGTTACCACTCCAGCCTTTGGTCTTTTTATTCCAATGGAACTTGACAATTGAAAGAGGTATCACAAAACAAAACAAGATTACAGTTAGTAGCAATTTAAATCTTCAATACAGATTTCATATTGGACATGTGCCTAGGAGCTTCTGTCTAAGGAGCTTGAAATATTTTACAACATTTAGGGTTTTTTTGTTTGTCTGTTTTTTTTTGTTTTGTTTTGTTTTGTTTTTTTTTTTTTTTATTTGAGGTCATCACTGGGTTTCTAAGAAAGTATTATGATGATATAAGTTCACATAGCACTCACATTCAACACATATATGGTTGTCTTGGTACTGAATTATTTAGAGGAATTTTCTAGAATGTTCTAGAGGAACTCTTTTTACATTTTGAGCTTTTCATATTAACAATCTGCATGAGTCCTTGGAGGAAAAAAGTCATATATAGAGATTAAAAAAAAAAAAAAGTAAATCTTTCACAAGCTATTTTGTTGACTTCTGGGAAGGAGTAGGTTATTTTGACCTTAAAACATGTTGAAATTACTAAACTTTACCTTCAGCATCCTCTGGGGACTCAAATGTTTCAGCACCATGAAATGAAGCTGCCAGGAGTTCAGATTTATGAAAGTTATTGTAATTTATGGAGCAAATAAACTAATATTTTAGCATGTTATGTTTATAAAATTGATCTCAGTGTCCATGTTCTTAAAGAAAAGGCAATAACTGAGTAGTATTTTCTAGTTTGTTTGTTTATTCTCTATATCCTCAGTCAGTAAAAAATCTGCTTATCAAAAGGTTAGGTTTGGTAGAACTGAAATTCGTTTTCCTTTGTAATAAGGGCATACAATACTCTGAAGGAGAAAACTGAATAAAGAACAATTTGCTCCAGTAGAGACATTCTAGTAGCTCATATTGAGATGAAGAGAGAAGGGCCTTTTAACACATGATGGCAGCTCACCAAAGGGAGGTGGCAACAGCACCTTATGATGACCCTGCTGGTTTCCTCCATGATGATCAAAGAGCATTGCTTCTGCTTGGGAACCCCTGTCTGTCCTGAGGTCTGGTGAAAGCCCTTCGGAAAACACGGTCCTTAGAAGCTTTAGATGAAAAGCCATTAGCTCAAATTCTGCCAAGTCTTTAGAAAAACCTATCTCTACCTCAAAAACCAAGACCACAGATGCTCTGGAAAGATATACTCTATAACAAAAAAATTCTTCTGCTGGATGTAAGATGCCTTTCAATTTAGGATGTGTAGTAAAAATTCATGTTAATACACAGATTATAATGTTAGATGATACAGTATATTCTTAACACTATCTGTGATTATTAATTGTATTGTTAGCATTTCTTTTTGCTTAGCATTGGCATTTACACTTTATTACAAGTGGATATATGTACATATAGACAGAGTACTCTATAGCAATTCTACTATATTATTTAATCATATCATGTTTAAGCAACAACTATTAGAAAATAAATTGGGGCAATAATAATATGGCTGCCAGATCATGCTAAAGCAAATTTCATTGACAGTAGTATTAATACATATGAAAATCTGGAATTTCTCACCTCTCCTGTAATAATCCACAGACATACAAGGGAAAGGAACAGCAGAAGACATTTTCTCTGTGCAGCATCGAGGGTTGCAAAAGCAATGCTGACAGAAATGGGCTAACTGAAAGAATGTGAAACTAAAGTTAGCAGGGGACATTATGGATGATTTCTCAGTGTCTGATCCATGCTAGGAGAAATGGGGAAAAGGAGAGGGATGACAATTTGAATAAGGGAAAAGATTTTAGAGTCCTGTAGAAAAGAAATTGGGACAAATTAGGTGGATTTTAGTGGACTCTGACTTTCATACCATATGGTCCAGTGCCACAAAAGTGTGATTGCCTGCTGACTTTGGGCACACAATTAGAGACACTAAAGAGTAGCGGAGTTTGAGAACTGATAGGCATCAGCACAAGTTTCAGTCAGTGAGCCTCGGATCTTGCTAAAGCCAATCCCAGCAAGGGATTTTAAAACTGCCTGTGGCATTTTCAAGTCAATCCATCAGTCCATAGGTAGCAATGTAAAGAATGCACAGCCAGCACAATTTGTGTTCCAACCAGTGACAACTCTGCTAGTGCATTCTGAGCATGCCACAAACAATTCAAAGTCCTGTGAGGAAAGAATCACAATAAATGAGTCTCTGTTCCTGAGAAGTTGAAACATGATTATAAGGATCAGGAAAAAGGAGTGTCATTTGAACAAGGAATAATACATTATAAAATTAGGTGGATTGGCGTTTTTCTGTTTGTTTGTTTTGTTTCTAATTTTGTTTTTTTGTTCCTTGTTTGTTTCTTTTTGTGTTTTTTTGTTGTTGTTCTTGTTGTTTGTTTTTTGTTCCTGCAGTGTTTCAGGCCAAATTTAAATTAAACCCACAAGGCATGACCTATCCCACCAGTGAAAACTCTATCTTCTGTGCAAAACAGTGACATCTGGCGCAGGTGAACACGTAACTACTTGCTGTTGAGCTTACGATAATGTGCTCTGGAAGAACATGGTAAGACAGACATTAGAGTCAGATTTAGTGAAAGCATTTAAGCAACCAGATGACATTGGTAATGGTGCTTTCCCGTGAAGGCATCTGTGTAGCTGAACTTTAAAATGGGCTTTCAATTCTGAAATGTTCAACTGAGAGTGAAAAGTTAGAGGTAGGGAAGGGACAAGACTTCTTGCACAAAGGATTCTCTGTATGTTAATGGTTGAAAATATCTATACTTGTCTGTATACCTACTTTTCCAGGAGTCTTTTTTGCAAAGACTTAATTTGTCTCTGTTCTATGAGTGGACATCTGGTTAATTTTTTCAAGGACATTTTGGATTTCTTACCTTCTCATCAAGTAGACAAACAACTAATCCAAAAGCAGAAACATTTAATTTTGCTCTCTAGGCAAAATCCAAGCAAAATGGAGAATATTTGTCTTTAAAGTCTTTATTAATGCAATGATGTCTAACACAACATTTTTTGTCCTTGAAGGCTGGCTCTCACCTGGGTGTACAGTGATTAGTACAATGATAAATTGAAATTTAAACCTATAAATACTTTCTAATAATACAACCAAAAATAAAATGTATTTTCTCAAACAAGCTCCATATAAAAGGCTAAAATAGGATGTTCTGAGATCTTGTTAGTCCTACTCATCAGAATTGTGGTTAATGAGATCTAAATCAAGTCTTACTGCCAATTCTGTCATTGGCCTGAGTTTAAATTGGCAGTTATCAAGCTGTGGGATATTTTTATTTTATGTGCTGCACAAGATTATTTGCTGACACTAGTATTAAAGTCTATGCAAATAATCTAACCAGACTAATGGTAAGAAGAAGCATTTAGATGTAAGCAGGATAGTGTCAATCCATCTCTTTGACCTGATAGCTCCTGAAAATGTTATTTGACGAAATATCAGAAAATAACAGTGAATGCATTATCACTGAAACTGCTGAAGAAAAATATGCACTTTTTAGAAAAAGTCGGCAGTTAAATTCCACCTATTTGCTGAAGAAAATAATGTACTTTTTAGAAGAAGTCTGCAATTAAGTTCCACCTATTTTTTGGCATAAAACCCACATGGCATTAAGAGAAGAATGGACTAAGACACCAGAAAATAGAAATACGTGTTTGTTTTTTACCTCTTATGCATATAGATAGATAGATAGATAGACATATATATATATAACCATATAAGTTTTCTTTATATCTTACTATATCATTTTCTTAATATTATTTTATTCCAATTGCCTATGAGATAAAATTTTTGGATAATCCCATACAAACTTGGGTTTGTAGGGATTTTTTTGGGTTTGTAGGGATTTTTTGAGTTTGTAGGGATTTTTTAGGTTTTTCGGCTTTGCTTTTTGTTTTCATTTTTGGTTGTTTGGAATTTTTTTTGTTATTTTTGTTTGCTATGTTTTTTGGTTTATTTTGGCTTTGGTCTTTTTTGTTCAATTGGTTGTTTTTTGGGACGTCTTACTTGTATTTTTTTATGTTGTTGGGTTTTGGTGGTTTTGTTTTGTTATATTGGAGTTTTTTTTTTTTTTTATTTTTATTGTGTTTCATTTCACTTTTTCTTTTTTAGTTCCACACAGTTTATTCAACTTCTCTTCCTTATTGATTTTGATGGTCTAGACTTTTCCCAGTCCAGGGTTCTAGAACTGCATTGAACTTTATCCCTAAAAGTCGTATTTTGTATGGTTGTGTTTTCAGTAGATGGCTTTAGATAAATTCCCATGAGTTTACTGAAATATGAGATCTACCCTAAATCAAAAGTAATTATGAGCAAGGAGTTTCATAGAAAATAGAATAAATTGCTCCTATTTTTCACAATCTATAATGTTGTCACCACGTCCAGTTTCATTATTACCATCTGTTCCAAAAGCAAATTTTATCTTATACTGTTACATTAATATAATTATTGAGACAGCTCAGCATGCAGTTTTCATATCAGAGCAGAATATGAAAGGCAAAATTAGAAGGAAGCTGCAGAAATAAAAGAGATATATTAAAATATAAAGTTTTTTTCAAACTTAATTTTTTCTGTAATCTTTTCCATAAATCATTGCTCTATAAACTGCCTAATTTTGGAGAGCATAGTATTTATTTTCATAAAATCTAAAAAAAAAAAAAAGAAGAAAGAAAAATATTTATCTACTTAGGTGTTGCCAATGTCTCCTCTAATAGTTTAGTAAAAAGTGACAACTGTGCTTTAGTGTTTTACAATGGTTAATTACGATCATATTTTTCTACTGGTGCATTTTATTTTTGCTACTTTATTAGGATAAGTTGAATTTTTTCCTTTCATTTATGTTCACTACAAATTTCTTCTTGTCTAGAGATTTTCATAAAAAATAATTTCTACTCAGGTATGTAAAACACTCATCTTTTTTTTTTTTTTTTTCTTTAAATCCATTTAATGCAGTTGTATAATAGGAGTCCAGGGAAACAAAGAGGAAAAAAAAAAAGTTCAAATGAATAAAAGTATACTAAGAAAATGAATAAGTGAGTAAAAATTGTTTCTAAGGTAATTTAGGCCCAAAGGAGGATGTAGACTAGGATTATGGCAGGAGTTACTGTCTCTTTTTCACTCTCTGAGATGGAATAACAGAATCGAAACTGAAAAACTGAATGATACTGTCTAAATCAGGTTAGATAATAAACGGTAAAAAGATCAGAGTAATCTACAATTTACAAGGGAAAAATCAACCGTCTCAGAATGTTATTGTAGGTACATTTTGTTCTCTATATCGTTTGTTAAAAAATTAAGAAGAAAAACACTTCAGGAAATGTGCAAATATGCAGTAGATGATGAAGATTTCTGGACTGCTTTGGCATCGTCTGCAGACTAAACTAAACCCTCTTACCAAAATAAGCTGTTCAATACAAAAACATCTCATGCAGTCATTTTCAAGTGGACTTCTGGGCATCACCCACTGTTGCCTGCTGTGGTGACTTGGAACATGGTAAGTAATGAAAAAGCATCACTTCATGGATGATCAATTTTTGCTTCTCTGTGAAAAACCATTGCATGAGACTTTAACAGTTGCAAGGTCTTGGGCCTGGGTACCACAGTGAATTATTCTCAAAAGCCATGCTTTCAAATACATAGCTATTTCAATATAGTTAAAGCCATTAGTGATCAAGTATTGGTCATCATGTGTTTAATGTAAGAGTGGAACAATGCGCTTCCATGCACAGCCAAGTGTGTGTATGCACATACACTCCATACAGCAAGAACCATTCCAGGTCTGGTCCTGACCGACTGTGCCAAATTTGATGACTTGCAAAACCAGAATGGTACAACACTTGAATGAATTATGAGTGTATTCTCAAATAAAATGTAGCTACACTGCCTCAGAGACGTGTTTAGGAACAGCTAGTGCAAAAAAGACAGCATAATAGCAGTTAACACTTATCCTTTGCCTTTTCAAAGCACTTTACAAGCCTTAACTAATTAATGAATATGTATAACTCATCATTAGAAAACATTGTAAGAACTTGGTATATAATTCTCTAATGGCTGTTACTAAGAAGTCCCTTTGGGAGGCACTCCAAAAAGTTAATGCTTAGAGTTGAAGAGATCATTAGCTCTGCCTTTCTAAACCAGTTGCTCTTGTATATATCTAAGATATCCCAAATACCGATAATTTTATATGGATTTGTGTCTTTGAAGGATGGAATTTATATACTTTTTATTTTCTAGAGAATTTTATAGAGGAAAGTAAATTTTTCATAACTTTTCCTTATTATTTTGTAGAGATTTATTTGCATTCTACATTGTACAGCCTGTGAGAAGACAAGCACAGCAAAAAAGCAGAAATATAAGAGTGTTGCACAGTCTCCTGTGTGGTGTGAATCAGAAATGAGAAAATATTTGATTGCAATGTTGTTGCTTTCTGGCAGATTTTTGAAATGGTTTTTAGATATTTGTTTCTTTCAATTAATTATAAAATCACAAGTTGCTTGGCTATAGTTGTCCAAATCCAGGAAATGCTGAGTTTCACCCCTTTGGTAAAAGGAAGATCTTAAGATCTCTACTTTTAACATTTTAGTAGGAAACAAAAAAAACCCCTCTTTTCTAGGCATCTATCTGGGGGTAGATGGTTAATATAGCTCATATGCCCTTTAACATGCCACTTAGCAATTGTGTGCTGCAGCTGACAAGTGGGCATGACAGCATCTTGTTTATCAATCTTTTACTGGTTTATGAGAAAGGCTGGCATATTTTGTCAGGAATAGTTATGTTTAAGCTTCCTGTCATATAAATAAAGGAGGAAAATGTGTAAAATGCAAAGTGTAATTGACTACTGCTCCAATTTAAAGAATTATCTTTTTGAATTTTCACTGGACAAAAACCAACTCAAAAGCATATCCCTTGAGTTATCTCTACTTCATTTTATATTAATCATGCCAAGGGAGAGTCTGGATCTGTACCTCCCTTCATCTGAGCCAATATTTTCCGTATTCTCCTTCCAGTGCCTCAGTTTCCCTGCCTCAGGGATGAGTGGATTTCTTCTGAACAAAACCAAAGTGAGAACATTCATTAGGCTGTATAAACTATTATGTGCAGAGGGAGCCAAGCAGAGCTCACTTTGTAATTGCAGGCTATCTTCAGCTGTACTAAATCCTGCT
This sequence comes from Dendrocincla fuliginosa, assembly GCA_035047845.1. Taxonomy (NCBI): domain Eukaryota; kingdom Metazoa; phylum Chordata; class Aves; order Passeriformes; family Dendrocolaptidae; genus Dendrocincla; species Dendrocincla fuliginosa. The sequence goes on from JAWWMO010000138.1 coordinate 52,224,180, forward strand.
GGAGGGGATTTTTTCCTGTAAACATTAGTCTTTCCTTGGAAAAAGGTTGCCTGCATTCTTTATTCTCACTAGAAAGTTTTCCTTCACAAAAATAAAACTTAGCACACATAAAAAATCCAGAGTGAGTGATCTGATAAGCATTTAGAAACAATTTATTTTATGTTTTAAGAAAAAAAAAAACAACATATATTTTGTACAGGCAATACTACAGATAGAGAATCAAGACCTACATGAGTTTGTAAATTTAAGCCTGTGAGCAAGGGTATTATAATCTCCTCAGGGATGCAGACCTCAGTTTCAAGTCACTTTTCCATGGCACAGCCATAGCCAAAAGCTATTGTTATACTCTCAGGATCTTTTTCACTGGAAGGAGCTATATTCACTCATACAGTCTAAACATTATATTTTAACTTAAGGGCCATGATTGAAAGTTTAAAAAATAATGTTCATTTTTCTTTGTGAGATTTACAAAAAGGTTTTATATGCTCTGTGTGCATTTATAACAATTATTTTGCTTAATTTATTTTTAAATTGTTACATTCAATTTGCTTTATTTTTTTTTCATTTTAATCTGCACAACCTTCTAATAATAGATGAAAGAAAATATTAAGTTAATCTATTTTCTGACTGTACCTTGTAATGATAGAGGCATAACCGAAATTACCTGTAGGTTACATTTGCAGCAACTTTTTAATGACAGGCATTTTAGGAATGTGAGATTGTTTTGCCAAGCACCCCACATTTTTTTTTTTTTGCGTCTGAGCACATAAATTTCAGAATAGATCAAGTCAATTTTGCAGGTGAAAGCAAAAGTCTGGGAATATTTGAAAAGACCATTAACATATGATCTTCAGTTATTACCGAGTTTTACAGATTGCATAATAAAAATTAGACGTAAATAGCTCTACTTTTCTACAATTTCTTCAGTGTTTTCCTATAACTTTAGACTAATATCAGTGTTTTCTTCTATCCTAAATCAGATCAGAAATAAAGTGACATTTTGTATAAGCTTTTTTTTTTCCTGAAGGTAAAAAAATCCACTGAGATCTTTATTAAAGTTCTTTTGAAGTTCTTATAAAAAAGAAAAATAAAAAGAGCAGAGGTCTTCCCCTTGCTCCCCTTTTCTATTTCCTTTTCTCTACCCTTCCATATATTTTTCCTTTTTGTTTTTTTTTGTTTGTTTGTTTGTTTCTTTCTTTTTTTTGTTTGTTTTGTTGTCCTTGTTTCCCTTTTCCCCTTCTTTTTTCATTTCCTGTGAAGGAGAAAGAAGTAGTAGAAAGACTGAAACTGTTCCGTATATTTGTCTACAAATTAAATAAATAAGATTAAAATAAAATGAAAACGTCTATTGATTAAATTTGCCTCCCTGAAAGAACTCTTACTTGGTACTGACCTTACCATATTTTTACCACATTTGACTGTGCAGGAGGTATGTGTTTGTACTATGACATTAATATCTCCTTTGCCCAAATTCTTACTTCAGAAAGTCCTTGTATGGTGGCTGACTCGGTTTCAGTTCTGTCAGTACCAAAGAAAAACATTACACTTTGGAAATAGAAATTATTTCACCATGATACTCCATGACATTGAAGGATTGACAGATTATTTAATCTATAGAACCCATCATTTGGTCAGAAACTGAAAAAAAAAAATTCTATTCATTAATTCACGGTATTTATCTCAGTAAAATTCATCAAAATGTTCCAATTAGCTATTAATGTACATGTCACAAGTATTATTATAAGATTTGCTCTGTAACTCATCATTGATTAACTGGACCATCATTTTAAAGTGCCACAGGAATTATACAAAGTAGCTGTCTTTTGCTTCCAGCTATGTTTAATTTATGCTCATTACAGTTACCAGGGATATATATTTTTTGCTGCATATGCAAATATTATGGTCATCTGTTATTTAATAAATTCAAATAATATTTTGACTGTGAAAGATTCAAAAGAAAAAATAAGTCTCATGCACAAGTACTGTAAAATATTGTTAGAGAGAAACATATTCCTATCTTCCTACTAATTTAATATATATATGAAAAAATAAAAATAACCCCCTACGCCTGTTACTGCAGTGCTTGAAAGTATTTAAAACTGCAATTAAAACCAGAAAAATATCCAACATAACAATTTTTAAAAACCTAAGCCACCAGTGAAAATATTCATGTACGAAGACAGATAATCACATTTCTTTTACAGAAAATACCCACTTTGAGATACTGATTCATCATTAAAAAAATATAAACTTATATGTCCTTCAGATGCCATCCAGAATAATAGACATTCTGCTACAGAACATGGTTTATTACATTCAAAGAAGTCTAATAATATTCAAGCATTTCCCCTTCTGATTAATGCTGCTAACTGGATCATATGTTACTGTACAGGGTAAAGAGACTTTAGTTTTCTTCAGAGCATAAATATTGCCAAAGCTTATTTAAAAAAGAAAAAAACACACCAAAACAACAACAACAAAAAAAAAACACACAAAAAAAAAAAAAAAAAACAAAAAACCACACAATTAACTGAAAGAATTTGGCAGATTTTAATAT
>JAWWMO010000138.1:52241830-52259011 GCA_035047845.1 Dendrocincla fuliginosa
CACATTAATAAAAGAAAAAATTCTAAGGTTAATTCTGGAATCCTAAAATACTTTCTAAGTATGATTTATACAGGACCATGAAAAGGTTTTGACAAATGAAACAATGGAAAAATTAGCCTTTTATGTAATGCATTTAAAGTACAGGCATTTAAAATTAGTCTATTTTGTGACTTTAAAAAGTAAAATTTTATTGTTTTTTTAATCATTGTTTGTTTGTTTGTGGACTTGGCTTTTTGCTTGTTTGCTTGTTTTTATTATAATAACACATTGATGTTAGACTAGATTAGCTTTCATATGTCATTTTCTACTCTCACAAAATATAGAGACAGTTAGGTCAGACATTTACATTAAGGCATTCAGATGCAATACTGAACTAGAAAATACTCTGGACTCCCTCTATTGTTGGTGCAAAGGGATGCACTCTTCCACATCCTCTCAGACCTTGCAATGATTATATCATCCTTGAATCCATGCACTCTTGAAATTCTGTCCAAATTTAGCACATCCGTGTATTTTTGTGGTTAAAAAAAAAAAAAAAACAACCAACCAAACAAACAAAACAAAACAGGTTATCTGCAGAAGAAGTTAAAATTCATGTACTGAAATTTCTTTTAAAAATAGTTGAACAAAATATTTAAGCATATCCAAAAGAAAAAAAAAAAAGGCACTCCATGTTTTATTGGATCATCTTTCTTAGGTCCTATTGGAATGCAGAAAATTTTCCAAATGTGCACTTGATGTACAGTGATTTTGAGAATTTAATAGTAGTAAATGAGTGTATGGCTGGAAGGAAGAACAGAGCAATTGTATAGTAGAAAAAGTGATTTTTTTTTTTTATTTTATTTTTAACACAGACTGGTGAATCAGTTGCCAGTTCTTTACCTTTTGAAGCAGTAGCAGCTTTTGTGGTCTTATTCTTTTATGAGTTAGCTGCAGTTACATGTGTGGAGGTTCATTTCTTTGCCATTGCCAACATGTGAACTGAAATACCTGAAAAAGTGTTAAAAAACCATGAAAAATATTCATTCTTTAGCAAAAAATGGAAACCCAGAATCAGAAAATGCTCAGAGGGTAAAGTCTGATTCTTCTACTTTGGGAGTTGTATGGCTATATTCTCCACTCCAAAATAGTTTGCAAAATTTTTGTCTTTTCCAGGCACCAAAACTTTTTAAGCTTGAATTTATGTAACTGTGTGTGGTCTTAATCTGTAAACCCTTTGCTGAAGGTTCGCTGAAACTGATTTGATTTAGATGGACAGCTTACTTCCAACAAAGTCATAGGACTTTGGTTCACCTATGAAGCATTTGCTGGCTCTGTCACAACTCCTGTGCTTGTATTTCCCCTCTACAGCACTAAAATAATTTCTCTGCATGCAGGCTTTGGTCCAACACTGGTATAAGGCCATGGAGGAGAAAGATTTGTACCAGAGTCATAAAACTTGGAAATGCTCCAGATTTCACCAGCTGGAATACAGCCTGAGGTGTACGGTTGGATGCATCTATATTTTTTCTTTCTGGCTGCATGAGGAGGAAGAACTAAAATAAAAAAAGAAAGAAAAAAACCCACAGTGGGAATTAAGTATATTGTGTCAAAGACAAAATCATATATTTCAGTAGAGAAACAAAACCATTTAATACTTTCCTACAATAATTTTCTGACTGCACTCTGCACCTGTCTTGAGATGTCAATTGTGAAACAAAAGGGAAATGAGATCTGTGTCATTGTCAGTTGAAAAGGAGAACTCTACAGCACAAAATGAGATCGTCATGAGAAATTCAGAACTCCAGTTCTGCTCCCTTACTGCTGATACCATCAGTTCCAGGTATATATATATTAGTTTGTACTGTTTATGAACCAGCAATCCTTATGGTTTCAGCAAAACTGCATTAGTTTAGGTTCAGCCATCCTATTTTATTTTTGATACGTTGTCACTGTGAAACCACAAAGTTCTAATGAAATTCCTGTGCCATTGTTTAAGACCCAAGAAGGAAAGCCAGACTTTGTTTATTAGGGATGCAGATGAAGTATCTCATATTCAGTTGGTCATATACAATGCCAATAAACCTGTGGTTTCACAAACCTATTCCCAGTGAAGTGGACAGTGGTTTCCAGGGAGTTTAGCTGTCCTATATACTGAAATAATAAACTCAGTCAGAAAAAGAATATAAAATTCATAAACAATATTAGACAAAGAATAGTCTAGGAAATGGAGTTTCACCTATAAATTTCTTGAATGTAAGTGGTGAAACAGCAGAAATAATAAATAATACAGGATTTTATGTTTTGCATTGTGTGAGTTTTATAGAGTTCAAACGGAACACAATAAGGAAACAACAAAGCTCTCCCTGGGTACTTCATAAGTTGTGAGTTGAATTTTCCTCATTGATGCCAAGTGAACCTTCTTCCCCCCACTAAAATATTCATATAAGCAGCAGGGATGCATTCTATTTCCTAAAACCTACATATGACAGCTAATTATAAATGACAAGGATTGATTGATATATACCTGATGTAGCATAAATTCTCTTTAAAAAGATAACCCTCTGTGGTCCAGATTCTAGGTTTTGAGAATGTAATTGCATATATGTTTTGCTGGATTTTTTTTTTTTTTTAAATTTAAGTGATAGGCCTTCAAAACACACTGAATAGAGAGTGAAATTATGCAGAGAGGTAATTAAGAAAGTATTTATTAATAAGATAGGACAGACTGCAGTGCTGAGGCGCAGAGCTCAGTCAGACAAACTTACTGACCAGCTCCATTTTGCAAGTGACTGACCCATTTTATACCCCTTTCTGTCTGATCCACCTTTGTTCTTACTTGGTAGCCTTCCCCTCCACGTTTTCCCATTAGCTGCATAGCTCCAATGACCCTCTGTATAACCCTGGGCCCTCAGTTTTGCACCTTAATCATCTTCAAGTTCCTGGTTTGACTGCACTTTCTTGATAGCCCATCAATTAGCATGCTTGACCAGGCTTGTTTGCAGTTATTGTCTCCCTGATGTTTGTCTGTTAGCAATGTGTGTCTGCATGTTTTATTTATAATTTTCCCCTTCTTCTTGTCATGCCGTTCTGACAAAGACCTTGATTGCATAATCTTACAGAAATAAATGTTCTCACGCTCTACATACCCTCATCATTTAGTCACTAAGTGGCTTTGGTTTTCCTTATTGCCCCTCTTATCATTGGATGATCGTGTTTCTCTCTCGGTTTGTTTATTTACAGCTTCATTCTTTTCTTCTTATCCCCTTTTACATTAAAAAGGTCCTTGACCAGATGTAGTAGCAAAGAAAGGAGCAGACACTTTTTCCTTCCTCATACCCCTACCCTTAGTCTCAAATATTTCTTTTCAATTGACATGATCATGTTCCCTTTATCAGAACAGCGGTCATGTATATGAGCAAGTGGAATCACAGAGTGCCTGAGGTTGTAACGAACTCTGAAGACAGTCTAGTCCAACTCCTTGCTCAAAGAGCTTCAGCTAATGCAGGTTGCTCAGGGTCATGACTTCACAACCTTTCCACACAACTGCAGAGTGCCTTTTCCAGTGCCCAACCACACACAAGATGTAGTGTCCCCCCCACCCCATCAGTGCAGTAAAATAGTGATATTCTATGTCCAAATTATTTCTTTTTTTACTTTATTTTACACCATCAGATCAAGGGTAGACTAAAGCAGGGAGTTAGAAAGTAAAAACTCCATATACTAAAAGTTTGAGAAATTTTCATTTTAACCTACAAGTGATTAAATATACTGAGCCAAGTACTGGTGCTGAAATGCCACAGTTGAGACTTAACATGTTAAAAACAAAAACCAAAATACTCCATGGTTCTGTCTGAAAACTGTAATTCTTACTCTAGATCAGTTAGTTTCTTTTCATGGTGATTTCTGACAGCAGAAACTGATTTTTTTTCTTTCTTTTGCTTCTCATATCTCTGCCACACACCTTTCTTTATATAATGTGTTTTCTTTTAATGCTACTGAAACCTAGGTTAAGATTGCCAGACAGTCTATTCTGAAATCCCAGGAAAAGCAAGAAAGATAAACAGCATTTGTTTATGAGCCTGTGAAGCAAGTATCAGTGCCCTGGAAGCACCCACAGGTCTTGCTGACCTTGTCTAGACTACCCTAGAACTTCGCCACCCTTGCCCTTGGCTCAGGACCCACTTCAGCTCCATCCTAGCCCTGTTTCTGAACTGTCCTGTCTTAACTGGGGTCCTTGGGCATGGTGGTGTGGGTGGTGTCCCCCAGGTGAGACTGGTTAGGTAGCCATGGCTGCCCTGAGGGCCATGGCAGCAAATGCAACCAATTGGAGTCACCACACATGCAAAGCATGTAGTTGGGCCTTTAAAAACTCCTAAGAAATTTCACTGTGATATTTAGAAAAGTGGTCATTTTCTGAGGCTTTTTATATATTATCTAGGATTGTACAGTCCAATGTGGGGCCTTCTGAATGTTACGTAGCATATTGCCCATATGGCCAAACACATAGAACAAGAATGAATCTGTAGAAAATCCATGACTTTCTGTTGAGTTCTGTTGAAATCTCAGATATATTAGGGCTGGAAGCTGCAACTGGCAATTTCCAGAATATCCAGCTCAAAATTTTCCTGCCAGTATAGCCGAGAGAATCAGTAGACTTTATAACCATGCTGTTATTCCATCATTGAAAACATGATGAAAATTGTGCCCCCATGCTTTCTTGTAGAACCAGTGATGATGGCTTTTTAAGCATCTGTCTTCAAATTCTGTGAAGACTTTATCTGACATATATAAACACATTGTTAGCAACTAAATATCTTGGATAAAGGAAAAAAAAAATATGTGTGAGTATAAGCCCAGTCATCGCATATAACCGTTATTTTTATTTATGCAGCCATGCAGAAATGTACATTTTCCTTTGGTTTCATACAGAAATTGCTTCAACAAAACAGAGCACAGTTATCTCTGAAAAGTATGTGGATATGAGATGAGGAGTTACCTGGCATTTGAAGAATGTAAACAATTAAAATTAATTATATGTAATATTCAAAAAGCCAGCAATATCTCATTACAAAATCAATAAAAAATAGGTATACCCTTACCCTTTCCCCCTATTTTTAATTCTTCTAGATGAGAAAATAGACTTCAAATTGAGAGTATTTCCAAATAAATGAAGTATCTATGAAAATGTGAAAATTAAGCACTTTTTTTAAATACTTTTAAGTCTTTCCACAATACATATGTGTTTTTTCACAATTAGCATTATTCTTATTGATGTTTTACTTTTGACAACTGGTGAGGTGTTTGGTTTGTGGTTTTTGTTTTTTGTTTGTTTGTTTGTGGTTTTGTTTTTTGTTGGTTGGTTTGTTTTTTTTGTTTTGTGGTTTGTTTTTTTTTTTTTTTTTTTTAAATGGAAAACAGTCCTTTGCAGAAATTTCTTTCTTCTGTTCTCCTGTGGTTTGGGGTATTATGTTTAAGCACACTGTAATTATCAATATACTTTTGACTTTTTCACTCATTCCCTTTTCTGTAAAGTGTGTTGATTAGCAAAACCACTCGAGCTCTTGGCTAGCTGTTAGTGTTAGTTTTCTTTATTGGGAAGAGAAAAAATGTCTCCCTTCTCTCCAGATAGGGATTATGTAAAATATAAATGCCACACTTTTATTCCTTTGTGTACATACGAAAGCTTCACAAAGACTGATGAGAAGATCTTTAAAGGCTTCACGATAGATACGGGGTTTGTTTGGTTGGTTTTTGTTTGTTTGTTTGTTTTTGTATTGTTTGTTGTTGTTGTTGTTTTATTTTTTTAATAAAGGAATTACAATAATAAATTTTGAAAAAGACTTGGGAAATTTTTGTAAATCAAGTTTGGGGGTACTGTCAGTTTTAAAGTATTATCTCATGAATTATCAGAATACCTTTAATTGAAATACAGAGTTGTAGTAGAAGAAAGGTTCCTTGTATGTTTTCTCCCTGAAACATACACTATATAAGTGGTGTTATTTAGGCAATCTGGATTTGAAATTGTGGGAAATTAATGGCATTTTTAACAATCCAGAGAATTTGAGGTAACATCTCTGCTCATATGCAGGTGATGCTCAGAAAATTTGATTGTCTTATAAATTAGGGGTTTGCCCTTGACAGGCCTCTAAATGTGTAGTGAAGACCTACTAGAGTAATCACACAATAAGGGCATGTATTTACACGAAGTAACAGATCTATGTTAGCTCTGCCTGCTGTTAAATGTTGTGGCAAATCAGCCAATTTAAACACACAAAAAAACTGCATTAAGCTTCACCTCTTACTAAAAATTTTATCCCTATGATTTATTTTTCCTATTCTATGAAGTTGTTCAAACTCAGGATTTAATACTAGGAGATCTCTAATTTCAGTGCCATTAAACAAGACAGATTTGTAATAGTAACAAAATAACAGTGTACAAATTTTTGTTGATAAATGTATAGTCTTATGCCAAGGAAAACTGATATTTCTGTTCTATGACCAGTTTCTCAACTTCATGTGCCATTACATTTACAGCCTGCATTTCTCATTTTCATTTGAGATTTTGCTGAACTTTTCCCCACAACATAATTCTTTTATCATAAGACTCAATGATAAATTCCATGTGCAGAGCAGTAAGAAGGATAAGGATGTTTTGGTACCAAATGTGTTCTCAGAAGAGTTAAGATATTTTTGTCTCTAATAATGAAATGTTTTTGTTGCTTTTATCAGATATTGATTAATGGTGAAGTAGCTGCTTTCTGCTTCATTGCATAAACACTTAATTACTCACCTGGTACAGCCAATAAGAGTTCTGTGAATGTGATAAGAAATGAGGCTGCTCATTCTGAAGCAAATAGCTATCAATAGGAAAGAATTACTGTCCAAGTTATGTTTTGTTTCAAGTATTCTTGTTAGCTAGTGTGAGCATCCTAAACTGAGATGAAATTCCCTATTTATGTAAAGTCAGGTTTGTTAGATTACTTAAAAAAAAAAAAAAAACAAACAAAACAAACAAACAAACAAACAGAAAAAAACAACAAAAAAACCCACCAAAACTACTAAAACCACAAAAAAAAACCACACAAAAAACAAACCAAACCAAACCAAACCCCAAAAAAAAAAAACCAAAAAAAAACCAAAAAAAAAAAAAACAAAAACAAAACAAAAAAAAAAAACCACGAAAAATCCCCTTGATCAATTGAAGGAGGGGACACTTAATTTGCAAGCAGTTAAAAGATACAAAAGTTGAACTCTGCAAAAAATAGGAGTGTTACAAAATTTGGGCTTCTGAAGTCCACATTTTATTCCCTCTTTCAGCTGATCAGACCTTTTCAATAAATCAAAAACTAATGTTTCTAAAAATGTTGTTTACAGAGGACACAAGTAAAGATGTTACTTTTTGTACAGAGGTGGTCTTAGGAGAGAATGAGAAAAATATTTCTTGTTTTTTAATCATCAGATGAAGAGATCCTCTTCTTTCAGGTTGTTTGGTCCTTGAGAAAAATTATCCTGACACCTGACAAGACCATCTGTGCTTGTAGTTGTGTTTCCTCTGTGCTCTTAAAACGTCTTTAGATGTCAGCTTGTTGAATGTGTGCACAGTCATATGTAGCTTAGCAACGCAGCAAATGTAGTACTGCATTAATCTAACAACAGAGGCCACAAAGCTTATTAGACTTTTTGAAATCTCACTTTGGCCTGCCTGGAATTTTGTCTGATCTTATTTAGCAGTAACAAAAATTATTTAAGGTCCAAATAATTGATAGCTACCTTGTTTTAGCTGTTACATCATAGTTGCATAATGCTTATAAAAGTAAATGTGTGGGGGGGTTAACTCTTAGTACTAACAATTGTTTTGTTTGTACATAATGAACTATCTATAGCACTTGAATATTATGCAGTGTAGTAGAATATTCTCTATGGTGCAATAGACTTGAAACTACAGGCACAAGACGATATTGGGATTGTAAGCAGCTAAGCAGTGGTCACTTACTGGTTATTAAAAGGTTGCAACCTTGGGAAATGCGGTTTTATTGGTAATAAGAACAAATATTCAAAATGAATATTTGAATATTCATTCAAATGAATTTGTTCAACAAAGAACAAGTATTCAAAATATGTAAAACACATGATATAGTAAATTTGGATGAAACTGTGAACCAGTGAAGAAAGCACAAGTAATTTCTGTATGTTTGATAACATGCTGCAAGTGGATTTATGAGTGAGGAAAAAGAAACCATAAATGCTGTAGTCCTGGAAAAGGTGTAAACCCATTTACCTTAGGATCCAGAAGGTGAAAAGCTAAACATAACAGAAGGTGTATAATTTGTAAATGGGGGGTGGTGTGTGTGTCGTACACCTGTATTATCCAATAAATTCTCTACTTGGTCATTGATTACCTGTTGCAAATAAATTACAGACCTGTGACTTCATGTCTAAATCCTTTGGTGGCAAATTTTTCATTCACACCTTAACTTTAAATTCAACAGTTTTATGACTGAGTTCCCAGGTGCAGTCTGAAAGAGTGTACTAAATATGAACTACTTTAGAAAATTAATAGAATGCTCATTATCTGCTCCATTATGGAAGGATCAGAGAACACCAAACAATTCCCTGTACAACTTTGTCATCTTTTTATGCTAATTTAGATCTTAGCTATACCTTTGAAACTAAGGTAGAGAAAACTACACAGCTGCAGATCTAATTTTTATGCTTCACTAAGTATTAAGCAAATTAGAAAGTTTCAAATATGGAGGAGGTACTTAATTTTACTTTCTCAGCAGCTTCCACTTAATCTTTAAAGATTTATTCCAAAATAAAATTCAGAAAAGAAACCTATTTTTCATGCTGCTAAAAGATAGCTTGAATAATTTGACATTTTCCTGTTTTATATATTGTAACATGGAGCCTTTTATGTCTTAGGAGCAACGTCCTTTATAAGTATGCTCCATACAAAAAAAATAAATAACACAAATTTTGCTCAAAGAAGAACTTGTGTTATGTATGGAGGGGTGGGGGTAGGGGTAGGAGTGGATAAAAACAAAAAAAGAGAAGTACCACACCACCTTCCAAATACAAATAAATGTAAAACAATATAGAATAAATCTCTTCAGTCCACAGACCAATAGCAGTAAATATCCTGACTCGAGACAATAGACTTTTGTTTCTTTGGGAAACAGCTTCTCTAAAGGAAAATTGCATTATTAAATGTTTATATTTCCTGTCATTTAAAATTAGGCCTACAAATCTTATATCTAAACTCTCAGAAATTAGAGGCTGACTACAAGTGGGAAATGTGCTTATACTTCTGTGCCCTCCTGTGAGACAGAAGATTGCCAAATTTTTGTCTCTCCTCCTTTTAAAAGCCTGATTTCAATATGTGGAATAGAATTTGGATAGACTGTGTGAAACAGCCATTAAAAATATTGTAGCAGCACACAGAAGGTTGAAAAGCCTCTCTAATGTATTCAGGCAGAGAGAGGCACATACTTTGAGAAAGTATGTGTTGGCAAAGATTATAAACACTACAAAAAAGTTTCTCAATGTAACATTTTTTATCATGTTTATTGGATGTGTCTCTGCTGAAGCATAAAATCATTTCACCCTATCTCTTCAATAAACTATTTTTATGTGAAAATTAGCTGTATAGGTGTGTCTGCTGTACTCTGACTAACTTATATGAAGATCAGAAAGACCATAGCCTTGTCACTGAAAAAAACCCCAGCAACATAAATCATACTCTCTCGATAGTTAATCAAGAAATTATATTTAACTCACTTTCCACTAAAGCCTTATCCATCCTCTCCGACACAACAGAGATTTCAAAACAGCAGGTAATTTGTTGAATTACGGTACGTGCTGTCTCTCTGTTCTGTGAGAATCCATTAAGCTCAATTAGTACTTCTGTATCCATAGAGCCTTTCATAACCCTTTTCTCAAAGTATTCTGCAAAGATTGACACTGCACATTTTCCTGACACTTATAAATCACTAATTTTTTATTATTATTTACTATATAATCAGTAACATTCTAAAACTTAGGTACTGAATTATCCTGGAGCAAATTACATAGCACATTCATTTAGGATCCATAATAAGGTAACTTCATAAAGCCTTGGTCAAATGACCTCTTCCTCCTGCCAAGATCGAAGACAGAAGTATCTAGTTAAGTGTGCTAGGAGAAGCATCTGGTTAAAATTCCATCAGCTGTCTCAGAGAATGAGTAGCTAATAAAATTAAATCATTAACTTTACTTCTCATACACTTACTTGAGTACTTGGGGATGCTTTGATGGTTTTGGAGTGTGGGTTTTTTTGTTGTTGTTGGGGTTGTGTTTGCCTGGTTTTGTTTAGGGTTTTCTTTGTTTGCTTGTTTGTAAGGGCAGACATGGCACTATAATGCTTAAATATTTTGTGAGATCTTCACTCAATTTTCACAGCTGGCAAATGCAATGAAAAGCCAAAATTTTACTCAGTTTCAGAAGCAGTAAAATTTGTGTTCTTGCACTGCTCTCAGCAAATAGTCCATTTTCAAAATTCTTTTTCCAAAAAGTATGTAGATAAGAAAACTGAAAGGACTTTTTACATATACAAAACCTCTACATTTCTTTCACAGTTTATTCTGTTCCACCTTCTGATACTACCAGTGAATTTCTTTGTTATATGAAAGATACAGAAACAGTTAAATCACATTAGGTGTATTAGAAAAATTAGATAGTATATTAAAAACAAAAAAGGGAAAACCTTTTTTTAGCCAATAATCTCATAGAATACCTTGGTTTATCACATATTTTGTGTGAATTTTGAACTCATGCTGATGAATTCACAAAAAATAAAATATACTAATACATGTGTCCTTTCCACTGGATCATTAGCAGGCACACACTCATAATTTATAGTTAGAACTTTCTGTGCAATATTACGCATGTATGAAGAACAGAACATTCACATATTTCCACCCCTCTCATTTGTTTAAAAATGCCAATATATATATATATAATATACTATATATATTATGTGTATATTGCACTTGAATATCCCTTCTTAAAATAGTGGATGCTGACACTTAATGCCTATATATGATGTGCAGAAGTGCTTTTGTTCACCTGAGAGGGGCAAAACATGTATTATGTGCAAATTCATACGCCTTCTTTCTGTTAAAAAAAAAAAAAAAAAAAAAAAAAAACCAAAAAACCCAAAAAAACCCCACCAAAAAAAAAAAAAAAGGAAACACACAAAACCCAAACAATTCTATGTATGAACCTGTACCCACATGCAGTTAATTCATTAACTTCACTGAAATTCAGTTTCCTTGGGTTGTCTCAATTTTAGTAGATTTTGGCTTAAAATTAATGAAGAGACAACTGATTTTATAACTTGTGGCAATGGTACTCTCTATTCTCCAGATAAACAGGTATCTCTAAAGCAGGGAATTCCAAGGGAGATAAAAAGAAATGCATTGTGTTAGTTCAAAAGGGCAGTCTTTTACAGCTATAGCAGCACAAAGGATTATGAATCTGGTCTTCTGCAAGGAGTTTCTACATAACCGGAGATTGCATCCCTTGTTCTTCTGTTGCTTCCCTTTTTAACTGTCTAAAACACCTCCGTTTGCAGGGAGACAATCCCCCATCAAAATGAAGCCAACCTCCTGTTGCTTGTTTACTTAAGGAAGGAGGAAAACAGTTTTATATCTTGATTCATAATACAAATGCCTTTCATGTAAATGCTTTATTTAGAGGAAACGTCTTATTACATTTGTGGATTTAATATTTTGCAAATGAATACAAATGTATGACAATTTAATACATTTCTAACAGCTACAAAAGTACTGTTTTGGATGACTCAAATTCTGTTTCAGCAAAAAATTTTTTTCTGTGTATCATGAAATGGTTTGAACACGAGTTTTTTCTAGAAACTAAAATGTCAGAAATGTGTGTGAAGAGATAATTAAAATAAATAAATCAGTGGTTTTTTATTATTATTTTTCCAGCCACTTTTTTATCTGCTTCCTCTTTGTAACACTTCAGGTCCTATCCAAAGACTTAACAGGACTTTAACATTTCTCTGATAATTTTCAGTATCCATCCATAATTATTTCCACTCAGAATATTAAATACCTTCACAAATTGGTGCTGTTTTTCTACATATGCTGATTGCTACCATCTCATTTTATAGCAGTAGGAAATCTTTAATTTCCAGAAAGTATAAGAATTGTACTTAGATTTAAGAAGAAATATTTTAAGTGGTTATTTTTTGGTTTTTTTGCTGTTGTTTTTTTTTGTTTGTTTGTTTGCTTGTTTGTTTTGGTTTGTTTTGTTTTTTTTTTTCCCCTGCTAAAGTAAAACAATTAAAACATTAAGAGATTTACACAACTCACTAGGAGACAAATTTTCTTTTGAAAACTGTTTGGAACAACTAAATCCTATAATTTCACTAATATTATAACACAGTCATTAAACATTTTTGTAGGGACAGATCCATGCTGTGTTTTAAGCAGAAATGCATTCCCTCATAAGAACTATCCAAAACCTCTATTAAAAAAAAAAAAAAATCAATCTGCTTCAGCTCATCTTCTTCATATTTATCATTACTCCAGAGCAGACTCTGTATAAGATGTGCCAGGTGTTCAAGCATTGCTTGATTTCTGGCTTCTTTCAGCATTTTCCCAATCAGTGGATGTCCTGAGAACTTCATATAGCTTCATGTTTCCACATACAGTTTATTTGCCATTGGTTGTCACATTTATTGCTGTTATTTACCTTGCAGAAGTCGCTGCAACACAGTCTTTGTACCCTTTCTTCACTCCTCTCATTGTAGATACCAAGGCTATCATAATAGGAAAAAAAAATAAAATTGAAGTCTCACAATAACTACAAAGGTATGCACCATTATATGAATTGTTTGTCCTGATTATTAAGTTCTGGTCACTTAATAATAAAAGAGTTTCTTCTATGGACATTTCTATTAGTCTATCTGACAACAGATCCTAAAGAGAAGCCAAAGTTTGCAGTCTAGCTGAACAGAACTCATCAATGCCTGCGGATCTGAAGCTGTATTTCCCTGCTGGAAGACGCTAGATGCAAAAATTATCATAGCTTTGTTTTTGGTTGGGTTTGTTGGTTTGTTTTTTTGGTGTTCTTTTTGTTGTTATTTTGGGGTTTTTTTCAATGATATTTCCACATAGATTAAGAAAATAACATTTGTAATTGGCAAATTGGACATTACTGATGGGTTTTTCGTAATATGACTTAGGTATTAGAAATCCACAGCTTTCAGTAAAAGAAGCTGACATCTTAAGCTGTTGTTTTGGTGAATTTGCTCTACAAAATAAAACAAATTAAGAAAATTCCCAACAGAAATCAATAACCAAAAATAATTAATCACATGGGGAATAGACGGCAGGGTTTTGGAAATGTTATTCTCCTATTGTTTGTTCTGCCAAATAAATTCAGGCTTGCGGGGTTTTGGATTTGTATCAAATATTTGGAAACAATCCTGTCTATTTCCTCACTGTATCTGATTTTCTGAATGTTACCAAATAGGGCATAACATCTGAGAATTCCTCTCTCACAGTGAGATTTTTTGGGCTTGCAAATTAGAAGAGGTGAGAATGTGAATTACTTAGTTGCTTCTGAAAGCAATATTGTGAGAATGAAAAAAAAAAAAAAGGATATATAGCAAAATTAGTTTAATTTTAAAAAGTTTAATGCAAGTAATCAGTGTTTGGAAACATTCTGGAGATCTTGCTGCTGATGCAGAACTGATAACATGCATTTCTGCATATGAAGTCATATAAAGGTCCTACTCACAAAGGTAACATTACCAAATAGATGTTTTGAGCTGTCTCCCGTAAGTGGTGTAGTCCTGAAATACTAGAATGCTACTTTTGTCCGCTACTCCCTGGATATTAAAGTGTTGTATTATAAAACAAATAAATGGAAAAATTGATGCTAGTACAGAATTTTTCAGTCTTCTGGCTAAACAAGTTGACTTGTCTAGGAGCTATCAGTCTATTTTGATCTACGTTTTGTTTTTAAGTAATGCAAAGGTATTGAGCAAGTGGGGAAGATGCGACAGCTGGGTGGTTCGCTCCCCCCTTCCCGTCCCCCCCAGCCATGTGGTCCCAAGACATCCTGGCAAAGAGACACACAGAGGCCTCAAGAGAGGGAAGCAGAGAGAGAGTTTATTCACATGTCCAGAGGTATATAAAGGACTTGAGGGAATGCTGCTCACAGCCTATAGGATTCAAGGGTTAAGAACCAATGGGGAAAGGGTTAACAACCGACCAATAACGGGGGGTTTTCACATCGCCTGGCCAAGGTAAATTCTTGCATACTAATTAGGAATATAAAGGTTTTCTCTCAAGGGGTCTTGGGAAGGAGAAAGGTGATTCAGGGAAAAAAAAGGCAAAGACTCCATTTTACAATACAGTAAAAAGCCTCAATTTTTTAAGGCACTTTGGTTGGTTTCCTCATCTCCGTCACAGGCCCACTGTTACAGGAAGGCATTAATTTTTATTACTTTTATAAAAATAAATAAAATATTAATTGAAGTGAGGGCAAAATCAGAATGCTGAAGATTAATTTCTTCTTTCCTTTCTTCCCTAGATGAAAAGGATGAGTACTTTGTACTTGTATGACTACAAGCACAAAGATAGCTGTTCAGATAAGATTCTGGAAACTTTTCCATAAGTAATATTTGTAGCTGACTTGAGATAATTATATTCATTTAAAGAAAATTCAAAACTATTTAATTTCTGGGTCATTAAATTATTTTTAAATTGTCATGAAGCACGGTAATCAGTATCATGGAGCATGTGAGCAAAAGAGGAACAGAAGTTTCAGTTGCCAAAAGGCATGTAGAAAATTAATTTTTTCTTATGTGAATAGCAGTATTGTTTGGTAACATGGCAAAGAAGTAAATAGCTTTTCATTCCTGTGAAGATGGAAAGATGAAGAATAACTGTTGTTGAGGAAAATAAAGATTTTCAATTAAAGGAAGGTTTCACACATTAAAATATATTCCTGAAAAACAGAGTATGAAATATCAAGCAGTTATCGCAGAGATCAGCATTTTTTTACATGTTGTATGCCTAGCCATTAGTTCCAGGGGTGATTAAAACCTCATTGTTAGAAAAATATAAGACTTGCAAAAGGGTTTTGTTGCTAATAGCTGGATTTTTTAAAAAAAAATAATTCAAATATTATTTTAAAACATATTTTAGTATTTAAGTTCAACTATTTGTTTGCTATATTAGCTTGCACTCACAGAGTGGTTTAGAAGACAATGAAATAGGAAAAAGGTTTACACACTTCCATAGATCCATGAGAGAGCTAAAATCCAGTTGTCCTTCTCAAGGATATTACTGTTCAATACTTTCTACCAATTATGAGGAGTTTTACAAGTGAATACCAGTAGAGTATCCAGTTTGAGAGATACCTTAATGTTTCTATCTTTGTTGAAATGAGGTCTTCGTGATCTGCATAAAATAAGTAAAATGAAGTAAAAGTAAATGAAGTAAAAGTAAATGAAGAACTGTGTATTTTGTATAATAATTCTTTGATCAAGACACTAAAAATTCAGCTCAAATGGCTTTTTCATAGTCAATTATAAATTTGTAATGACTGATATATATATATACACATATATATATATAAAGAGACTCAAGGCTATCATAATATGGATAATTTAGAAGCTGCATGAATGGATCCCTTCCTTAAAGGTAGTTATTTTTGTCCATTTGCTTTCAAGACCTTTGCTTTCATCCTTGAAAGGAAGAGTAACAAAAATCTTATAACAGTGTTTTCTCCTAAAAAGCATAGGCAGAGTCAGAAAGCACTGCATGATTTTAAGCGATCTAAGAAACTGTAGCATAGATTCACTTCAACTCATAGCTGTTAACTTTTGATTTAAGATTGCTTTATCTTGCCAGAAGTGTAAAAGGCAAATGAATAATGATGAATGGGCTGTGATGTAAGACAGAACTAATGGCTATTCAGCTGAGAAGTTTAATTAATATTGCACATAAACAATTTTACCTGTCACTGCAGTTCTAACCTTTCAGTTCTAAGGTATAGGCAGATAACTTAAGAAATAGCAACACACAATCCAGAAACAAGGATATTTGTATCCTTGACGTGACAGAACAGCAATAAGGCTAATTGAAATATATGATGCTTTGGCATTGATGCAGATACCTAATTTTGATGGTGTAGGAGAATGACTGATGTGACATTTTGCTCATTTTCTTCAGCTGGAGCTTGTACAATTTCTCAAGAGTAAATGACCTTACAGTATGAGATAATATAGTCCTGACCCTGACTGTCATGGTAGCTGAGACTGTGAACATGCAGTCAGCAAACAGCCCTACTGAAAGTTAGCTACAATTTACAGTGGGGCAAAATCAATTAGAAGTTTCAATGATAATGTCTGATGGCCTTGACACCCTACTTCAGTGTTCCCTCAGCTGCTTCTCACGCTTTCTGTACCATCTGCTTGTCCAATTTTCTTAAGCACATTTTTACTGAGGTGCCACCAGCTTGTCTGAGGGACTAGAGCCACCTATGTGCAGCACAGTGCGGCCTTGGCCCCTCCTTACAGAGGTCACCCCTCAGCCCTCGCTGTGAGTGCCTGGGCATGTACTTTCAGTTCACCATTTTGGATAACTAAGCACACAATTAAAAGTCTGCATTTATTTATTTTCATTCTGATCCAATAAGCAATCTCAGAAGATGTCTACCTTATTAAGACTTAAAGAAAGTTATAGAAAAAATGGGGTGAAAATTCCTCTTATATATAGAATTCACCCTTGAGAAATGGCATTGCATAACAGAAAACTCATGAAATTAATTCTAAAACTACATAAATTTTTACTTTCCCTAACTCAGCAGAGTACCTTAATTGAAAGCCTATGTCATCTGATTTCAGTCTAATTTACTAAAGGTGAAATTTTAGAAAATCTTTAAAATTTGCTCCAATATTTCTCTTCACTGTATCTGTTTTAGCTGCACAAAGTAAACTCACTGTTTAATTTTTCTATTATCTAATTTAAAATAAAAAGTACGCAACTTAGTCCTCAAAATTCATGCTTTACAGGGATTACAGTCAAAAATATATATTTTTGCATTATCTTTTGCTGTTTATCAGAATAGCTACAAACATAAGGTGAGATCACTAGCAAAGACCAGCAGCCACCGTTACAC
>JAWWMO010000138.1:52259687-52281036 GCA_035047845.1 Dendrocincla fuliginosa
TTATCTTTTGCTGTTTATCAGAATAGCTACAAACATAAGGTGAGATCACTAGCAAAGACCAGCAGCCACCGTTACACCTAAACTGTTACCTAAACTGGGAACGTGTAGATTATTGACCGCCCAACACTTTAGCATCCGTAATGACGCAGTCTGCCTATCTGGAGGCTTTTTTTTTTTAGTAGAGATGGTTAATTTTACATCTGCACACCTTAACTGACCACTTAACAATGGTTGCTTATAACCATAAAAACGATTGCTTTAGCTAGCAAGTATTTTTACCTACTGCAACGTTTTCCTTTTACAAATTCCCAGTATTTGAGCAAGATTTTTTGTGATAGATTGATCCTGGCTGCCAAAGTCACTGTATCACTCCCCTTTTCAACTGGTCAGGTGAAAGAAAATATAAAAAAGCCCATGGGTTCAGATAAGGGCAGGGAGAGATCACTCACCAGTTACTGTCTATCTAGGCACAGATTAGGTTTTTTTTTTTTTTTTTTAAATTCACACCCTCTTTTGAAAATCATGAAATCATTTTAAAGGAAGCTAGATGTGTTTTTGGATGCTGTATCTTTCTCTTAACCTGTAACATAGATGTTACTTAAGATAATTTTTGCAACAATAAATAATGGCCCCCAGTAATGAATTATTGTCACAGAATCAATCTTATAAGTGAAGAGAACATTATAAGAAATCATATTTTTTCCATTTGGTACATGCAGAAATATGTGAATCTTTACTGTGAAAAAATAAAGTTAATGTTATTAATAATATCTACAGAGGTTATTACCATTTTGTAATATATTTCTTTTGGGAATTATACTTTCTGATCCAAATTTTCATTCTTTAATAAGATTTTTTTTAATGATACATTTTAATGATAAGGGGTTTTAACATGCCTACAGAACTAGCTTAAGAATCAGTAGGAACAACGCATTTTAGGATCTTTTTTTCTGTAGAAACAGTGAGTGCCTGAGAATAAGCCGCTTCTTGCTTTGGCTATGCTATCCACTTCATAATCTTCTCTTTCTCATCAATACACTGTTCAGCTGCCTAAATAAACCTACCTACTATCATTTGATGCATCCAAGGGTAGTTCAGACATCCACTTAAAGCTCACAGATATGATACAGGCTACAGATTGTTTTTGGACCAGTAAATGGTGCCAGGTAAAATAAGCTAGTACAAATTATTGGCAAATAGGAACTACTAGCTGGTACTTACATTTGGGCAATCAGATCCAACCAAAATACAATTGTAAGTTCAAACTTGTTTTAATTGAAGGGTAAGAGCTGAAAACAAAGGAAGAGAAGAGAAGAGAATCTGCTTCCAAATGGGAAGGAGGAACCAAAAGGAACAGAAACACTAGACTTCTAAATCTTTTGTCTCCATGTTTAGAGCACTTATTTTTGTACCTGTACCAATGTGATGTACCTGATCATGCTTCAGTGATGAAGCACCGCCCAGTCAACATTAATTAGAAAGATAACTGAAACACAAATATCTCTGGTCCTGCAACACTATTCTAAGCATAAACAGAAGCTTGCTCATGTTCTAACTTTTTCATGTATTTGTAAATACATATTTATTACATTGAAGGGGAAATGTCTTTTAAGAAGAGGAAGAAGATATAGGTGATGGGAGTAGAAGGCAAAAGCTCAGAACGTCACAGCACTGAAATGCTCTAGATGTATTGCAGCTACTTTAGTTAGTTGCCTAAACAGCCTTAATGACAAACATTAACAGAAAAAAAAAAATAGGGGTGTCGCATACATTTTTAGTACTTTTTATATTAGTGGGTTAATATTCAGCATTTTTTAAATGTAGGCATGCAAAAGAGAAAGTTTGTAATTGTATTTACCTTACTGAGTTCAAATCAAAGAAATTAACCTTCAAATGAAAAAGTAACATCAGCATAGAATTTCAGACACATTTATTCTTTTTCAGTTTTACAAAATACTTGTTATCAGCTGACTTGTTAAATGTCTTGATCCATTTGATATATGACCTGCTCTTCTTAATGTGCCACCTTTGACCTAAGTATCATTTCCATTGCATTTTACCTACAGTAATATCATTTCACAGTCCTGTTTTGAATGTTATTTTATATTCACAGTACTGTAATATTTTCCTCTTAGTCTACCTGTTTTCTACTGCCTCATATACTTGCACATTCCCCTTTTTGTCTGACTCCCCTAATAACTACCTTAGGTTTCTTTTACTTAGGTGTTGGGTGGTTTTTGTTTTTTTTTTTTTTTTTTTTTTTTTTTTTTTTTGTGGAACAGCAAGCCTGCTATGCCTGTGGAAGTAAACTTTAGAGCTGTAACTTTTGTAACGTCTGTTAGCTTGAGCTTGCTATAGCACAAACAGCTAATAGTACCAGATAAATCACTGGGAAAAGGTTACTCTGTTTCTTAGATTTTACATCAGCAAAGTTGTCCCCTTTGGTGTTTTAATTTAATGAAAGAAGTTAATTGATGCAGAAATAGCTTGACAAGTTACAGGCAGCACTGTCATTTGGAGAGTCTGAGACAGACTGAAGGATGATTCTTCTGACTTCTGAGTCTAACATGAACTTGATTATAAACCTGGATCTGCTGAGACAGAATACAGTCATCACTTTCTTCTAGTGTTCATTATTTTGGTTTGTGTCTTCATTATTTTGGTTCGTGTCCTCTTGAGGCCTTCTCAAAAGTGCAAGTCTCTAAATTACAATCCCAGTCTTGACATTGTGATGCATGTTAGCAGAAACTTCTGCTAACACAGTGGCAGACTTAAGTCAACAGAGGCCTGTAATAGTTTGAAGATACTCCTATATGAACTGCTTTATGGTATTAGCAGCCAAAGCCTCAGCAAATGCTTATATTTATTTGAGGAAAAAATGAATTTACAGCATGAAATGGATTTCTATTCTAAGTCCTCTACTGTTCTTTGCCTACCTAGAGATGGATCATTCCAGGAGCTGCACCTGATCTTCCTTGTGAGTCCCTTCCAACTCAGTATATTTTATGATCTCCCACATTATCTTTGCTCTTTTTCCTTGAATGGCATGGTCAGTCACCTACGTTTTTCATTTTATTTTTTTGGGGAATGCTGTAGTTCTCACCCAGCTGTCTGTATATGTCTATAATTATCACACAATCAAATCTACTGTTCAATGCAGTTTTTCTGACACTTTTAAAATTAAATTATGGACTATGGGGAACTGAAAAGATGTTAGCACAGTTAGAAGTATTCCACTGCTCTGTCAGAATTGGAAAAAACATCACTGTAGTGCTGTAGTGGAAAAGCTCCATTACTTGAATCAGGATGTTCCAGTTCATTGAATTCTAATTTATGATATGCTCAAGTAAATTAAATCTAGTGCATAACTGTGGAGGCACATATAAGACAGTTTAAGTGAGGCCTATTCTGCATTCCACACATTGTAATTTTATATTCATTCCATTTTCATGTCTATTTAAAGTATTATTTGAACAATAAGAGCTTTGATAATGCTTACCTGGTTTCCCCTTAAGATGAGCTTTTTGTTTGTTTGTTTTGAATGGAAAAATAATATAGACTCTATCTATAGTGTTTAGCACTAAGGCCCTCTAAGGAATTCTGACTGGCTGGTACCAAACAGGGGCATTTCTTTGGCAGTATTACGTTAAATTAATTATATAAAAAAAAAAAAAAATGTTGCTACTTTGGAATGCAGACACTGATAACTGAAGAAATATACTCATTTACAAGCATTATTTATCACTGTAATTCCCTTAGTGCTGTGTGTAATAGTTCATGTGTTCATTTAACACAATTTTCAGGGGAGAGGAGATGCAAACCGTGAAGAAAAGTTGTCAAAAATACAGAAATAGAATGCGAATAACTTACTAATTTCAGGAGTGACCAATGTCAGGTCTTCTGTAATGCTGCAGAGTCATCCTGGGAAAGATGGGAACATATCCAAAAAGTAAAGTAGGTGTAACATCAAAGTGGGAGAGAAAAGAAGTGATGCAAAGAAGTGTATTCCTCCTTCTCAGTTCTGTAAATTAGCATCTCATTTGAAGGAAAGGAAAAGACACTGCAGTCTTCAGGGGTTTAAGTCAAAGATTTCTGTATTTTTCCAGAAACTGTAAATATGTTCAGAAAATAACCACCATTTTTTTTAAAGCATTGATTTTAGTGTTTCTAATTTCTTTATACTTTTTTTAGAGATATCAAAATAAATACAAATAAGGTACATATAATCACATATATGTGATTATAATAAATATGACAACTTTTAATATGATCTTTACTGCAAATCATCTGCAGTGAAAAAGACGGTATATTAGAGATTATTCAGCATTCAAGAAATACTTTTACTGAATTTCTTTTGCTTTTCCCAGAAAGCATTAAGGGAGGTTTTGAATACAGAGAAATTAAAAAAAAAAAATATTATTCTATAGATAAAATACTTGGAGAACTTCCATATAAAGGAGTAGTCTCAGAGTCCAGACCCTGTTGCAAGATCTCTCTCTTTCTGTTTCATTTGGTATTAAGAAGTGGTAGCATTCAATAGTTTGCTTCTTGCAGTTTACAACGAGGATTCCTGGTTACTTCTTTACAGGCCTCTGTAGAATCCAGGCACCTCCATTAGCCATTCCTGAACAAAGTAGTAATGCTTACTTGGGAGGGGAGGAGATCGTGAGAATAAAAATCTTTTAGACTCCCACATAAATTAATATCTTTCTGATAATTAAGGTTGTTTGCATAATGAAATAATTTGTATTAACCGTTTTAGATTTGTGTCATGAACAGGAGAATATTTTCAATCTCTTTCATCAGTTAGAAATAAGTACAGGAGGGTTTTTCCTTTCGTTTTGGATTTCATTTGGGATTTTAGCTGCAGTTTCTTACTGTGTATTCACGTAAGTTCATCGGTCTATGAAAAGATACACACTGCTGTCTTTAAATAAATTTCCTTATGAGTCAGATATTGTACAAGCTAGTGTAGTGATAACACTGGTGTTAGGAACAGTGCTATAAAGTAAATGCTACAATTTGGAGCTTATTTATCCTTTAAATGCAAACACAGCTATAGTATTTCATTGTGAATTTAAAAATGTAGCCATCATTTGTCTATAAGGAAATAAAATTTACATGCAAAGAGAAAAATAATTTAAAAAACAGTGGCCATGTGTTAGGGCATTTGGAGACTTGGCCTAAATTTACAAGTACCTTGCAAATTGTGCTCTGTGTTTTCTTGAGTAAGAGGATAAAAAGAGTGAAAACACAGAAAGTAAGTCTTTCTGTAACAATGAACCAAGTAAGTTTTCTCTGTCTCTGGGCCATTGAAAGAATACTACGACTACATTGTAGGATACTACGACCTTCCTTCACTGATATTGATAGCCATATTTTTCTAAAACACAAGTATATTTAGGTGTTTTATAGAAGAAAAGATCTTTGTCATTTCAAGATGACCTTTATACAATTATTTACAACTTATTTTAGTAAATGAGCTATGAGGATGTTTTGGACAAGCATCATGTTTTAAATTCACAGCTCAAAATATAAGGAAATTTCAGTATCTTGAAAATAATATTAAAATGGAAAAAATACATTATGTTTACCACTGATGATGGCTGTCCAAAGTAGTTTATAAAAAACTTAAAGCAATATGTTTTATGACTTATGTGTTATGCACTGATAAATACTTCCAAATTATCTACTTTATCAGAATTAATCACCCATATTGCCAGAGAAGAAAATAAATAGTGCTTATAGATGTAATTATAAATCAAAAACAAGTAAACATTCCCTTAAGCAGGTATATTCTTAAGGCAATTTACAAGCTATTACTATATAGATTATATATAGATTACTGGTTAATAAGTGCAGCAATCAAATTGAAGTCAAACTTAAAATTAAATCAATATATTTGAAGTTCAAGTAAATATAATAGTTAGACCTATTTAGGAAGTTTAGTCATCAGAGCGCAACATAATTAAAATATGTAAGCATCAATATTCGTATATAAGGTCAAAATAGCAAAGGAAAATTACTCAAGCTAGGAACAATTATATGACAGCTTGGATTCAGAAAACTTTGCCCTCTAAGTTTGAGGTCAAAAATTTACTCCTTAATCTTATTGCCATGTCCTTCTTTGGTAATTTTTCACTGCTCCTCTGCATAACTACATACCCTTTCTATAAGCTTAATCAAAGAATCAAGTTCAATTAGGCAGATGGCCACTTTGGTGAGATTTTAGAGTTCACTTTTGAGACAATACATTAAAATCACTATTTATTAAGTTCATCGCTGAAACAGGGAGGACAAAAAAAAAGAGAAAAAAAAAACACCTCTTCACTAAATAAAATTAGAAAAATCATAGAATTATAGGTTATCCTGAGTTTGAAAGGACCCACGAGGATTGAGTCTAACTCCTGACTGCACACAGAGCAACCTAAAAGTTAACCCATGTATCTAAGAGTATAGTCCAAATGCTTCTTGAAGACTGACAGGCCTTGACCTGTCAGTCTTGACCACTTCCCTTGGGAGCTTTCCAATGCTTTAGCACCCTCTCAATGAACAATTTTTTCCTAAATTCCAATCTGAACTCCCTCTGGTATAGCCTTAAGACATTTCCTTGCACCCTATCACTAGACAGTGGAGAGAAGCACCTTCCTCTTGGTCTGTTTCATGAGGAAATTGTAGACAGCAATGAGTTCAGCCCTCAGCCTCCCCTTATCTAACTTGAACAAACTTAATATCCTCAGCCACTCCTCATACGTCATGGCTTGCCTGTCCTTTCACCGTGTCTGTTGCCATTCTTAGGAGCAACAGACAAGATCTCTGTGAGAAATTTTCAGTTAGATTTTTTTTAAAGTGGAAGAAATTAAATTCACAAAGAAAACTAGTGGTTTTAATGTATCTTCTTAATATGTGCAGGTAAAAACGGTATACAGGGCTAACATATACTTTTATGAGCCAGTAGTTGCTATAGGCACTTCCAGTTTACTGTTGAGAAGTAAGAGAAATTGAATCTTTTGATAACTGCTTCTTAATACCACCATTGCACACTGGAGGCCCACCACCATGAAAAAAACCAGCTTTGCAGAGAAGGAGTTTGAGGTTCTGTTGGACAAGCTGACTAAAATAAACCAGCAAAACACCCTCATGGAAAAGGAAAGCAACATCATAATGGGTTGTTAGGCAGCGTTGGCAGCAGGACGAGCCTCTGATCCTTCCTGTCTGCTCAGCACTGATGAGACCATATCTGGAGTGCTGTATGTTCAGACTTTAGTCTGAAAACTATTAGGACTGTTCTATCTAAATTAAATGTAAACAAAACTTTGTTGGAAGGGAGGGTGAGGGCAATTTGGGTGCTATCAGAATTACCCTCCTTATATTATACAGTGTCTAAATATTCTCATCACCAAAGTTGTGTAAACAGTCAGAATGCCTGCTTCAGGCAATTTATAAAATTATACAAAGAAAAATTACCGCAGGATACAAGTTCATGAATGTTATGTTAGCATATATTGTTCATCATATTTAGGGAAAAAAATAAAAGCAAGAAAACCCGAAATTCTAGTTCTCGTGAAGCTCAGACTAGATTCTGACTTTATGCTCTACATTGCTATGATAAAGGATTAAAAATAAATTCAGGGAGTATTTGATTTCCTTAAGAGCTGACAGAAATAAGCAGTAATGTATGTTTAGAGGACCTTTCATAATAGTAAATTCTCATAGAACAGAAACTCTAAAATAAGCATATGTTTTTACATATCTGATTCTGGTTTTGTTTTCTTTTGTTTTGTTATGCTACTGCCTAGAGCTAAAAAGGATTGCATATTCGTTCTAATTCTTCATGCTTAAGAATTCTTTATTAAGCCCATTTCTTTTCTTTTGAGCTGCTTGTTATTCTTTGAAGTTAGGTCTCCTCAGGCTCTTCGATATTTTCTATTGACTCTTCTCACTTTAATTTAATTACTTTTTCTTTTCTGAGACGTTACAGAAATGGAAAGTATACAGGCTGTACTGAATTATATTTCTTGCTTGACCTTTAAATATTAAAAGATGAGCAAAAAGTATCTTGATATAGAATAAAAATTTGGATCCATGGTTTCCTTTGAATGCCATTAAAAATGTGTATTCTTTTTGAAGCAGGATTGCATGCAGAAGCTATGAATAAAATCAATAGCAAACAGCAGATTTAGTCATAACATAATATGAAAAATGGGAATACTTGTAGTTGTATATGAGCCCTGAAAGTAAAACAAAATGAGGCGGGGGAAAGAGCAGGGCAGTGCTTGAAGAAATCACTTAGAGTTAATATGAATTCTGTAATGGGTGTTTCTTCACAAAAGAACTATACATCAGCCAAAAAATTTGGGTTTCATAGGGTCAATGAAGCCAGCAGTTTCATTTTGGTATCTTTTTGAAATGACACATTTTGCTAACACTCAGAGGTAAAAATTACAATAGTAGTAAAATTTTGACATGGAAGAATAAAAATGGAGAAATCACCTTTTAGAACACAAATTTTCTTTTCTTTGTGGTCATTCAGTAAATAGCTGTCCAATTACACTCTTACACAAGTAAAATTTACTAAAATCTCTCCTAGTAACTTCATCTTGTGGTTTGGAAGGTCGTTCATACAGGAAGACACTTCAAATATGAAGAAAAATTATGCATTATTTTTAGGAAAAATCTAAAGTTTGGCAAGTTTAGGGATGGGAAAAAATGTAATAATAGATCATTTTCTGATTATGAAAACCTAAATTACTCCTACTTTTAGTTGAAACATTCTACAACTTCGACAATGAATTAGCATTTTACAGCCTTTGAAAATAATCCTGAGGTAAGAATGAATGAAGCCTTCATAATCCAAAGGGAAATGGTTAGTGATCTGCTACTCCATCTAGAGACAAACAAGTCTATGGGGCACGATGAGATCCGCTCAAGGGTTCTGAGAGAACTGACAGAAGGTCTCACCCTAAATTCGTGAAAGATATTGAGGTGTTGGAGCTAGTCCAGAGAACAAAACAAAGCTGTTGAAGAGTCTGGGGCACAAATCCTATGAGAAGTGGCTGAGGAAGCTGGGATTGTTTAGCTTGGAGGAGATGCTCAGGTAGAACCTAATCTGTTCTCTACAGCTACCTAAAAGGAGATTGTAGAAAGGTGGAGGTTGGTATCAGCTCCCAAGTATCAAGGGAAAGGACAAGAAAAAATGGCATCAAGTTCCACCAGGGGACATTTAGATTGGATATTAGGAAAAATGTCTATGCTGAAAGGGTGTTCAGTCATTGTAACAGGCTGTCCAGGGAAGTGATGGAATCGCCATTCCTGGAAGTGTTCAGAGAAACATATGGATGTGGCATTTAGTGGTTAACATGGTGGTGCTAGGTTAACAGCTGGACTCCATGATCATAGAGGTCTTTTCCAACTGTAATGATTTTACAATTTACATGGTTGAAACCCAAGAGGATGTTGTCCAAGAGTTAGCATGAAGAATACAAGCCCTTGCTTTCTGATTTCCAACACACCATAACCTCCCATGGACAGATGATTCCTGCCAGCCCCATGCAGATATTTCAGCTAGGACCGTCTCTGCTGATGGGTTATAACGGGCCATAATTAACTCAAGTGCACTTACATAATAGGCAGCCATAAAGTCTTAGGTGTTAAAAACTCCTGAAATATCCTGTGATCCAGTGCAAAACTCCTCACTCCAGGGGAGGTACCAGGCTATTTCATCCTAGCCTAAGCAAAATATAAACCCCCAGTGTTTTGTGGTCTTCCCTCACCATCCTTGGCTTCCTTTGATTGATCAAGACTGCAACCATCACGTTGACGAAACTGGGACTGTCACCACTGAGAAGACCAGAAGAAGAGGATCAATGGGTTGGCCTAGAGTGATGATAATTTTCTACTAAATCTGTCTCTCTGTCACTCCCTTTCTGTCCCTCCCCCTCTCTTCCCTGTTTCTTTCTATCTCTCTCTACCTCATATTTACTGTTCAATAAAAATCAGTACTACTGACTTCAGCATATGGTCTCATTTACACCTTAGTTCAGGCAGAGGAATCTCTCTAAAAAAATTAATACCCAGATCATGACACCTGCCTGCGAGGGAGTCAACAGCTCCTCCTAGTTTTGTATTGTCTGCAATTTTCTTAGTATCCTTCTCGTCCTGAATCCAAGTAATTTATGAAGATGTTGAAGAGCACAGGGCCCAAGATGGAAACCTGTGGAACCCCAATAGTGACAGGTCACCAGTCTGATTCACTCATTCACCTCATTCACTGTTACCCTCTGTGCTTGAACCATGAGCCAATTGCTCACCCACCACATGATGTGTTTTTCCAGATGTATGCTGGACATTTTGTCCAGAAAAATGCTGTGAGAAACAGTATTGAAAGCTTTACTGAAATCCAAAAAGGTTACATCAACAGCTAGGAGGCTTACCTTATCATAAAAGGAAATCAGGTTTGATATGCAGGACTTTTCTTTAATGAAGCCTTACTGGCTATGACCAATGACCACATTGTCTTTCTGGTGTTTTTCAATATTTCCTAGAATAATCTTCTTCATAACATTACCAAGCACTGAAGTGAGACTGACAACTTTGTAGTTTCTGGAGTCCTCCTTCTTGCCCTTCTTGAAAACCAAGACAACCTTTGCAGCTTCTAGTCAGCATGGACCTCTCCTGATTCCCTAGACCACTCAAAAATCATCAAGAGAGGTTTTGTGATATATCAACCAGCTCTTTGAGGATTCTTGAATGAATGCCATGAGGCCCCATAGATTTGTAGGGATCCAGCTGGAGCAGGAGATCCTGCATAACTTCAGGGTCAACTGGGAGTTGATCATTCTCACAGTCATAGTCCTCCAGCTCAGGGCACTGAGAACCCTTTGGTCTGTCATCTATGTTGAACATAGAGGCAAAGAAAGCATTAAATACCTCTGCCTTGTCCGTGTCACTGTTTGTGAGGTGACCATCTTCATCCTGTAATGGGACAGTGTAATTTTTCTGTAATTGGCCAATGCAATTTTTCTCTGCCTATTGCCATTAATAACTTTGAAAAAACTCTTTACTGTTCCCCACATTTCTGGCCAACTTCAACTTCAGTTGATCTTTGGCCTCTTGAATTTTCTCCCTACAGAGGCAAGCAGTATCTCTGAATTCTTTCAGTGTCACTTGATTTTGCTTCCACTGGGCATACACCTTCCTTTTTTGCCATTGCCATTAAGACCTTGTGTCTCAGTGAAGAAAATATGTGCAACTTTACTAGCTGTTTGGCCAACCTGGGTATGCAACTGATGTGTAGCTTTCAAGATTACCCTTAATCTTTTATTTGTTATTCACCAAAAAGAAAAATTTTTGCATTTGTTATTCACCACAAGAAAAATAAAGAAGCTCCAAAAAATTATTACAGTTTACATTTGTGTTCTTCTTGGGATATTTCAATTACTGAATAATAATGAAAGAGATTCATTCAACCATTAGGTTTGCTTCAGACAGGGACTCTATCCTGATGTACTGTTTTCAGAAAGGATCTTGGAATGGTTTGGATGGGGGGTCTGAGCAACCAGGTCTACTGGGTGGCATGGCAGAGAGGTTGAAACTAGATGATGTTTTAGGCCCCTTCCAACCCAGGCTTGAACACTTGGGATGCCAGGGATGGGGCATCTGCAGCTTCTCTGGGCAATCTGTTCCAGTGTTTCACCACCCTCATGTCCAGTTTTTCATCATGTTCACCCAGAACATGACATAGTTAATCTGAATACAGTAAGGGAATCATTAAATAATGGTCTAATTTAACTCCCGTTGTATCCCAATAGTCTGTCTTGCATTGTTTTGTTTAATAGACTGTTTTGATAGAGTAAGAAATCTTTGTGAATTTGAAACATTGATTTCCTCTGTAACTTTTTGAGAGTAAGTGTAATGCAAAGTGTTCAAGAGCTCATTTCTTATTGATTTAGAGTAAATAAACTAACCAGAAAATGTAAGTATTCACAGCACATTTTAGTAATCTAAAGTTTGATTCAGTTTTGTATGTGAAAAATTTAGCCTTAAGGTTACCTATCATGTAATAGTAGAAGAAAGGATACACATGGAAATAGGTTTTTAATTTAGAAATAGTCTGAATAATATTTTGCTTTTTACTATTTTTTTAAATTAAAATATAGTTTTGAGTAATAGATATTCCTAGTGAATATTTATAAATGTTTAATTCAGAAATTTGAGATTATTACTTGGTTTTCAGACTTGGATTTTTCAGACTGTCCATTAATACAAAGGGTCTGTGAATATATATACATATATATATAAAAAAAAAAAAAAAAAAAAAAAAACACAACAACAAAAAAAAAAAAAACAACCCTGAGTTCAACCCAGAGCATCCATGTACATTTCAAAAGATGATAGTAAAATATTTTATAAAACTTTCAGACTTCTTTTGCATTGTGGTGTTATTAATAATACTTTTTTCTTTTCTTTTTTTTTGTTTGTTTGTTTATTTGATGGCAAATTTAAAGTGTAAAATTCCAGTAAGAAATGTGATATGTCACAAGTTAATAGTGATGAGGCAGATCCAAAATATAGGAAGCCCAAATTTGATTCTTACTTTACTTGGATGGAGCCTGGTTGATCACATTCTTTGATGAAATGCTATTGGCTGTTTTCTTCCTCCTTTACTTGTATAAGAAATGTTTAGAGCACCATAACTATCCTTGTGAATGCTTTTATTTTTTAACCAAACATAGATTTTACACAGAATTTACAAGATAATATAGAGATATTAGAAATATTTACCCTACTGATAAAGAACAGATTTCCATTTTAGTGGGAAGGATATCCATTCAGAACAAACACTTAGCTTTTGTTTGTGTGAGTTTCCTCTTAAAAAAAAAAAAAAAATGTAGAGTTGTCATTCTACAAGAATATTGATATAAGATTGTGAGATATTGCCCAAGAGGTATTCTTATTGATAATTTAGGGGAGAAAATAAGGGAACTTGGTAAAAGTTCAAAAACTACACAATCTAGACGAAATGTACCACTACAATATCAAGCCAACACATACTAATCTACAACACTTAAGTCAAGATCCAATCTCTTCAGTTCCAAGCCACCCAAAGCATCAAGGAAGGAACAAATCAAAAGAAGCAGAGGGAACAAGAAGAGAGAAGGAAAATTAGGGAGAGACACCTTAGGTACCTTTGGAGCCTTGTAGAAGACCAGCTCTCACACATCCAGATGGCAGAGCCATGACACATGGGTCTCACATTCCTTTGATTTTATCTGATCGGGTCCCTGTAGCCACCATGCCCAGCTGGGGCCTCTGACCCACTGGCTGCTCTGGGGTTCCCGGCCAGGGTGAGAGGCTGTGTTCTCACTGTCCCTGCCAACCCCAACCTGTGTCAGGGGCTCCAGGAGCTGTGCGGTGTTATAGTTTTCCTGGGCTATTTGTGACTGACAGCTGCTCCAGGGCTTTCCTCTGTGGGCTTCAGGGCCTGCCATGAGGGATACAATGCCACCCCACCTCTATCCTTTCCCTCTCCAAACACATGCACCTCTCACAGGGTGGTTCCAACCCAATAATTATTGATCTGGTGTCTAACACAAGGTTAAAGTTCTTTATGTAGTCTTAACCCACAGAACTTCAAAATGGTTTTGGAGACTAATAAGATCACTTCATATAAATATCATGTATCATAATGCTTTTCTAAAAACTAGATTTCTGTCATTCAGCATGATGATTTTGATGAGTTTAAAGTCTTAGTCTTATGTTAATTATATATTAATATATAATTTTATTATATATTAATAAATAAATATTAATATATTTTATTTTACAAAGAAAAAAAAAACATTAAACAGAAATACTGAGGTAAGCTACATCTAACCAGTAAGGAGCAAGGATATTTACAGCTGGGTAACCATATCAGAAATACTATATAAGGCTGAGATTTCTTACTTACTTAACACTAAATTTAGATATACAGATTTTTATGCTTTGATATTTATAATGTTTTAATTTTTATTTCTTTTTCCTAAGGTTGCACATGTGTCTATAAGAATGTACATGGCATGCATGTCAATGTGAATGACATATAGATAACCATCATGTCACACAGCTAATGTTACAGTCCAGGCACTCAATGAACCCCTCCAAGATGTTGCATTTTCCTGTACAAATTCCCTTTCATTCATTTCATTTCTTTAAGTGTAAACAAATGTCTTTCATGACACTGTTCTGTGCTGACCCCCATCGTGATGGTTACTTTTAGCTATTCTTGTTGACTGTAACTTCAGATATATGAGGAATCACAAAACAATTCCTTTCACTAGTGGCTGAACATTGTCTCTTCTTTCCCTTCTTTCTGCTAAATATATATATATATATAAATGCATATAAAAATTACAGCATATAGTATTCTATTTTGTATGCTGTTAATTTCACCTGATAGTTGACTTCTGTTATGTGTAATGATTACATTTCCCTAATGATGAAACACAATATGAAACACAACCCTTCTCTATTTGGCAACAATCACTAAACTCAGCAGTTACTTAAGCTCTGAAAGTGCTTTATAAAGCTTTCATCATTTTCACATTTGAAAACTTACTGCTTCAGATAATTATGTTCACTATACTTTTTTCAAAATTTTTATTGAATTAAAATTTGTTCCATCTATATTTTTATCTTAGAAACGCAATATACTTCAGAAATGAAAAGAGCAATGTGGAAATATTTCTGTGAAAATGTATATCATCACGGTTACAATGTTCTTTTGAGTAGGCACATTGTAGCATGAAAGCATTCGGCTGATCTGCTTGAATATGCTTTCAACAGCCCACACTTCAGGAACATTTGGATAACTGCTTCTTGCTAACACTTTTTTCTCATTACCAGGCTGGTATGTAATGCCAGAAAGCATTACTACACAGCTCGAAGCAAGCACAGAAAAGGTGAACAGAATGCTTAGAATGGAGACTATATGCACTATAAGGATCTTGTTTGTGCTGTGCCATTTGATCTTGGAGTCTCCAAATTATATGAAGCTCTCTATACTCCTAAGAATCAACTATTTTGTTATTTGGAATATTATCTATGTTCTTATCTGATCATTGCATCAACTGATCAATTTTATGACTAAATTTCCATCAGTCTAATTCTGTTGAGGAGAAAGTTGATCATTCATCAGTTTAAATTATGCCTCTGCCTTTGTTCACTTTCATTCACTCTAATTCCTTGTGGTACAAGGTATTTTCTTCTGAGAATGGCACTTTTTTCGGTTAATTTTAAATTTGTATGTTGTCTTTGATTTCACACATTAGACTACTAAATATCTCTGACACAGCTTTACAGAACTGAAAATCAGCTCATTGTAAATTAAACACACCCTTTCAACATACGCAAACATGTAGGAATACAAAACTGAAAATTCAGAATGCAGTAAGCTTCCCGAAAAAGTCTGAGGGATGCTTGCAAAGCCCTGGGCAAATACCAAAACACATGATGCCTCCCGGGAAGATAAGACACTGACCCACCTCTGGACCTGCAGAGACTCCCTTTGCATTTGACAAGATTTGCAGTTTTTGTGTATTCCCTGCCCCTCACCAAAACTCACCTGACCACACGAATTGTTCTCCCTATCCTTATGTTCATGAATAATGGATTCCCTAGATACCCCTAGGGGTATCTAGATACCCCCTTCTCCGTAGTTAACATAATGTATTCCCTTAGTTACCCCGTTTAGCATAACCCAGCCTCTTAGTTGTAATAACCCTATATACATTGAAATGTGCTTACAATAAGCGATTTTGTTTTACCCTTGAGACAGAGTCTCTGTAACTGACCCTCACACAAACACATCCACACCATGGGGTTAAGAGCAGTCTGCATATTTGCACCCTCCAAACATACATTTAATTAAGATGGATACACGGTTCAGCTATTTTCAAAGCAAAGAACACTCTTTAAATGTATTAGGGTTGAGTATAACTAGTTGAGAGAAAATGTGAATATATGTGGATTGCCTTTGAGCTGTGTTCTTTCAACTGCTTTTCTCAAGTGAATTCACTAAGAAAATAATTGTGTCTGAATATCTACAACTCTTGAGTCATCTTTTAGATCAAATACCTTTATTCCTTATTTGAAAAAGTTGTCCAAGAACATTAGTATACCATGAAAAACACCTTGAAGTATGTAGATTAAAAGAAGGATCACCTACTTAAGTTTAGGAGTTCGTTGCCATCTTATTTAGACTTAATTTGGATGAGTGCCTGAAAAGGTAATCCAAAGCTAAAATTTAAACTGGTAATCAGTAGTGTAGTTATAAAATAAAGCTCTAATTTTTAGTAGTCCTTTGACTGAATTGCAGAGTTCAAATTTATTCTCTCAGTTGTTTTCAGAAAAAAAAATGTAGAAATGAGCTCAATATTTTAGAGTGAAATTATGCATATGTAACTGATGATAAAAGCAAATAATGGTCTTCAAATGAGAAATCATAGTGCTTTGCATTTTTACAAGTGAAATCAATGCTGATTTGATTATCATTAAGTTTTATGAATTATAAATTAGCTACTCTTAAATAATACAACATTTCTAACAAAATGTAGCCATAGACCTAAAAAATCTATCTTAAAGGTGTAATAATTTTGCTCATATGTTGACGATTGCTTATATAAGCTCAGTGGATTCTACTAGGTTTGTATCTGAGAAATTCATGTTTATGTATTCAAGTTAACATTTACTGTGCCCAGTTCCCAAAGGAATAATTAATACCTCAACTTAGATCATCTTTGGCAGATGAAATCCTGTTTTTCACAAGGCATCTTAAGCTATTACTTTGTGCAGATGTTAGAGGAGCAAAAGGTTCATCAGTTTCAATGTCTGGCACATATGACGGATGCCCAGGGGACTTGAAAGACAACATTGGAGAGGCCTGCTCTCAGTCACTGGTTACACACTTCCAAATTGTTAATGGGCTCATCAGGCATACTACACAGAATGTGTGACTTGTGGCCTCTCCTACGTGAAATTGCCTACATAGATTTGTTACTCTTTGAAACATCAAGTGATTTTGAAGCCATGGAGTCATTAATGCTGTAATATCACCAGAGATCCCTGTCACCAGAGAAACTGCTCTAGTGCAACATCTACCTTGGTATTTTTAATTATGCATTCTGAATTCTACCACAAATGCAGTATCTAGCTTCTGTTTTAAAGATTCTTATTCAAAGGAAAGAAACAATTTTCTCATTTTCTACTAATTTTTACTGTTAATTACTTGTAAAGAGTTGAAAAAGGATTTTAAAACCAAAAAATCTTTGTGGCAAATTCTTTTTTTTTTTTTTTTTGGTAACAGATGTTTTGACTAACAGGTTAAATGTTTTCTCATGTCTCAGTATTCCTTGGTTATATGATAAAAGGTTATATTCAAAGTTCTTGAATAACATTCAGAGTAAAAGTCAAAGGTAATATGCACCTCTACTGATATTTTTTTTATCTATTCAACACATCCATCTATTGAGGTAAATGTACTTTATTATTTTTGTATGTTTAATTAAAACTTTTACCAAACACAACCAGGTTAATTTTTATTATTTTAAAATATCATCTTTAAACAAAGAGCAAATGTGAGAATTTTCTGCCTTAAAATTTGAGAAAAAATTATAGGAATCTTTTAATTGAAATTTTAAGGAATTTATATCCAAAATTTTTAAACAGCTTTACTTGCAGCAGTCACTGCTGATAAATAAGCATTTATATAGATAAGCATACAGATAAACTCCAAGGAATATGTTTGCCAAAAGAAAAGAAAAGTAATTGAATTTCAGGAACATTTCAGGCTTATGTGAAATAGAACCATTTTTTTCATTCTTTTAATGTAATTTGAATTCTTGGTGCAAATGTGTCAAACACTTTTATAGAGTGGGAAGATCATAATTTAAGCTGTCAAAGGGTGAAATTATTTTGAGAGGTTTCATCAGCAGGGGGCTGGAAACAGTTTAATGTAAGAGTGTCTGCAATTAATAGAGTCGTATCTAGCCAGAGGGTAAATTTATTGTGCTCCTGTTGTCTTTCTTTCTCTTTAATACACACCCCAACCCCACCCCGCATTTTGGAAAGTTCCCTTCATGAATACCATGTCTCTTCAATAATATAAATTGGCATGAATAGTTTACAGCACAAAAAGGTATTTACTTCTATTTTTCTTTTCCAGTTATTAATGAATTAAAGCTTTCAGGTCAAAGAGGTTTAATTTACTCTCAAGACTGTGCATTTGGCAATGAATGAGGACCATTTACACTGTATTTCTGATTATTTAAATTATTTTAAAATGGTTTTTGTGTATGAACAATGAGAGTTTGTTTCTCAAATACACAAAAAACTCCATTTCTTCCAATAAGAGGTGGTGCTCAATTTTGTATAGATGAGAAGATTTTTTTGTACAACACAGATAAAATGTTTTTATCAAATTAATCAAACTTTCTGAGAGAAAAAGGAAAAATCTCAGTGGAGTTCTTGGTTATGAGATTGTGCCAGTTAAAATTATTATATGAGGGTTTGTGGGTTTTTTTATTATTATAAATTAGGTTCCCCAAACCTCTCAAGCATATTAGTGTCTTTCCTATTACTTATTAAGTATGGGTTCATTAGGATAATGAAGTCAGGTGAGTACTTCTGGAAGAGTAAGTATCTGAGAATTTAGAATTCTTAAAGACATGTTTTATGTCATTGCTCATTCTACACTATATTTGCATCTACCAAAAAAGTTCCTTTAACATGGTACCACTGACGTAGTTCCTTTGTGTTAAGAAAGGGAAGAGTAAGAGCAAAAGTGTGAGCACTGCTGTATTTCCTGCACATTTCTGCACTCTCATCTCATTTCTAAAGCCTACATCGAAATTTTCTTCCTGACAAGATACTTCCTCTTTTCAATCAGCACATACACAGTGATGAAGAGTTTACAGCTCTCAGGTACGACACATAGAATGGATCCATCCTACACACTAGGCCCAATGGACCTATTGTTTTTCACCTTCTGTCCTTATTTGCTTTGTTTTTTTCAGTATAGCAATGCATCCTGAGAAGATAAGACAATCTTGAAGAAGGAACTGGACATTATACTCAGTATTTCAGCATTTTCTAGTTTTCAGATAAGGTTTATTCAAGGAACTTACCCTGTCTTCCTGATATTAGAATGAACCTCAGCATGTTTATATTGCTTCTTGTCTTCTGTCTTTTATAATTCATAAAAAGTAACAGTGTAAAAAGTCAATGCTTTTATTGTTGCCTGATTATATTGATCATTGTAATTATCTAGATTTGTAAAAGATCTTGGAAAGAATGAACTGTGGAACAGGGGAAAATACAGTAAATAAGATTAGAGGCTTAAATAATTGTTTGAAGAATAGGGCCTAATTTTCATGGCTTTACCTGACAGTAAGACCAGCTATTTTATTTATTAGCATTTAAACAGGTTATTTTTTTTTTCCAGTAACAGTTGAGTTAGCTGATCCATTTGTTCACTTGCATGAATAAAACTAGCGCTTCAGAAAGTCAATATCTGATAATATTGAACTCATTGTTGAATAGACCTCAACCACTGATAACTGGTTTGAACAAGCAAGGGAAAGGAAAGTCTGCCAGAGAGTTAATTTAACAATAATAATAACAACAACAAGTAATAACATCCTAGGAAAAGATATGAAATTCATACTACCTTAAAAGATCTACCAAAATTATTTATTTCAAAATGTTTACATTTGGATGAAGACAATTCAGAAGAAAACAAGAAGGAAGGAAAGAAGAAAAAAAACCACAAGTTTGTAGAATTAAGTGCAGAAAACACCTTTACAAAGGTAAACAAATTGTTTGACACTGAAACAAACACCATAAATAGATATAGTCATCATACAATTTTAAGAATGCATACATTTAACCAGACAAAGGCTGTTAGTCTGTTTTTGCATTCATAAGACTTTTTGTTTAACACCCCCTGCCCCCAAAAATAATAAAAAAAAGTCAAAAATAATTGGGTCATGTATGAGTATTATGAAATAATTAATTTCCAAAACCTTCGTGGTCCAAATAAAATTGTTTCATTCCTCAACCTTTAACGAAGACTTTTTTAACTCTTTATTAATAAGGCCAGGTAATTTCTTCTGCAGGACCTTTCTGCTTATGCTTCTTTACTGCTCTGCCAGACAGCAACAAGGAGCAAAACATCTTTTCAATCTAAGTGAGGATCAGACAAATGAAAATACATTTATATCCATTATATCTGAATGAAATATGACAGGTGTTATTATCCCATATTTTTTTTGTTTGCTTCTTGCAAGGTTTGGATAGCATTTTGTAGGATTGAAAGAGCAGGTCTATTTTTTGCATTTCTTTTTATTCAATGCCAGTTAGTAATGCAGAAGGAGAAAATCTCAAGCAGAAAGCACTGCTAAAAATAAGGTCAATCCATTAAATGCAATTGTAACAATAAGCCAATTTGCTTCTATATACTATGTTCATGTACTATGTATTGCGTTCTCTGTTTTATGAAGTCTCTATGTACCCCAGACCCTCAGATAAGGTTGATTCTCATGTACTTTGTTATCAGCACTGCTAGTCTTCTGGGGCTTCTGTTTCTCCACTCCCCCCCTGCTCCAGTCTCTGATAAAGAAGGTTTAGTTTTCCGGTTTGTGTGAAAAATAATAGTTTTGAAAGTTTCAGCATTCAAAAATAATTCTTTAAACTCAAGTTTAAAGTGTTTTGTTGTTTTGTTTTGCTGTTTTTTTGTTTTTGTGGTTTTTTTTTGGTTTTTTTTTTGTCTTTTGTTTTTTTTTTTTTTACTGCAGTATTCTCCAACAAATTGCAATGACCTTCTTGCAGTTTCCATAAAAAAAAAATCAGTCTCAGTATCTCATACTCTGAAAGTGAATGTAAACTCCTGTTTATAAGGAAGCAAAAATTAAAAATTCTCCCCATAAATACTGTAGTCATTAGTACTGGAGTAGTGATTAGTAAAATTCAAACCTCTTTTTTGAGTTTAAGAAACAGGATATGGTGATAACTACATAAAAAAAATACTTAGATCCATAAATCAAGATTTTTAATGATTTCAGATATAACTAATTCTTTTTAAAGCATTGTATTTAAAATCCTGTTTTTTCAATAGGGAAAGTTCTTGGCTTAGTATTTACAAAATACCACTAACAACAATTATAAATTATAACCAGTCATACACTTGCTAATGAAGTTTTTAGACACTCATTGTTTAAATAATAAAGATTTAAGAATAATCTTTTATAATACTTTCATAAAGCTAAGAATAAGCTATATGTAAAAAAAAAAAAAATTGGTTTTCAGTTTTTTA
>JAWWMO010000138.1:52320146-52355132 GCA_035047845.1 Dendrocincla fuliginosa
CTGAAAATAATACACTGGTTCTTCTGATAGTAATTTAACATTTTGCTGGATACTTCAGATTCAATGGATATGTTCAGTAGGTAGAAAGAAGTGAAGATAAAGTGAAGGGATATTGGGAAAATATTTGGAATTATAAAGAAATAAATAAACCAGAAGACTGAGAGTAACGAAAAACAGTTTGAAGAGCAATGGCAATACCAAAATGAAGATGCTAATTAACCAAGGAAGCATTGAAAATAACATGCCCTCCTTCCCCTTTTGGGGGACAGAATAATTCTTAATTCATACCTTTTTTACACAATTGATGGTTGGTTCACAGCCTAAAAGGCAGTATATCACCC
Source organism: Dendrocincla fuliginosa (assembly GCA_035047845.1). Lineage (NCBI taxonomy): Eukaryota > Metazoa > Chordata > Aves > Passeriformes > Dendrocolaptidae > Dendrocincla > Dendrocincla fuliginosa. The sequence continues at coordinate 52,320,488 of JAWWMO010000138.1, forward strand.
AGCAGTCACAGAGTCCTCTCTGGGCTGCAGATTCCCTCTTCCACCACAAAAGGTATTCTCCTTACTGAGTAAATCCCTGTTGCTGCCACATGACCACGGGGGCTCATATGCCACGGATCTATGAACCTCACTCTGCACACTTGCACTGTCTTGTTGACATAGTATGAAGCAAGAACTGATGAGATTGACATAGATTTACAGGAGGAAAAGACTGAACCATAACAGCACAAAATGCTCCTAGGAAACAAGTGACATAGAGAACTCTCAAGTAATTCAACATGTCATGCTCTGTTTTCAGGCCAAAGTAAATCTAGTAAAGGGAAAATGGACAACTGAGATTTATAGTGCAGACTTTAATTTGATATAACTCAATATGAATAATGTTATTCAGCACCGATCTTATTATGCTGCATGATGTGGTTTATTCTCTAAAGTACAATACCAGAACATTAGCAAATTTGATACCTTTTTGTTTAAATTGTTTAAACACAACATTTAATGATATTTCATAAAAATAAGAAACTGAAAAATCTAGATGAAAATAATTGAAAGAATAATGTTTATAGTTTTACAGGTAAAAGAAAGTGTGAGAAAATAGTAAATGTTATATGGGTTAGTGGTAAACATCAATAACACTAGTTTGGATCGATCTGCTGTTTGTAGTTTTATGCAAGTCTTTCTACTCATGGTTAATCTTTAGAAAACACAGACGGGAGGACTTTGTAGCATCCAAACAGAAGTTTGGTGGAGATTGACAATATTATTGTATCTCCAAATGCTTCTAAAAAAGCTTTGAAAAGCTCAAAAGAAAAAAAAAAAAAAAACAAACAAACCAAACCAACCCAAAAAACAAACAAAAGCAATTAAAAGGATATTAGATGCTGTATTGAGGGTTTAAAAAAAAAAACAAAACAAAAACAAAAACAAAAAAAACACACAACGAAGTTCCTGTCTCTTACAAGTCTTGTAACTAAATATATAGCTTCAGAACCACAGGATACACATGACACTATCGATTTACTATGGCGATCAGAAAGTATAAAAGCAACTATATTTCCTATAAAAGAACTATATTGTATAACACAATACAAATGTATCATATGCTTAAACTAAGTTACATAAAATACATAGCATTTGGAGTGCACAGTTCAGTAAGCACATCAATGCTGTTCTCAGTATTGGCACTTATAATATGCTCACTGATACAAGGCTGGGCAACCCCAGCCTCCAGAAAGTAAATGACTTGAAGCCAGCTGAAGCCTCTTACTCCCTTCACAACACTTGAGGTTTTTTCTCTGGTTTCTGTAATCTAGGAGGAGTGGCTGAGCCACTCCTCCTCCCTGCCCCCCATGTTTGTCTATTTATCTTATGGGCACACTTGCATTGCTTTAATGAACTCAGGAGGGAACATTTACATCACCTGTTGATCCACGGCAGTGACCAGAGCCCTGAGATATAACCAGCCTCTCTGCAACAGTTGTGGGCAGTCATGCCCTGCATTATTCTGAGATCTTCACAGGTTCATTTCCCTCACCATTCTCCTTTGAGCATTTTTCCACTGTTGGGATTTATTGGTCAGTCACAGCTTCCTTTTCAAAACATTTTGAAGTCAAGAAGTGAAATTTTTATTAGGAGGGCAAGGTTAAAGAAATTATCTTTATACTGGAAGTAAAAAGTGATAAGATTTGAAGTTAAGTCAGAATGATAGATGTGGAAAAAAAAATGCAAAACTATTAACAACTTATTTTTATTCGTATTTATATTCTGAGAAAAAAAATGGTATTGAAATATCAAATACACCTTGAATTCAGATCTCTTCAACTGTCTTAATATCTGTCTAAGGTTTAATTGATGAGTGATTCTTGTGTGGCCAGCATTATCAGTGCCAGTACTGTTGGCGGGTTATGATGCTAACTGTTGCTTGCACACTCAAAGCAATTGAAGTTTTACAGCTAAAGATCATTTTTAGACATTAAAATCTCAGGATTTATACTTATAAAACACTTACACTTGCTCTCAGGAGCAAGATGCATGCAGTATAAGTGAACTATGTTTTTGATGTGACTATACACTGCACAAGTAAATTTCTGAGCTGTAAAATGATAGATGTTTACAGAAAATTGACCCTTTTTCACTAACAAAGGATATTATGAATGTTTCCATTTTGAAAATATTTAGAAGGCATTCAGATGCTTGGGACTGACAGAATTCATTGTGTATTTCTGTATTTCATGAGTAAGTTGCCTTTTAAATATTTCACTCAGCTTTTGTTTTCTATCTAAGTAACATTCACTGTGTACTGTTATTTCTGTATTGTTTACATTTCCAGTAATTTGAATTTCTATTTAAATGCCTGTAACATACATACAGTGTGCATAAGCATAACTTCCTATTTCATTTATGTGCTTGGCTCATAATTACATAAACAAACAGAAACAAAAAAAGCAAACAAAAATCTTGACTATTTTCTCATCCTATTTTGTGGCTACTTTATCTTGTAGGCTATTAAGGGTATTCCTTAGGTTCACTTCTTCATGGTAAACTAAAAGCTGTATTATTCCTACATTTGACATTATTAGTCTAAATAATGACCAATACATTCTAACTGAAGAGGGTAACTAATAATTGCATACAGAAACAGAATAGCTAAAACAAAGCATGCAGAGCCTACAGCATGAAATAAGTATACAAACTTGAAAAATATAGAGATGCTGAAACACAGGAGGTTTCATCTGAACATCAGGAAACATTTTTTTAAAGCACTGGCACGGGTTGCTCATAGAGGTTGCAGAATATTACATGGTAGGGGAGTAGAGGCTGTAAAGGATGGAGATCCTTGGAAGATACTCAACTGGCATTTGGACCTGATCCTGGGCAAACTATTGAAACTGCCTCTACCAGTGGAAATAGACCAGATGACCACCAGGTATCCCTTCCAAAATCAATCATTCCTTGATTCTGTAAAATTTGTAACAGGAGGTGGAAGGCAATGAATTTGACATTGTTAGCAAAGCTCTAAGGAACCTGATAGGAGATATTACAACAATCTGCTAAATCTACGTAGAAGTGATTTTACTAATAAACAGTGAGCTAATTTCTTAACTAACTTTCTTCTCTATCTTGCAGCTTTATGCTCTGGAGTTTTTAAGTATATAATTCAGTCTTGTCATTTTGCCTGTGGTATTCCACTGGGACAGATTTTGAGGTGGTTCAGGTTACAGAGCAGAAGACATTCAATTCCATTTTTTTATCCTAAACTCCGTACTGTGATGTGCACTTCCTTTCTCATTTCCTAGCTGAGGCCCTTATTTGTGAAGAGGAATGAATAGCTAGAGACTGAAATAATGCCAGAAGAAATTTTCCCAGCCAGGGGTTGTTTATATAAAACTGTAGGTAAGTAATTTGGTGGATACAGTGACCCTCTTTGTTGGGTCCCTCTGACATCAGGAAGAAAGCACCTAGGAACGGACCACCAGTTAATTTTTTGTCAGGAAAAAAAAGAAATCTACTCTGCCTTCAGTTATGTGGTTCTCCATTAATTATCTCTACTGTTGCTCTAGAGTTCTTTTTACACTGCAAGTAGATAGAAGCATGTAACCCATATGAATATCAAAATCTTGCAGTTGTAGCTGGGAGTTATAGTAGTAGATATTTATTTGTGGTAGGAAGAGATTTATGTACAAAGAAAAACATTTGGTAAGTATTTGTATATGACTTGTTATATCGGCTTTTTTTTGAAGTAACTGAGATGTTACATTGTCTTTTTTTGCATATTATTCAGTCATACCACTAAGACAAGGGATCTATAACATTCAAAACTCTAATAGAGTTTATAGCAAAGTATCTTTTTAGAAGACTTTAAAATATTTTAGAATGAGACTGAAATTATATGGAAGCTGCAAACCAAATTTATAGATTGATTTTTTTTTTAGCATTAAACTGAAGATAAATTCTAATACATTTGGTCTTAAATATGGAAATCATGTTTAGACTCTAACAAACCCTTTGCAAGGGCCATAAAGAAGATTCAGAATAATTATGACTCAAATATAAAGCCATGTCTGTGAGCAAAAAAAGAGTTCATTCAAATGCTTTTGATGTGCACAAATTTTTTCAAGGGTTCTGAGGAAGCCTAATCAATTTACTGCTACTAAAATGCAACAGTTGTTCAACAAATCACATAAGTCCTGCCTCAGGCAAGTAATAAAGATAAATAACTTCTCCAACTAAACCAGCAAGAATTATTTAAGAGTTCAAAAGGTAGATGTCTCAACATGAATTTACTCAGAAGAATAGAGTTAATAATCTATATTTCAGTATTCTAGTATCTTAAAAAAGGGTTCTTGTTACATTTGAAAAATATCACCACCAACAAGAACTTCTCATATTAGAAATATCAGTAGAAATTGTGTAGAAAATAACCTGAAAAAGAGATGAAAATATAAAGGCAGTTCTTTCTAAAAATATGAAAAGCATGTAAAAGATAATAAATGACAGTTCACGTTGTATTTGAAAGTGTCATAGAAATAGGGATAACATAGTAGGTACCGTTTCTGTAATAGCAGATTCTAATGCATTTCTCAACAGTCTTTTTTAGTTAATGCAGTAGAATAACTATGAAAATATCATGCACTGGCCTACATCTTTCTGTCTTATTCAATAGGATAGCAGACTACATTCTACTTTTCTCTTTCCCATATACAATACCATATTTTTCTGCCTAATCTCAAATACTGTTTCTTTAAGATGGTCTAGATCATTGATATAAATATTTAAACAGAAAGAATTTATTCACAATTTATAAAACATTTTGATGATTGCTGTTTCTCTTTGTCTTGAGGCAGAATCAATAAACATGATAGATGATCTTTTTAAGTATAAAAAATAGTTACTTATTGTTTTGAAATAAAAAAAACCCTCAGAATTTAAAAAAAAAATAAAACCACACCACATCAAATTAAAATTAGATAATGTTCTGATATTCTAGACAACCAGATGAATAAAAATGTGGAAAAAAAAACAAACAACTCATAGTGTTACGCTAGAGAGAAAAGATACCAACACTGAGGCCTGGATATTAGGGAAATGGAATTAATTACCTAAATTTTATTATTTGGCGGCATGGCTAGGGAACACATTAAGACTGTCAACCTATTCTGCCTGCAGAATACCTCTGTATGGTGCATTAAGAGTAAACAAACTTATTTTGAGCATATTAGAGTTGCTGGGTATCTAACAGAAGAAAATATGGGCAGGAATATTGGATTCATGACTTTCATTGTCATACACTTTATTAATGTTTTTTAAAAGTCAATGAATATTAAGCAGTTAATTTCTTTTTCCTTTAAAATAAGGAATATTTGCAGTGTTTAAAAACATGTATGGTAAAAGTTATGTGGCAATCTGTTTAGTGCATAGAGAAAAGTTAAGGAATTTGTCAGGATTTTTTATAACTGTAGTTAAGAAACTGTTTCAGTCATTGGATCTTCAGAGTCAGAGCAGAAACTGTTCTCCTTGGTCTATATAAATTTTGTTATCCTAATACTGTGTAATGGTCATAAGATATGAGAGATTCTACAAGTTATAGAAGTTAATAGTAGAGTTATTTCAAAATAATAACAATAGGACATGAGGAAGAACAGCATACACACAGGCAAACAGCAATTTTGCCTTAATTATTTACAAAACATTGCAGAGTCTCAGCAGAAAGATATTAAGGGGTTATAAAGCCAAAAACTTAAAACTTAGGAAAAGCTATGATTAATATAATCTAGCATATTAATAAGACCTATTTATTTGCTCACCTTCTGTAACTGTTTTACTTATGATGTGCCATTTATACCATATATTTCCTGATCCATTGTTTACACAATATCTCACTCTGAGAATAAATTCTGATTGTTAGAGGAAAATAATTCATGCCAGATTTGACAGCCTGAGAGAAGTGAGGCTGCTAGAACTCCTTTCCCCCATTTTCAACCTGCAGTGAGGCTGAAAATGTGTTCCCAGCAGATGCATAGACACAGAGAACATGCATATATGTACTCATACACAGAGCTGGTCACACAGATCCCAGAGACATGCACAGAGCATTCACATGAACACAGCACCAATGGGCTCATCCTGCTGCCCTTTCTGGTTGAGAAGGACAGAGTTTGTTAGTGGAAATAAACATATATATGTACAGTGTTAATCCCAGCTGGGTTCAGACACGCAGTAGCTGTCCCTGACTCTCAGTCTCCCCAGTTGGTCTCTGAATGTACAAGCCCACAGTCCTACTCAATTCATTGCTACAGATCATTTCACTCACACACAGAATGTGGAGAGAAGTTTCCTGGTCCCACAGCAAACTCACTGTGCTCTTGCTCTTAAAGACAGACAGATGCTTTCAGATCAAGAGCGGTTCCATAGAGGTCCCCTTGGTCCCAAGGCACTCCTATTCACTGGATAATCTGGATTTTCTCATTTGCACACCAACAGTCACTTCAATTCCTGTACCAGAGATCCTCATACATAAAATTATAGAACATGCTGAGTTGGAAGGGTCGCACAAAGATTATCAAAGTTCAACTACTGGCCCTGCAAAGGACCACCCCAAAAATCACACTTTGTGTCTGCAAATGTTGTCCAAAGTTCTTGAATTCTGGCAGACTTGGTGGTGTGTCCACTTCCCTGTGGAGCCTGTTCCAGTGCCCAACACCCTCTGGGTGGAGGACCATATTCCAATATCCAAACTAAACCCCCTTCTGACACAACTTCAAGCCATTTCCTCATGTCCTGTTACTGGTCGCCGCTGAGAAGAGATCAGTGCTTGCCCCTCCACTTTCCCTTGTGAGGAAGTTGTAGACTGCTATGAGGTCTCCCTTCAATATCCTTTTCTCTAGGCTGAGCAAACCAAGTGACCTCCACAGCTTCTCATATTTCCCTCTCACCATCTCCTTGGCCCTTCTTTGGACACTGTCTAATAGCTTAGTATCTTTCTTATATTGTAGTGCCCGAAACTGCATACAATATTCAAGGTGTCCCAGTGCAGAGCAGAGCGGGGCAATCCCCTCCCTCGACTGGCTGGAGATGCTTTGCCTGATGCCCCCCAGGACACGGTTGACCCTCCTGGCTGTGAGGGCACTGCTGATTCATATTCCACTTGCCATTAACCAGGATTTCCAGATCTCTTTCCATGGTGTTTCTCTCCATCATCTCATCCCCATTCTGTACATTCAGGCTGCCCTGTCCCAGGTGCAGAACCCAGCTCTTGCATGCACAGAGTAAAGAGACCCTTACAGAACATAACTAAAGGTAGATTTTAATAAATAGCCAGGGCAGACCACAGGGATTGAGGCTCAGGGCATGGCCAAGCCAGAATACTGACCACCCCCTTCTTACTTGAGAATGCACAATTTTATTCCCTTATGTTTCCATTTCCCACACTTATTCCTCCCCAAATCATAAAAATCCTTCCCCTTTCCCACCATTGATTTATCCCCTAAATATCTCATGAAAAATCCTGTGGAGTCCAAAAATATTCTTCTCCTGCATGACATAGTTTTTCCTTCATATTTAAGCAGCAAATCCCCTTAATCTGAGAGTTGATCAGAAGAGCTGGTTGTATTGATGAGTTTCATGAGTCAAGAATGGAACTGATGACAGGGCCTGGATAGGGTGTTCCTTCCTCAAATCTTAAATTTGGCTTCTTGCTTGTCATTGTACCCCTGCACTCCTCTGGTCTTGTGGAGATGAGCCTCTGATGGCTCTTCTGTGATGTGACTGGGAGCTGCTAGGTGAAATATGATTTCTATGGTCTTCCCCAGAGTCTACCATTGTCTCTCTGTACTCCCATGAATGTGCAGATGAGCCTTTACTGCATATCCTAAACCTGGTCATATTAAGAAGACTGCTCTCTGCAGGTCTCCTGCTTCAATTGTTCTAAAGATTCGAAGGCATTAATAAAGGGAAGCAGGGACCTGCAGGAAGAAAAAGGACAGAATCATGGGGAAGGCAGCTGAGAAATGCCCAGAGAAATGATCTGGATTCAAGTCTCTGCTTCACCTTTCTGATGTAAATGTGGATCAGTCACTTAAAGCACATTTTCCTGGTGGACAATGATTATGTCTTCTTCTTTTTCTGGGTGACTGACTTTATTCCCTATGGTCTGATTTCCAAAACAGCTGGGTACTCATAAGTGCAGCATAAGCTAGTTAGAGCTGTGCTTTGAATATATAAAATGTAATATAAAATTATGTTCTGTAAAAATCAGGTCCAGGTTGTGTAAAAATTAGTAGCTCTTTTTGACCTTATTATCTTGGTGTCTTTGTTCTCAACCTGTGCTTTATTAATGATAATAGAACAAATAATGATGATATCATTCATCCTATAATGGTGCTACAAAGATTAGTTTGCATTGGGGAAGCTGCTAGATACTGTTATTATTAATGTTTCCATATTAAGTCCCCTATGTCACTGATATGAAAACAAAACATTTTGTGATAGAATGAAAAACCATAGGAATAGAAGAGCATTCTTTACATATCTTTTCTTATCCTTCATTTTCTAATGTAACAGATATTACTTATGCTACCTCAGCTGAGGGATTCCCCAAGGTCTCAGTAAATTGTGTTTCTGCCTACAACATCCTTACATTGTCCCTAAAGCTGTTTGGGTATATGGCTGGTCACACATATGTGCCAGTTCTACTTTACCAAGACTTTTTCTAAGAAGCTGGAGGCATGTGATTTGAAATACATTTTTGATCCACGTCACATCAATCACTGTGTGTAGTCATGATGCTGCATCACATCACATGTTGCTGCAATGAATACCACATGAGAGTTGGTGAAGAATAATTTCGTACTCAGAGAAAGTTTAGAATATTGTAGAAACACACTGATAGAGGAAACAGTTGTCTACTCTGTAAGCGCCATGTATTCCACATACTAGCAAAGTATTTATTTATGTGACTCTAATGTAATACAGAAGACTGTTTCAGTGCATTCACATAACACAATATGGTTAATCCTGCAATATTTTTTCTTTTCATTATTCAGCTTTGCAAACTTCATAACTAAAGTTTTGCTAGTGCATAATAAATAAAGAAGCATAAGATTCTTACTAAGACTCAGGATTGAATGTATTGTAATCTGTTACTGAAAAGGTGTCAGCTTTCAGAAAAAGAGACAAATGCTAAGAAAATTGTCTCTGCTAGTTTAACACTGACTTAACTATGTGAATTAAATGAACAAATATTCAGTTGATCTTTATGTGTTTGAGATATGACAACAATGAAAAGTAATGAGTCATAATAACAAGAAAAAGAAGGATAGAGGGAAATATGAATATCTGAATATTGAAAATGTGTTTTAAAAATTTTATTTTAGCTGGCATTCTTTTTTATAGAATCTATGTAGAATGTGATTTTTTAATTATTTTCTAGGAATTATATATTACAAAATAATTTAGGATGGATTAAAATTGCTTACTATGATCAGCATTGAAAGATGGAAGCCTATTTATTTGAAGCCTATTTTTAAACTTAGAGAATTAATTTACATTCTAATCTTCTTTTTATTTTTTCAAACATATCCAAGAATACATGTACTTTCTTTAATTCATATTGTGTTTCTCAAGAATAACCAAAAAATACCACCTTTGGTCAATTATGATCTTTCAGAAATATCAGCAAAAGTGTTTGAACATTTGATTGGAGAAAAAAAAGAACATTACAAATAGACAAAATGCACATCGAACATACAATAAATGGCAGTTTTCAGGTACACTGTAGTTCCATTGATGCTATAAAATGCACAGTACAAAATCCTTTTGTGCTGTAGGGATAAGTAAGAAGATTTTGACAATGTAAGGTAAGGTCAAAGGGATGTTTATCAGTCTGTTATTTTATTTTTGCTGTACATTTCTATATATTTAGGAGCAGTATTTGTGACATTTATGAGGTAACATTTGGTGACCAGTTAATACTGAAAAATTCTTTAGAAAACATTATTTTTTTCAAAGTGCTACTCAATGCTTTGTGATGAATTTATGAAAAAATCATTCCCTAGGCATGGAAATTTCTGTTCTTTTCAACTTAATTTCATGCAAGAGTCATTCATAACAAAGACCATTGTTCAATCTCTCAATGAGTATTATGTTCCATAATTCTTGCTTTACTGTGTCCAGCTCTATTAGTCTCATCCCAGTTATTTTTTTTGAAATTGCTTAGCCACTGTGTTGTGTAAGAGTCCTTCATATTTCAGCAAAAACTTCAGCTCCATGGCCTTGCCATTTAATTTATATTCTTGATAAATAACAATAAATATTTATATAATGTTATTAAACACGGTTTGCAGCATTTGTTGTGCCTGCAATGAAATAAGTGAATCTACTTTGATTCAGGGGAAAAACATCTGAACTGTCACTTTTATTTACTTAAGTCATGTTGTCTAGGAAACACATGACCTTCTCAAGAGAGAAAAGATATCTTATGTTTATGAGGATTTCAGTAGTTCATCTGTATTTGTTTTCATTAAAAGAGCCTAATTTTAATCCCTAGAGCATGCAATAGTACAGATTAAACTTCTAAAGTCAATTTGCATCAGAAATAAATTCTTAATGATTTGCAGCTCGTTTGATAGTGGTTGTTTTATAATCGATTTAGAGAAGTAAAACCTTTATGTCACCTACTTTGAAAAGCATTTCTGCCCACAAACAACAGTAATGCTTGAGCTTTCCTTTTTCAATTTCATTAAGTTTTTGCATTCCTTTAAAGTATGTCTGTAAAGAGGTTGTCAGTGTGCCCTGCAACTTATGAGCCACCCTTGTAGCCACTGAACTTCGAAACATTGCGTGTAACTGAAAATTGCATACTACTTAATGAGTGAGGTGGGCATATTGTAGGGTGCACTAAGTTTATGCAACAGCAACAAAATTCTGTGTAAATTTAATGTTTTCATATTACTGAAATTCCCAGAAAACAGACTTTGTTCCCTAATTCTTTCCTGTGTAGCTGAGTTAAAAAAAAAAAAAAAAAAAAGATGTAAAACCAAGGGTGGTGCAAACAATAGGTGTTATGGTCAAGGACTATCATATCACTTCCATAGCTGTTCTTCATCAGAGTGTGAGGCAGATACTTTTGTTCAGTCTTGTGACAATAACCTTAACTACTTTGATCTAAATTGCTCTAGTTATAAACACTAATAGTGATGAAACTTGCTTTGAATTTATCCCTACATGTTTGTGAGAGTAAGTTATGCTGCCACAGCTGGCTAGAAAAACTACTTAATGGCTCAGACATATCTTCAGTCTAAGTATCATCAGCCTCAGTAATGATCAGGAGAAATGACTAACACTTAGCTCAGTTAACACAGTTAACTAACAGCTTTTCGTCTGGCACCCTCTGTGGACCACCTCAAATTTCAAAGGTTGCCTATGCAGAAAAAGCCCAGAACAAGAAACAGGAACTGAATAGTTAAGAAAACAAATCTAAAACCTTTGATTCAATATGATTCTCAAGAAGGCAAACATACTAAAAGAAATATTTGGTTGCTATGTTGTTAGCATTAGCAACTGATACGGAAAACATTTTTTGAGACAGAAGTGCCAAGTGAAAATAAATTAATAGTGAAAGTAGATTTAGATTAACATTAAAATTATAGAAGCATGAAAACTTCAAAATGTTTTTTTCCCTCTGTCCTAAGGAAATGCTTATACAGGTAAAATTCTGATGTTCTCTATCTAATGTCTTGACAGCATTTTGGGACAAAAACTGCATGTGATATTCCAATTCATGGTTTTGTTTCTTTTATAAAAGTGAATGTACAAGTTTCTCCGTTTTAAATAACAAAAATAGGAATAAAAGAAATTGAAGTAAGGGCAATGAGTATCATCTCTTCCCCAAGTTACCTTGAAATCCCAAAATGGCACAGAACATCAGGCATTTGTTTAATTTCAGTATGAACTCTTAGCATATCTTGAGTATCCCAATCTAACAGTTTGGACACAAACTTTACATTAAGTCTATATCCTGTTGAAAAGAAAGTTCAGCTCCATTACACGTCATTCCAGTGCTCTGTGAAACTGCTGACTAAGAACAGAAGGGTTTGACCACTATGAAGCTTCTTTTGAGGAAGGGGTAGGAAGAAGTTGTGAAAAATCTACTCCAGTTATGAAAACAGAATTACTTCAGTCATAGTAATTTATATTCTGAGAGATAATATTTATCAGCTTCTCTTCACATTATTGAACATCACCCAAATAATCTACACAGTGTGAACACTGGATAGAATTTAGATTGAAGAAGAGGACAAAAATATGTATGATCAGGCATTGTGAGATACCAGTTTGATCTGACATTATATAAAATAGAATAATTACTTCCATGATTATAGAATCACTAAGTTTGGAAAAGACCTCCAAGAACATCAAGTTAACTTTTGACTGAATGACATTCTTATTTCTTTAATAGAATGTCTTTGTAACTTGCATTAGACCTACATATACCTTTGTTTCTCTCTTCCCAAAATAATCTCTCTACCTTAACTACTGTTCTCAGTTAACCCCACGCAGCCCCCCACACAGTCACCTTCAGCAGGATGGGAAAAGAATCAGAAGGGCAAAAATTAGAAAAACTTGAGAGTTGAGGTGAAACACCTTAACAGGTAAAACAATGGCTGTCTGTGAAAGCCACTGAAGCCAAAGAAGTTCATTCACTATTTCCTGTTGGCAGGCAGATGCTCAGACTTTTCCGGGAAAGCAGGGCATCATCGTGCCTAAAAGTTACTTGTGTAGATAGATGCCATAGCTCTGAATATGCTCTCGCTGGCTCAGTCTTTCCTCAGGCTGAGCATGATATCATATAGTATGGAATATCCCTTAGGTCACTTGAGGTCTGCTGTCCCCACTATGTCCAGTTTGTTGGGGAAGGGTAAGAAGCAGAGATGGCCTTGACTCTATGCAAGTGTTGCTCAGAATAGCGTCATTGTGTTGTCAATGCTGTTTACAATACAAATACAAAATATAGCCCTGTACAAAATAATATAAAGAAAATTAACTCTATCCCAGCCTAAACCAGTACAATTACTTTCAGTCTAGGTTCCTTGTCCAACGACCTTTAGTGTCCTGTGAAACCAGGTGTTCATCTATGTGTGCATGTGTGTATTCATACATACTGTATATGCTCATGTATGTGGAAATACTGCAAATGTTTAAATGTGCAAAAATATATCTGATCATTAAAACATCAACATTACTGGTTTATATTACAAACTGTCTATTACTTTAATGAATGTGTGTTGTTGCTCAGCTTCTTGCAGTTTATTTTTCTATCGCTTTTTCTGTTTCTCTACCTTCACCCATCTGATTTTCCTTCTCCTGTGTACCTGTCCAGACATATGTACTACTCCATACATTTTGTTTCTGCCAAACCTTTCTCTTCTTTTTTTTCTTTTCTTACCTCTTTATTTGTCATGCTACCTGACTTACAGAGAGAAGTTTCTTCTATATGGATATAGATTAATGCCTTCATTATGACTGCATCTCTTTGTCGCTAGTAATTATTTTCAAGTAACGTCATGCAAATACTGTGTGATAGGATTTATTTCAGTTAAAACTTGGAACAAATATTGTTTGCCTTTGAAAAGGATGCTTTATATTTCTGGTTTCATCATTCTGAACCTTCAGTTCAGACAGGCACTTCAAATTGATTGTTTTTGAACAATAACAAAAAGAATATATATACTAATGATTCACAGTTCAGTAAGTTGGCCTTAAAAGATTTTTTCAGGGTGACCTCTGATTTTTCACACACAATTAGCTACCAAACAGAAAATATAATGAAAGATCTTACAGGAATTCTAAGTTTTAAGTCCATTATTTTTGTTTCTGCAGTCAAAAGATCATTATTATTATTTGCAAAACAATATATATCAGGAAGCAGGCTGGTACTTTTTGATCATAAACACTTTTATTATATTTGATGCATTTCTTTCTTCATCATCTTCAGTTGAAAACTGTTATTTTTACTGCTCTGCTATAAAATAATACTTTTCCTAAGAAAATCTCTGGACAATAAGAAGAGAAACCAAACTTTAACTGAGTAATTATGCTAAATAGGACAAGGAATTTTTACACTAATAATAATCCTTTCATAGGAAAGACTTACGTAACTATATACTTTAGATTAGTAGAAATTATTTTTGTCAGACTTACTTATATGTTTAAATATCATCTTTTCTCTTAAACTCCTTCCTTAATTACGCAGCTACTGTAGACTTTAAGAAATATAACCTTAATCTTTTACTCCATTAGCTTTTATAGAATTAAAGACATTGAGGATTGTTATCTATGTACTTTTGTCTCACAAAATGCACTTAAAACTGCAATGAACAGGCGACTAAAATTTGTCCCACTTTGGAAGGGTTTGTAATTACCAGTACAAAAATGCCCCTAGCAGTGACACTATTTATTTTACTTCTAGATCTCCAAAAACCTCAATAGAGGCTTAAAGGAAACTTTCTTTTTACGTTGGTGTGACTAGAGTCACTAATTTTTATCACAATAAAGACCTTAAATTCTGTGAGTGTTCTCATTGGCTTAGCGTAGCAGAAGTATTTTTGGTGAATGAAAGTTTACTTTTCATCTCTATGTGGTGTCTGTTAAGGAATAAATAAAAAATCAGTGAGTATCTAGTGATTATGATTGATGTTGGTATGGTAGCCTGAAAAGTCTCCCCTGTAGTTTGCATAACATATTCCAATTTGACATCAGTCTAGCAATGTAGGAAAAATAAACATGTTAAAAATTCAGCTCTTTTTTTTTTTTTTTTGAATTTGACTTAAAAATTATATACATGCCCATAATAAGGCAGGAAAATGAAAATATTGAGGAACAACTTATTACAGGTATTAAGTAATGATAAATAACATTAATTAATAAGAATTTCAAAACCATTACGAAATGTCTCCCAGAGAACCAGCAATTGAGAGAAATATAATTGTAGTCTTTTTTAATGTCAAAGTAGTACTGAAAAAAAGACGAGGTGGTAGCAGAAAAATTAATTTAATTGTTTGTATTGATGTATACTGTGGAAAAACTGCAGTATATTCCTGCATCAAAACCTTCATAAGAAGTCAGTCTGAAATTATGTGATAAATCTTTAGAACAAGCTTGATAAAGTTTGATACAGTGAGAAATAATTCAGATATGAAACTCCTGAATGAGTTCTTGTATGTAATATGTTGTCTGAATCTCTCCACACGAGAAACAAAAAAAGGGCCAACAATGAGAAGGTAGAGAGGTACATGTAAGCAAGTCAGAGATATGTATATTGTGACTCAAAATCTCTTAAAGTTTTTCAGAGAGGTCAATGAGCTGATATAGGTATCCAGACCTTCAAAGGACTTTGGTTGATTTCTTTAAGATGTTATAGGGTAAAAAGAAAGATAGCCTTATCGATTACTAATGTCAGTGAAATGTAGAAGTGAAGGGTAACCTTAAGGATTAGTTTTCAGCCATGGAATTAGGATTGCTCTAGGTGTGAATAGTGAACTATGCTACCAACATATGCAAAGTACAAAGATATGCAAAGTATTTTGGGCTCTACAAAGATAAAATAAACAGAGGAGAGTTAAAGCAGGATCTCACATATGAGTAATTGTTCAGTGAAACAGCAGATGAACTTCTGCATTGTGAAGTAAAGCACATTAAAAAATAAACAAAAAAGTCCTTCTTATGCACGTACGGCAGCTGGCTTGAAATTAAGTATTTCTTCTCAATCAAAATACCATTAAGTCATTGCAGATAGATCATTGAAATATGCACGTCAATGTTCAGGTGCAGTCAAACATACATAAAATTAAGGTAATTTTAAAAAAAAAATATGAATAAATAGGAGCAGCATGGGAAATTTAAACATGGTAAGACTAAAATAAATGGTCTCCTGGGGAGGTGATGACTGACAAAAGTCCAGGGGTGAGGGTTAGGTCAAGATGTACAGGGAAGTCCCCCAAGATCAGGGGCACCTGAGCAGCAGCACTGAGCCCTGTCTTGACCTGGAAGCTCTCAAGAGCCAATAAGGCAAGATGTAACTGGGAGCAAGTGGGAGATTTAAGTGGCTTCAAGGAGTGTGGCGAGCAGGGCAGGAACACAGGACATGGTGCAGCAGTTCACTCAGCAGTTCATGCAGGGAGGGTGCTGCAATCTGCAAGTAGGTCCACACTTCAGGTAAATGCCAAGTGCTCTAGGTCTCTGCCATAATGGTAGGCACTTATCTTAGACCCAAAAACATTGTGACTCCTGAGACAGCCCCTGAGAAATCTGATGCTTCCACCCAGCCGGAACACATAAGGAAAGAGACTTCAGTTCAAGTGGTAGCTTGCAATGGAAGCCCATGATGGAGCAGGTTTGTGACCCCATGGGAGACCCACACTGGAGCATTCTGTTCCTGAAGGACTGCACCCTGTGGAAGGGACTCACACTGAAGCAGTTCATGAACTGCCCATGGGAAGGATTCAAGTTGAGGAAGTTCATGGAGGACTGTCTGTCATGGAAGGGAATCGGGGCTGGAACATGGGAAGGAGTCCTCCTCCTCCTGAGGAGGAAGCAGTGGCAGAAGCCATATGTGATGAGCTGGTTGTAATCCCCCATTCCCATCTCCCTGCACCACTGAAGGGGAAGAGGTAGAGAATAAGGAATATGGTTGAGCCAAGGAAGAAGTGGGGAGGTGTTTTTAAGATTTGGGTTTACTGCTCATTGCCATACTTCATTTGATTGGTAACAAATTTAATTGATTTCCCTAAGTGTTTTGCCCATAATGGCAATTTTTGAGTGTCTCTCCCTGTCCTTATCTCAACCCATGAGATGCAACGATTGAGTGGGGTGCGCTCCCCCTTTCCGTCCCCTCCCTCAGGGCCACGTGGCTGGGCCATGCGGTCTCCTGAGGTCCCAATAAAGAGATCCACACACGCTGGAGACAGGAAACAAAGAGAGGTTTATTCACCTGGCCAGCTCCTTTATAGGCTTCACAGCCAGTAGGGTTCAAGGTGAGGGATACAAAGACCAATCAGAGAGGGTTTCACACAGTCTGGCCAGGGCTTGCATACTAATTAGGAAGGTAAGGGATTTCTTTCCAGGGGCGTGGGAAAAAGCAGCTTTCAGTTTACAATACAGTAAAAAACCTCAAAAAAACTTTGATTGATTTCTGCATCTTCTACAGAGGCCCATCTCTTACATGATCTGTTCCACTCCTGATATTGTGAGTCTATTCCCACAATGAAAATATTTTCATTATAACTTCTCTTCCCTGTCCAGTGAAGGAGGGGAGTTGTAGAGTGGCTTTGTTCAGCACCTGACATCCAACCAAGTCAAAACACAACACAAAGGTAAAGGTGTTGTCTCTCTAGTCTGAAAACTGCACTCAAAGTGTACTTATAGTTATCCAGCTTGCAAATTTCCATATACAACCTCCTTAAGCAGTTTTCAGGCCCATGTGAAGATCCTTCTTCAACATCTAACATGAAAAATAGTAGTTAAAGCAAATAAAAAAATTGCCTTGTTTATTTGTTTTGTTGTTTGTTTGTTTGTTTGTTTTTCTGGTTGAGTTGAGAAAGGAAGGGAATAGAAGAATTTTTTCAAGATTTTTTAAAACTTGCCTTATGCAGTAAACTTATATGTAACATTGTGGTTTGGTTTTTGGTTTTGGTTTTGTTTGGGTTGTGTTTCTTGGTTTTTTTTTGTTTGTTTTTTTTTTTTTTCTGCAGTGTGTCAGAGAGAAGTTGTAGATTCCCAAGCATGCCCATATAAGTTATGCCGTTTTGATGAATACTTAATCATCATTTATCATAAGCAGATAACAGCTGAAAGCTGTAGTTCTTGTGCAGACTCACACCACATCATTACATATGCTGCAGGTTTCTGCAATGTGTCACAAATCTCTTTGTAGTCATGCAGTGTTGAGATTTAATATAATGGATTTCTCTCCTTTTGAGGAGAAATGCAAAGAAAGCTGTTCTCAATCTTTTCCAGTTTTGGAATTCCACAGTCTCTCCTACATATCACCACTTATGTATGAGATGTCACATTGAATTTCTTGCCCAGCCCACAGGGAAATTTTAAAAAATAAAAACTTCTTTCATTGCAGAATTTCTGCCATTTCCAGTCTTTGTCAATACACCAAATTTTATATTCAGATAATAACCTACTCAAAAATAGTAAACAATTGCAACAGTTGCATTTCTTAATCTCTGATGCTGGTATTTTTATGAGCTTTTTAGGAAAAGCCATCTTCTTTCTCTATTTCTTAGTTGTATCTCAGTTGTATATTCCTAGACTGCATAAAATAACAATGTATGTTATGGTGCCCAAAAGCATGCAAAGTTAAAAGTATCTAGAGCTATAGTGTCAGCAGCAGTGTCATCCTGTCATTTTATTAGGATGAGCTAAATAACTCATAGTCATGCACAATAGTTTGAAGATCTGTCAAAATTTGTTTCACGCTTCAGTGTCCTAGAAAACATTCCAAAAGTAAATGGAAGATATGATTGTTATCACATGAAAGGAATGAATTGGTTAATGTTTAACTATTTCTCTATTTCCAGATACCCTATTTATTTAGGTTTATTGGTCTCAAAAGTCCATTGGATTGCTTTTTATTTTTTTCTTTCAGTTTGGAAGGAGGGAGAGTAAGGAAAGAAGGGAAGAGATCTGTTTTGGAACTTAACATTAGGTGGATCTGAATGAATGCAAGATTTTTTTTCTAGTAGTAAAATGACACAAATTAAGTAGCTGGCTTTCTCGTGTGAAAAAGTTAGAAATATTGCTCTAAAACCTATATGTGGCCTTTATTTTTTGATTGCTGTTTCACATCATCATTAAGCCGAATGATCTTTCACTGTGTTATATTCTGAACTAAGAAAATATAATTGCTAGAGTTTACATGTTATCCCTTTCACCCATGTGTTAAACTTATTTTTGGACATGTATGCCAAAAAAAGTCCAAACTGAGGATTAATATCATATGAAATTTGGTCATATCCTTGTTTTGACTCTCTGTACCAATGATATTCCTCATTATTATCAAGCAAGAAATTTTTCAGATAAAAAGAGGACACAAAGGAGCACATTTTTCAAGTGTATCAGGGAGAACAGTACTGAAATATGAAAGGGAAAAAAACTAAAGCCAGCAAGTATAATCTAGTCTGAAGTCTGTGAGTAGCTTAATAAAATGACTTAATTGCTTAATAAAAATCTCAAGCATGTGAAAAGACTGAGTAAACTGATAATACATTAGGGTAGCAGAGTAAGAGGTTTTATCTCCATTTTAATTGTTCTAATCTTTGCATGCATACATTAAAAAGCTGGTAACTGAGTTGGGACTTTTGGAATTTAAACCACACTTTTATTTTTTTTTTTTTTTTTTTTTTTTTTTTCAAACCAAGGCTTTTAGCAGCCTATGTGTCTCAATAGCTTGATAAAAACTAGGCAGCATCAGCAAACTGTCTAGTCAGGTCATCAAGCCTTGGGCAAGCACTTTACAGCTATACACTTTCACCAGCTTAAAAATTGGGAATTAAATAAATAAATGGACAAATGAATAAATAAACGAAAAAAACCCACTTAGAAATCTGTTCCATTTTCTTCCAAATCCATTTTTGACCTAATAGTTTAGAAGAAAGTGTCTTTCCACAGGGCATTTAGCAAAGTGCCTTGGCAGTGGAAAAGAACTCTCATGCTCCTTTGTTTTCCATTTTGGAAAACAGCTAATGTATTGCTATTATTTGTGCTAGGTTTTTATTTCTCGACACTGGGGTAACATACTGAGCATGCATTCCCCTTACTCTGTTTTTCTGCCATTTGTAAAAGGCCAGCTGTTGTAGGTAGCTATTACAGATGTTATTTGAGTTGCATTGGGCATTGCTAATGAAAGCCATTGAATTACAATGTTTTTGACATTTGCGGCAGACAATGTTGAACAAAACTTGGTTTTAAACAACTAATCAAAGTATCTAATTTTTTTCCCAAATTTGTAAAAATACTTTCCTTTAGTTTCGTTTGTTTGTTTGTTTATTTTTACTGGTGTTAAACAAGGGGTTTACTAACATTTATTTTACACTTTAGTTCATGACTCCCAGCCTTCAAACAGAAAATTTTCTTTCTACCATATTTCTAAATCTATTTTTTTTTTTTTGAGTCCATTCTAATTTGCTAGTTCTATTTGGTGATGCAAATAAGCTGCTGAGAAGTTCATGAAGTTACAGATAATGCACTGGACTTTTCCTACAGATGTGGCATTTTTATTTTTTGTAGCTGTGGCTCACTAAGTCTAGCACCTACCACCTAAATATTATTTTGGTTCAGATAGCAGTATTAATCAGAGTTGTTATTCTTTTAACATTCATGCAGCAGATTCAGTGTGTGAAAGATGGAAAACATGCCAGAACTTCCAGCGTTGGAAACCAGCATCACTGGTTTGGTGATGGTATTTCTGCCATCTCTGACCTTTACCCAGTAAATAAATAAAACCAGTAAAAAGCTAATATAAAACATTATATATATATAAATAAATATAATTAACATTATATATATTAATATTAATATATTAATATATATGTATTAAATATACAACAGCTATATATGAATAGGCACCATAATTTCTGCTAAGACAAAGATTTGATAATCCTAAAAGCAGGGAACATTGGGATAGAGCTAAAATAGTACAGGATTTACTATGTAAAGACTTTGCTGCAAAAGGTGAACTCTTTTAAGAACTGCTGAGCTGAGTGTAAGGGACAAGCTTTGGGGCACAAATACATTTAATCTATTGTGACAAAGCAGGAAAAGAACTTCTTAAGCAACAAAAGGGCAGGCTACAGGTTTGGCATTTCAGAATAAGAAGCAAAGGATAACATTTCCCACTTCAGAACTTTGGCCTTTAGATTTATAAGAGGTCTTTTTTTTTTTTTTTTTTCTGTTTTTTCTTATCTTTTTTTTTTTCTGGTTTTTTCTTTTCTTTTTTTTTTTTTTTTCCCCACTGACAATAAAATTCAGTGCAAGCAAGGGGGAGATGTTACCACTTTCCATGTGCGAATATAATACACCTGTATTTATTATTAGAAATCCATCTATAATACACCTGTATTTATTATTAGAAATCCATCAAAGATTTGTTTCAGTATAACGCTTTTCAAAGCTCAGTTTATACTATTTTAATCTCTTGATTACTACTTAAATTAATGCTTCTGGCCCAATAAGGATCTCTTACATTGCTTAAAAATTAGCAGAGTATTTCTCTTCCACCTTTATGCTCTACACTACATTAGCAACATGTTACTTTATTAAATCAGTATGAAGTTGTTTAATGATTCCTTTCTTAATTCCAATCTCCACACTTCTTCTGTATAATATTTAATCAGTATAGATGATGCTATAGGAAAATGTAAAGTTCACATTTTCAAATACAATATAATGGGGTATCTGAACAACTACTCTTACAGTCTTATAGATATGGAAATATCCTTACAGTTTTATAGCTATGGAAAGGCAACTGTGATAGAGATCTAAATTACTTACAGGTTGTTATGCAGTCTTATGTTTTGTCTAACAACAACACAGAATAAAGAGCAACAACAAAAGATCTTTGCTTAAAGCTGTGCTCTCTTCAGCAGTGTTCTTCACACTACGAAAAAAATCTTTATGTTTTTAAAAACACTAGAGCATTCTCTCTCTCACTGTCTAGGATCTTTGTTGACTCACTTGTTGTATTTTCAGACTTCATGTCTACATTTCTTTACTTCATGTTTGCCTAGCAGGCATATGCTGACACCCCCACCTCTCTCACAAGGAGCCAGCTTCTGTCTGGTGCATTCAAGCAGCTGTGGTGAGCTTTGGGAATAGCTCTGATGGAGATAGCTATGATAAACGGGACTTTTTGTGGATTTTATGCAGTCTCATACACAATTTTTTTTCTTGACAATGAGACTCTGCCACACAAGAGAGCTCTGCATTTCACAAAATTGTAGAATTTCAGAATTTTGGTTTTTAATATAATACAGATAAGAAAAAAAAAAAAATGTATTCCTACATATCTAGGGAGATGTCTGTACACTCCCTAGGTACACTATCATTTTAAAGATGTCAACAACAAATAATGTATTCGTAGATTATTGTTACTTTTCTCACTTGTTTCGCTGTTCATTGTTACTTAGCATAATTGTAGTATTTGGTAATATCTTGGTCAAGTAAACGAGCTGTGTTAAAAAAAAATATGTCTGAAGCTATTGGCAACACAGAAAAAATCTCATAAAAATTTTCATCTGTGATCTATATCCCAGAAAAATATCAGCCAATAATTTACAGTCCTGGCTTTATACTTAGTTCTTCTGCTTACTGTGTGTGTGGTACTGTTATACTTTTATGAACAACATTCAGTAGGCCTGCTACCTTCAGGCATTACTACTGTTTTAATTATAAAACTCTAGTAGATATTTATTATGTAATCTTACCTCTGTGTTTCTGCTTGTCCTGTTTCCAGCAAAGACAGGGTTAATTTTTGCAGTAGCCAGGACAGGGCATGACTAGACCCCAGAGGTTGTTCTGTTCCACCTCATGTCATTTTCTGGGAACTGGGGAAGGGGTCTTTTCCTGGTCAGAATAGTGTGGCAGTGGTTGGGCAGCATCAAGTGATACCAGGCTCTTCGTGGTATAGTGCTGAGTATTTGCATGTAAATTGTTCTGGTCTCTTCCACACTTTTGTTAGTTACATTGTTGCTGTTACTGTTCATTTTCTTATCTTGTTGCTGTTTCCAGTAAATTGTTCTTATCTCAAACCCTGATCTATACCTTTTGTGCCTCCAGTTCTCTCCAGCCAACCCCTGGAGGGAGGGGGAAGTGAGAGAGCAGTGCGTGATTTAGAGTAGGTCGGTGGGAACAATAAACTGGAGAATGCTGTTTCTAAACCATGACACTGCTCCGATCCCTGTTAACTATTAATGCCAAAAAATGTTAAAATTAGAATTAATATTGTATCAGAATTTCAGAAATGGTGAAAACTAAAACAAGTGATGTCATTCTAATTACAGGTCTAAAAACTTACATGCAGGTTTGTACACCGGCTGCTGTTTCTCAAGAACAGAAAAGCTAGTCTGTATTTGAGTCATTATTACTTATATAATGTCCATAGTGATACAAGTAGTTTGGGAGTTTCATACAGGCATTTCTGAGATGAAACAAAATGTTTGTTAAATAAACATTAGTGAGAAAAAAAAAAGTTAAAGGATTATATTGGGCAGAATGGGCACAGATTTTAGTCCCAAGGTGTGTTACACAGAGATACACAAATAGTATTTGATGGGAATGGACTGAGTAAACCAAAGCTGTCTAGTCCCTTAAGGAAGAAAACATCAAAGCAGTCCAACTCATGTATGTGTACATATTTATATGTGTGTGTGTGTTAGCAAATATTATTCTATAAAAATTCCAATAGGTATTGTTAGAACCTTCAATTCATGATTTTGCCTAGTAGACAACTATTCAAATATTATGGTATTCTAGTGTTTTGCTGTGATGTGCTAGAACTGGATGTGACTCTCATTTTGGAGCCTGTAGTTTAGGAATGGTATTGCCCAATTTAGTGCTTCCTTTGAGACTCTCCAAACCATGTGCTGTTAACTCATCCCCTCTTCCCCACCCCGTGTGGCATGCTGGAAAGGAGAATTAGAGGCACAAAAGCTAAAGATCACAGCTTGAAATAAGAACAATTTACTTGAAAGACAAATGACATAAGAAAATGCACAGGAGCACCAACAATACTAATAAAAGAGTGTACAAGAAAACAAGAAACAAATTATTCCCACAGTGAGTTGTCACCCACAATACCTGATTGCTTCCTTGGCCCTGCTACCCAACCTGTAAGGGAGCCCTTCCCCTGCCCCATAAAATGATGTAAGGTGCTATAGAATAGCCCCCAGGTCCTAGCCATGTCTCCCCCTGGCTACTGCAAAAATTAACCCTATCCTGGCCGTAAACAAGACAAAACTGAATGCACATCTTCCCACTGGACCAGTGATAATAACGTGACTGAAGATCATATTACTTAGTAACATTTTTTCCTTTCTCTCTTTCTTGTTAAGGATTCAGTATGTACAGTATACCATACTAAGGAAAGAGATGTGAAAAAAAAAACTTCAAATCACAGTGTTATTTAAAATCTCCTTTAAAAAACATGACAAAAATAATATTTTAACAAAATGGCATCTTTTGTACCCTTTTCCACAGTCTGTATTTGTGTGTGTGTGCCCTATGGGTTGGGGTTTTTTTTGTGTTGAAAGTTTTGTAGGGTTTACTACCTTTTTTTCTCTCCTCTTGAATATATGTACTTACACATTCCAGTTTTCAAAATGGATGTGTCCTAGAGTGTTGTTATGGTTGTCATTTTAGTAAAGAATCTCTTTCATTTCTTTCTTTTTGTTTTGTTTTGTTTTGTTTTGTTTTGTTCTGAAGAAAATTTCAGCAATGATCTTCTAGACATCAGTCTCTCAACTGATGGAATCTCTTGTTCAGTGCAGGTTTTCTCCTATAATTAGTAATGCTTTGTTGCTAGTGTATTCATTGTATTTCTCCATCTTAACAACATTCCTGTGAAGCCAGAAAGTAGTTGTGTTTCTTTTTCACAAAAAGTTAAAATATATATGCTTACTAGCAGTACAAACAAATTTATACTATTTACATTTTTGCTTTTTTGAAAGTGCTTAGTGAACTTAGTGGTCAGTATTTTAAAATTACATGTCTGGGAGGAAGCTACCACATTTAATTCAGATTTGTGTTCTTTTACCAACAAATGCAATTTTAACTATTAGCCTACCTAAATTCATATCCTTTTATTTTTGCTTGTAAGGAAGTGACAGTTGAAAAATGTAAAGAAAAGACAAAGTAATGCAGAAGTGGAAATTGCTAGGTCTGTAAAACATACATAGCTAACTTCAGAAAGGAAAAGAGAGTTCAGTTATGATTATGTTATATTTAAACATAACATTTAAGAGCATTTCTGTAAACACTTTTGGGATTACCATTTGCAGTGTTCTTTGAGTAACAACCTGGCCTTGATACAGTCAAGAAGAAAAAGGGAAAAAAAATAGAGGAAGAAAAAGGTATTTTGCAAGCAGAATGTGAATAAATTCATCTTCATTATTGCCTTGCTCCTTAGGGTACAATTTCAATGCAGTTTACTTGCTTCAAAATAGTCAAGTGTTCTGACTTGTTGCAGTAAAATATGTTTTCAATCATAAGCTGGGGGAAAAAACACAACTTTCTTAAAATTACAGCTGGTAAGGATTGAAAAACCCTCAATCCTGCATGTTCAAATGCAGTAGTGGATTGCTATGGGCAGGGGAAGATATAACTATAAAAATCACAGGGAAAAAATGATTTGCAAATGTTACAATAAAATACTGCCTCTGAGAAAGCATGGGTTTTTTCCTCATTTAAAAAAGGGCAGTTTATAATAAGGTGTATAAAGTGATAAATTTTTTCTCATATTATTGGAAAATCCCTACTTAGATGAATAAATTTTATCGATGAATTAAGATGACAATTTTAAACAATCATTTGTGACACCCCATGGAAAATTTAGAGAAATAATGTACTACAAAAGAAGAAAAACTTGACTGTTTTTTTAGAAGATTAAAATCCTCAAATTATTATTCACAGAGTGGCTTGCAACTGTTAGGTATAACAGTCTGAGTCTTATCTTTACTTCATAAAAACTTAATATTAATACTTAACTCTAATATGCATTTAATTGAAGCTCAAATTGATAACTAAACTTAGCAGCATCTCACAGTTGTGGAAATACACTTCTGAATTTGGTGGTTTCAATAAAATAATGGATCTATTTATTATCTATATATTTATCCTACTGAAAAGCAAAGAATGCTTTTTGGTGACTTCACAGCCAACTCAGTGGCAGTAATACATGACTGAATTATTTGATACCTGGTGAGAGGTCACTGTTTGACTTTACTCATTGTTTGACAAACTAGAAAAGAACATCTCTTGTAAATAAAAGTCTTTTCTCCTACCAAAGTGCTATGGAAATGAAGAATTTAAACCTTCAGTTTAATTTTTCCAAGTTAGTAATTTTAATTTACCTCACAGAATCACAGAAACACAGAATATGCCAAGTCAGAAGAGACTCACAAAGATTACCAAGTTCAACTCCTGGCACTGCACTTGGTGTTCCCAAGAGTCACACCAAGTGCCTGAGAGTGTTGCCATAAGGGGAGGAGAAAACTTTCCAAGACAACATTATTTGGTAAAGTAGAGAAGAGTTCTTTTACTTATAGGGTTTTAGGGGTACAGAACATAAAGGAGTATGAATAAAGGAGTATGAAAGGATGATATAAAGTATAAATAGAGGATAAAAGAGTGCAACCCATGTTGACAAATAACAGACTGGTGCTAGGACTGAACTCACAGCCTCAGGAATACCATGAGTACTTTTTTTCCAAGCACCACTGCTTCAAACATGCAGAGTAAATTAATCCAAAAGGCGTCCCTTTCATTCCAGTTGTACCTATACTCAGCCAACCCCTGAGCCACTCTGCCATGTCTTTACCGAAGCACAAGGGACAGCAACTTGTCCCTCCCAGGTGAAAGACCCTTTCACCCACAGAGTGGGAACACTAACTCTTACAACATCTGGGCCTGTCAGCTCACCTCCCAACCCACAGTAAACAAGGGAGAGATTCCTTGCTGCTCCTCTGCAGTGCTCCGCCACCCCCAACAACTCATGCTGGTACCCAGTTCCCATTACTTGAGGTTCTTGAGGTCCGGTCCAGGAGAACAAGGGAGGGGAAGCATCTTCTCCCTCCCACTTAGGAAAGCAGGGAAGGGAAAAACCCCCTTTGCACGCAGAAGTGATGTTGAGCTCTTTGTTTTTGATCTTCCAAGCTTTGAGTTCTCCCCTGCACCCCTTTTTGGTAAGTGCGGAGTGCGGGAAGCACAGGGCACCACACCAGGCTGGGCAGCAGAGAGCAAGGCAGGCACGCAGAGAGAATGTGTGTGTGCGTTTGTGTGTGTGTGTGCGTGCGTGCGTGTGTGTGAGAATGTCAACAGGGTGTAAAAGCTGTTTTTCTACATGGCAGCATACTAATAACACTACTCAATTATCATATCTAAAGGTTGCATCCAATCTAAGAAATGCCCATATCCAGAACTTCCCTTGGGACCGCCCCATTTCACACCTCTTCTAGAATTGAGTTGGAGGTCTTAAGACCCCTTACTTTATTCTTTATCATCATCTTCACACCATTTTCCCTTATTGGAGCTTCTCCAAGGCTGCTGGGCTTTGCTTTTTTGTTTTGACTAACATGGTATCTAATTGTCTTAGCTCTGGTACATGTTTCCCAGGCATGGTGTTCCAGCTCTTTTCTGACCCTTAAGACAGCTAGCACAGGGTTAAAGGTTGCTAGCTACTCTAAAGGTAAGAAACTAGCTGTAGTTTCTCTAGATGTATAAAAATCTACAAATACATGAAAATCCTAAGGCATCAAGAGTATTATCCAAACATCTCTTAACTCTGTCAGGTTTGGTGTTGTGAACACTTCCCTGGACATTCCCTGGGGAGCCTGTTCCAGTGCCCAACCACCCTCTGGGTGAAGAATCTTTTTCTAATATCCAATCTAAACCTCCCCTGACACAACTTCAGGCCATTCCCTTGGGTCCTGTCACTGGTCACCACAGAGAAGAATTCAGTGGCTGCCCCTCCTCTTCCCTTCACAAGGAAGCTGTAGACTGTTACGAGGTCTCCCCTCAGTCTCCTCTTTTCCAGGCTGGATAGACCAAGTAACCTCAGCTGCTCCTCATATGGCTTCCCATCAAGGCCCTCCACCATTTTTGTTGCCCTCCTTTGGATGCTCTCTAATGGCTTCATATCTTTCTTATATTTTTGTGACCTAAACTGCACACAGTATTCCAAGTGAGGTCACACTAGTGAAGGGCAGAGCAGGACAATCTTCTCCCTCAAATTGATGGTGATGCTTTGCTCAATATCTGAAAAGGCAAATACAACTATCTTTAACTCATTGATTTGTCAATCTCTATCTAATTCACAAAATTCTGCAAACACTTATTTCATTTATTAATCATAGAATCACAAAATCATTAAGGTTGGGAAAGATCTCCAAGATTATTGAGTCCAACCTTCGCTGGCCACCTTGTCAACTAGACTATAGCATCAAGTACCACACCCAGTCATTTCTTGAACACCTCAATGGATGGTGATTACACCACCTCCCTGACCAGTCCATACCAGTTCTTGACAACCTTTTCAGTGAAGAAATTCTTCCTGACATCCAAACTGAACCTCTCCTGAAATAGTTTGAGGCTATGTCCTTGTCCTCTCTCTGATTGCCTGGAAGAAGAAGCTGACTCTTACCTTTGTACAACCTCCTTTCAGGTACTTGTAGAGAGCAACAAGGTCTCCCTTGAGTCTTCTCCAGACTGAATAACCAGAGCTCCCTCTGCAGTTTCTCGTATGACTTTCTGTCTAGACTCTTCAACAGCTTAATTGCCCTTCTCTGAACTTGTCAGCAAGATACAGACTGTCAGTGTCCAAGACTGCAGTGCTGTACCTGTCAAAGGTGCCAAACTCTTGCTCAACCTATAAGCCCATTTTAATACTCCTAAATACTTTTCTACACAAAACTCCTATTCTATCACAATATATCTAGAATACCTCTCATTCGAAAAACATTTCATTTTCATTTGAAAATACACATATTAGCTGTGAATAGAAAATACCTTTTGTTTTTCTCTTAACGTCATGCATAATGATAGTAGGAAAAGAGGCAACCTTTTGAGTTCAAATAAAGACTCTTCACACTAAAATAGATAGCTAAAATAGATAGTTAAAATAAATTAACATGAATCATTGAGTTAAATATAATACAGATATGTGTGTATGTCTAAATTTAAGGTAGGATTAATCAACATAATAATGGCAAAAGTTTAAAGGCAGCATCATTATGCAATCTGGTCCAGGGCAAATTTAATCTAAAACTTTTTTAAGACAAGAGTTATTGACCTGATTCTTCAATACTCCATAGACTCTTCTCTAAAGCTTAGTTTCTATATTACCTTTTGAAGTTGTTGGAAGATAGGTGAGAAGTTTGCACTACCAACAGCCTAATTAGGAAGAGAAATGTCTCTTGGGACAAGAAAACCTTCTTCATATTCAATCATCCAATCCAAAAATATACAGGGTGGGGTAATGAGTCTTAAAAATGCCAATTTAGTGAGTTTCTAATCACAGATACTTCATCAGCTGACAAAATAAAAACCTCAGTAGGTATAGCACTTCAAAATCTGGGACAATTTACATGTAATTTCAGGAATCAGCAGGGATACACAGCTGGATAAAAATAAAAAGCTTGCTGTAATTGAAAATTGCCTTGCAGCTTGTTTGTGATTAAAATGAAGTTTGGTTCCCTGAAATCTTGTTTAGCAATTAAATCTGTTTTACTTAGGCAATGAAATATTGTCTATTGTCCTTGAATGATAAAACCAGTACAGTCATGCTTTAAGATTTCATGCTAATTGAACATATGTACCTACAGAAAATTTGCAAAATCCATATTCAGCATTGGGTTTCATTTGAACATATTCCTGAAATGCTTTCTCTGACTGGAAGAGGCTGTGGTCACCTATTTACTTATAAAGAATCTTGGTGACAGCCAATTGTTTTGCACAAAAAATAATATTTGCACCTCTTCACATTTAATACAGCAATTCTGTCCAAAAGCCAGGGTGATAACTTTACCTACAACCTGACTGAGTTTAAGTTTGGCTTAAATTTAAAGTTATAACAGAGTTCTTGTTTGTTTTCCTTTTCATTTTTTTTTATATGTTTGTTCAATGTGTTGAATAGATTGAGAAGTATGAGAGCTGATTTTCTCACAACAAAGCAGCCTTCAAGAGACTTCAAGTCTTTCTTTTATTTGGTGGTATGTTCTTTTTTTTTTTGTTTTGGTTTGGTTTGGTTTGGTTTTTATTTTACTTTTATTATTTAATTAGTTTTTGAGTTAAAATAATGTTAAGAAACAGTTGCAAAATAAAACTTGGGAACTTACAATTTTTAGAGTCACTTTCACTGTGATGTTTCATCTGTTTTGTTTGTTTGTTTTGTTACATTCAGATGTAATGAGTCCCCAGTCCTCACTAGGTTTACATAGGAGTGATAAAAATTGAATTAATAAGGTAAAAAATAGAATAATAATTACCATTATTGAATCAGAAAGAAAAGGTTTGTAGCATTAGAAAAACAAAATCCCCCAAATCCATGGGGAAATTAATAATGTAACTTCTAATCCTTTCTTATGCATATGCTATCCTAAAATATGCACATAAACATATTCATACCACAATACTCATTTTACTATTTTTCTTATGTGCATTCTTATATATATTCTTCCATAATTAGGAATTACTAGTGCTAGAATTTTAATAAGGTATCTATTCAGAAGACAGAAATAACATTGAAATAATTTAAATTGTTTAAATATGTAACTAAATTAGTAGCTATAAAGTTGAGTTTTTTCAGCCTTTTATTTAAATCAATTTCTAAGATATACTCAGTTCCAGCTAATTGATACATCATTCTAATACTTCTAACAAATCATGCAGACCAAGCTATGGCCTCTTAGTAGTTTCCTGGCAAAGAACAGATGACCTGCAATAGCTGGATTGCTGTTGCTACACTGACTGAACTAATGAAAGTGTCCTGAGAGGACAAGACAGAGTGTTTGTGGATTAAAGACAGCAAATTTTCCCTGCAAAATGGCTTGGAATTAGAAAAAAGGAAAGAAAAATTGTATGTGGAAAGGTTATTCAAAGCACTCCAAAAGGTCCTGAAAGGTCACTTGACAGACTCGAGTTAAAAACAAGGACTCTAAGGGAGACTAAATTAGAAAACAGAGATCACTTAGTCCATCAAAACTGGGATGAAGAAAAATATTTAAAAATTATCAGAGAAGGAAGATACAGAAAGGAGAAGGAAAAAAAAAAAAAAAGAAGGAACATTAAAATATATATATATATATATATATATATATACACATCCAATAAGTAATTTGGGAAAAAGGGTTCACTAGCTGCAAAAATAAAGCACCCATTGCCACCATGTTTTAAAACCAGGGAGAGAAAACTGAAATAACTGTTACAGATACAACAAAATAACTGAAGAGCAATGCCATTTCATTACTATTATTATTTTTTACCTTTAGTTTTAATCAAG
The DNA here is from genome assembly GCA_035047845.1 of Dendrocincla fuliginosa. Lineage (NCBI taxonomy): Eukaryota > Metazoa > Chordata > Aves > Passeriformes > Dendrocolaptidae > Dendrocincla > Dendrocincla fuliginosa. The sequence continues at coordinate 52,351,758 of JAWWMO010000138.1, forward strand.
GAAATATTTTTGTTCATATCCCAGTTACAGAAACTTCAGGATGTAGCACACCAATTGCTATCTACCATACCACTAGTCAGTAAGTCTGATGTTCTTTTCAGGTTACAAAAGCCAGGTGTTCTGAATGACAGAATATATTCCACAAACAAAAACACACACACACAAAAAAAAAAAACCACCATGTTTTTAATCTAGAATTCTATTTTGTGGGCAATTTGGGATAAAAAGTCTTCAGTCCTAAATCTAAGGAGTAACACTGAAAATGCAGATTAATATGTGTTCCTAGCATGATTCTAATGGTCTTTACAGTTACTGTCACTTGTATGTACATTATTAAGTAATTTTAAAGCTAGAACGCAAAAAAATAAAATGTGACAACTGATGAGTTAACATGCTAATTAATACTTATTTTTTTTAGCAAATATAACTCATATTTCTATCACAAAAAGCAAAAAAAACCATGTACTCTAAAGAATGCCATTTAGAGCTAGAAAATAATTCAGGCTATTGAGGGACTGTCCGCTGATATTTGGAGAAAGTATTAGGTATGTTAACCTTTGAAACTGTAATTTATTTATTTATTTATACCTTTTTTTAATAACAAAAGTATGGAGCTATGTTCCTAAATGTGCCAGAAAGGCACTGCTCCAGGAAATAGTTCTTTGGGAGGTGTTTTTTTTGTTTGTTTGTTTGTTTATTTTTTTCTGTTTGGTTTGTTGGTTTCTTGTGTGTTTTGTTTGTTTGTTTTGTTTTGTTATGTAATCTGCTGGAACCAAAACTAACCCCTCGGTGTGAGGCAACACATTTTTGCAGTGGAGCAGGGAATGTAATGGTTCAGACCTTCAAAATATGCTTAAAATATTTTGTAGTACTGCAAGAGTTTGGTAGCTGTATCCAGGATATATTCTCTTTGGTATTTTTTAACACTGGTTGTCCCTTTACTTTTCAGAAGCTTTTACATGAGCTTTTACATGAACAGAGGCTCATGTAAGCAGCCTATTCCCACAACCAATAAAAGCACGCAGTATTGTATCTTGAACTTGACTAATTATACATGTAATTTTACATTTCATATATAGTATTCACAGACATGGAAAGTTTTTTAAATATTCCATTTGTTCAGAGCTGAAAGGAAGGTTGAATACTAGCAATTTTTTTTCTCTGTAAAGTACAAGAAAAGAAACAAAACAAAACAAAAAAAAAACGCCACTAGAGGACTGTGTTTATGTGCATTATGAGAATGGGGAGAAAAAGACTCAGCATTCATAAGTGAGCCATGATCAGAATCTCATAAATAGAGTAAGGTCCTGACTTATTTGAAGGTGAGGAGACTTGTATTTGACTTCCTAATTTATCGGATACCTGGAGAGTATGAGAAGCATTCTGAATAGACTGCAAAACAGGAACAAAGCACACAGTAGTTTTCAAACAGCATGTTGGAAGCCCAGAAGTGCTGTTTGTAAGAAAATATTAATCATGAATAATGATAACACACTACAAGATTAACTCCTCTACCTCAGCTGTTGCAATCACCTGTTTTAGTATTGCAGCACTCTCTGTCCAGATATAACTCCTGAGGATGGATTCCACCATCTAGGTGTTGGAATACAGAAAGAGCTTGGTACTCCTTGTTGAAGGTGGATATAGTGAGGGTGCATCATCCTCAGGAAGGTATGATCTGGTATATAGAGCACAGTGTAAGGTGAGGGAGATATATGAGAACGTTCACAAAGACTCCTACAAGAACCTAGGACCATGGACATGCAGTCTGGTATGATCACTGTTGAACTGGAACAGCAGAGGACATGAACTACTGGGCACATGGAAGCCAGAAGTTTGTGATTTGAGACCATAGAAGCAATGCTTCATCTTCCCCTACAGTTGTTTAAATCCATGGTCTTTTAAAATCAGTCTTGTGAAGGCACAAAAATTAAATTCAGACCGGAGAGTTCTGGGTCAGACTTCAATTTAGGATCAGTCCAGAGAAAAGGAAGTGAAAGGTGTTAGCAGTCACTGGCTATATCTTGCCTAGAAAAAAAGCATTCATTTGCCAGATATGTCTAGCATCACTTGAAGCAGCAATGTATCTCCATCAGGACATGTGGCATTGCATAAGACTCACTGAGTTTCATGTCCTTCCTGACTACTACACCTTGGGGCTTGACCCAGATGGCACCAACGTGCTGTTGGGAAGACAAAGTCCTGACCTAACCACAGTTGTGTTAGGGATTTTGTGGGTGAGAGTGGGAGTGCAGAGACCCCAATAACGTTTTTATTCACCCTGCTGGTCAAGATAAAACAAAAGGCAGGTGTATCCAACAGCATTTGACTGTGCAGATAATGTCACAACTAATTTTTTTTTAAATTTCTTTCCATGATGACACCTTGTTTAAAATTAAGAGCCTGATCATGATTACAGGGTATGATGGGGTTGATGTCATGGAGACTTGAAAGGACAAAACAAGTGTTTGGAGCAGGGATATTAAGTAAGTGTTGTGGTTCAACTCCACCTGGCAACTTAGCCCCATATAGCCACTCGCGCACACCCCCCCGGTAGGATGGGGGAGAGAATAAAAAAAAGTGAAACTGAGTAAACTTATGGTTTGAGATAAAGACCATTTAATAAGCAAGGAAAAGCCATGTGTGCAAGCAAGACAAACCAAGGAATTTTTCACTGCTTTCCATTGGCAGGAAAATACTCAGTTACCTCCAGGAAAATAATGCTCTGTCATGTGTAAAAAGGTACTTTGTAAGACAAACGCTATCACTCTGAATGTCTCCCCTTTCCTCCTTCTCTTCCCAGCTTTACAGGCTGAGTATGACCCAATATAGTATATAGTACAGCTGATGCGTTGGGTCAATTGGGATCAACTGTCCTGGCTGTGTCCCCTGCCACCTCCTGGTACACCCCAGCCTTCTTGTTGTTGGGGTGGGGGGTGAAGGGTGTGAAGCAGAAAAGACTTGATGCTGTGTAAGACTTGCTCAGCAATAACAAAAACCTGTGTTATCAGTACTGTTTTCTGTACAAATCCAAAACCTAGACCCATATTATCTACTGTGAAGAAAATTAACTGTATCCCAACCAAAATCAGCAAGAGAGGAAAGAAAAAGAGGATGGATTTCAGCATTCCTTCACTATTCAGAATTAAATACAAAGTCAGAGATAATGTAGTTTGAGAGTTGCTCAAGCACAGGGTAACAAAATCAGAAATGTCAAAGTCCAATTCTAGCAAAAACTAGCAAAGGATATTAAGAATTATGCCTAAAGGTTTGGGGTGGATTTCTGTAGATTTTTAGAAGTTTTAGAGGTATAGGTTTTCTTGCTCACATATTAAGGGGTGTTTGAAGTTACTAAAGGGATTTTCTCACATATTC
>JAWWMO010000138.1:52355232-52370171 GCA_035047845.1 Dendrocincla fuliginosa
TCCCAATAAAGGTATTGTCTATCTTTCTCCATTAATGTTTTGTCTGAGTGCCTATCTTCCAGGATTTTAGGCATCAGGATATTAAGAATTATTATTTTGCTTGGAACTCTTTTCTGGGAAAAGATAATTGTAGTCACTTGCATTGATATAACATTTTTTTAATCACACACTGCTCTTGGTATGCTAGGTTTCTAGACACCTTATTGGATGACTAGGTTTTATATCCTGTCATAAATTATTGCGACATTACATTTCTAGCTAGATTATTGAATACAAGACAAGCAATAGGAGAAAATAGGGTTATGATAACAATTATGCAGTCTTAATTAATTCCTCTAAGGAATTAATGAGCCTGCCCGTGAGTCTCATTCTATTTGATAGTGAGTAAAACTAATCTTAAGGATAGATGATCCCACAGATGCATTCCTACTTTTTCTCAGTATCTATTAAGCTAAGCTGAGAGAAAGGACTCAACAATGAGAATAGTTGCTGTTATGCCTGAATGATTGGTCTGACATTATTAAAAAATGTTAGTTTTAGCCCATCTGCAGTGCATTTAAGGACTTTCATAGGCATTCAGCAAATTTTGAATGCTAGTTTTGAGCATGCCACATGGCAGGTTAAAGTTTAAGATTTAAGTTTGTATAAAAATCAGTTGAAAAATTGGAAGTTTCTGAAAAACAAGTCTTTTTGTGATAGGCTCAAGAAAATTGCTGTTCTAAGTTTGTAAAATGGAGTACTTGGCTAATGCAAGGCGTAGAACATTTCTCCTTGTAGTATTAGTTCACTCTTCAGAAATGTAAATTCTGGTTATTCCTGGTTCAGTTCATGAACTTTATTTCTTGTCTGGTCTCATTAGGAAGCTATCAACTCTGTTGTTAGGCAGTCCTTCTAGCGTCTTCTTTGGCTCCACTTTTCATGAAACCAGTATCTGTTGAGTTAATTTCCAAGTGGCTAAGGTAGGCATAACTGATGAAATTACATTTGAAAAATAGCAACTAAATCATACACTTTCCTTTAATTCTTACAAAATGGGTAGGGCCATTTTAGTCTTTTTCCTGAAAATAATTTCCCAGTTGAACAGGTTTTTTGTTATTTCCTTTTAAGTGGAAGCAACTTCATGTACAACAGTATGTTCACGAAGAGCTCAAGGTTGTTGTGAAACTATTAATGAATACTACATACTACTCCATCTTATTGCAGTGTTTTCTATGTAATTACACTGTTTTGAAATAACAGAAAATATGAAGGCTCCTTTTCGTGTAGAGTTTCCTTATTTCCAGATTCACATTTTGCATAAAGGATGCCTTGTGAGCAATCTGACCCATTGTTTATTCATTATATTTCTTAAAAGAAACCTACGCAAGTGACCTGACATTCTGTTCTTTCTTTGCATAAGAGAGATTTAGTTGCACTCCTTTGCTTTCATTAATGTATGTTTTAAATACTCTGTTTATGCTGATTAATATAGATGTTTTCAATCAGATGGACCAGCTGTCTGTTCTGGCCTTCAACTGGAATAACCTGCCTAGCATAAATCAGTAAGAGTCACAAACCAAGTTATTACTGTTAATTTAGATTTGTGTAGTTGAGAAGATCTGGACCATTTTTTTGTTTGGTTGGGTTTTTTTGTTGAGTAACCTTTGATCATATTTTTTTTGAAAACAAGTCCAAGGTTGATTTTGTAGTGTATTCATTCAATCAAGTGGAAGGATGTTTTTTGTATAATTTGCAAGTATAGTATTCCATTACATTCCTTCCTAATTTTAATCTTAGTTCAGCTTTATTTCTATCTAAACAAAATGAGAGTTGTGCTTTTCCTTAAAATCTAGGAACTCTTGATGTGTAACTGTGCTTCATTTCCTACTGTATAAAATGTACTGTAGACAATATGGCTTTGTTGGTACATTTACTTAATTAGATAATAATGAAATTAATGATTTTGGGATAACTCTTATATGTTAATTTAATGTTAACTTTTCACAAGTGAATATTGATGTTTAAAACCAATTCAGAATTATCCAGGGGATTGCCTTGTGAGTTATGTACACACTTATTTAAGATATTATGAATCAAAATTTGTCACATTCCTTTGCAAGTTTGCTGACAAACTATCACTATCTAATACTAAAGGATAATGAGAGATGCTTCTGCAGAGCCAGCATAACTCACATAAAAAGTGAGGCATATTGCCCATCCTGATGGCTCTATCCTGACAGGTATTCTGCTATTACTGAATTTCCCCAAGAGGTCTTTTTTAGTGCCATGTCAGACCCAGAGAATGTGATGACAAAGTAATCTCTTTGCTTTTAAATAGTATAGTTGTGGTGTTTTTTGTTTAGTTTTGTTTTTAATTTTTATTTTGATTTTGTTGGTGAGCTATAGTTCAACATCTTACTTTGCATTCGGTTTCTCTTAGGAAATTCTTCAATGAATCTGCTTTAGACACACAGTCAGAATAAGCTGAGTAACTGAACTGAACAGTTAAATAAGAAAATTATTCTTAGTTTATGTCAATGATACTTCCTTGAACAGCTTAGGAGAGCGGAGAGGCAAAACGCTAACATGGACTGTTTAGTCCTTTATGTATTTCCTTTTCTTTTTTTTTTGTTTTTAAATTTATTTTTTGCGCTTTCAAATCCATTTTATATCATTGATTGATTCGCTAGATTTTTATTCTAATGTTGGTCTTTCTGTGTTTGAATGAAATGTTTTTTAGGAAGACAATAAGAATGGGAAAGCAGACAGAAAGACAGACAATGTCTACTGCATACCATGTGTGTCTGTGTCCATCTGACAAATTTGTTCTCTTCAGATATTCTAGTTTAATTCATAGTTATTCATTTCAGGTATGAAATCTTGGGCAAGCCTAAGAAGCCACTGTTGGTAATCATCACTGATGTGGTTCAGATTCATGTTCTGAATTAGAAGAACACTAGTTTTGGAGATAAATTCTTCAATCACAATCTATATGCTCTTAGGTGATTTAATTTTTCTCTTCTAAACAGAAATTCTTACTAGACTTTGGAAGAAGGCAATCCTATTTCAGTGAAAAGCAATGTAATCATCTGATGCTGAATAATTTGCCAAATGGTCCTAAATTGCTCAAGACAAGTATAATTTTAGGTATTTTACTGGAGATTTCTAAATTCCAAAAAAGGGATGACAAAGAAGTACCAGCAAAATATGAGAATTTAATGGGAGGCTATACCCTCTGTCTCTTATACAGGATAGATCAACTAACACTCTTTACCATCATAACATTTTGTGGACAGACTGAAGTGAGAATTACTGTAGTTAGCAGTCATTGAATCAGAAGTATAATTTTAGAGGTTTGTTTTTTGTTGTTTTGTTGTTGGGGTTTTTTTTTAAAGTCTTCTTGCTGAAAGAAAAAGGCATAAATTGCAATAGTAACAAATGTTAAAAGCTGTGATTAGTAGGTGATACTAAGACACTGAATGCTGAAAACAATCCTTTTCTTCATATGTAGGTATTTTGAAAACCATTTCATCATGATAGAAAGCACCAGAATCTTAGTTTGAATTAATTTTCTGTGTAATAGTACTCCAAAGCAAATTTAGTAACACTAGTGGTGTTGGCTGAGAATGAAAATGAGGTAGAAAGAGAGGAAGAACAGAAAGACGCTAGCTGCAATTCTTTAAAGTATTACATGATATTGACAGTGTGTTTGGCTTCCAGAATGGTCCACACAAGTCGTATTGCTATGAAACATTATGGTATATGGAAACAGAATTGTTTTGTCATGATGCAGTTGTAAAATGCATTTGGTGGTAGACTCTGTCTTGCTCTAGAGAGGGTCAATATGATGGTCAAGTATTTTATTTTTTATAGCTATTGAGGTTTTCAGAAGACTGCCTGTTATTCCTCACAATGTGAAATTTCTACTAAATTTCTAAAATTTCTAAAGGTCATTCTCTGAAAGCACATAGTGAGAAACTGGGTGTTTGTTTGGAGTTTTTTGTTTGTTTACTGTTTTTGTTGTTGTTGTTTGGGTTTGTTTTTTTGGTTTTTTTTTTTTGTGAAAAGATGTGTGTATCTCACTAAGGGAGATTAAATTACATGCTTGAGCCTGTCCAGCTCTGTATGCACTCAAAAATGACAAAAAAAACCAAAACAACTTTGAGAACTTAAATTTCAGTACACGGGCATATTAGTAAGTTTGTGGTTTGGGTTTTTTTGTGGTTTTGGTTTGTTTTTTTGTTTGTTTGTTTGCGGGGTTTTTGTATCACATTCTCCCTGAAATATATCAGAAGGTCAGTATTGGCTAAGAAATATATTTTTCTTTTAAAACTGGATGACATGGGTTTCGATTTTACTCTGCCTATTTTTCAGTGAAGGGAGCAACAATACAAATATATCCTCTTCTTTTTTTTTTAACCCATTTTAATTTTCAAAGGTAAAAGAGACATTAATTTGGTGCAATTAGAGTCAGTTATAATTATATAAACCTTGCTTTTTTAACATCTCTTAAATTCCAAAATTTGCCAAAAACGAGCTAGTTTATCTTCACCTCAAAAGATGTTCAGTGTATTTGGCAAATTTTAGAAATGTCTTGCTTGAAAAACCGTTTGTACCACTGGTAAAGAAAACAGCCCCCTGCATCAAATTGGAAATATTTATTCAGGCTGAAAACTGTTTTAAAAATTAAAATAAAACGTTTTAGAAAGCACAATAGTTGCAGAAATTCTAAGGTCTGAAAGTAAGGAGTATCTAAAAGAGCAGTGCAATTTTTCTTATGTCTTTCTAATTTTTAATATTGATTATGTAGGTGTATTCTCAATTCAGCAATATATTGTTTTTGTAAGAACCATAGAAAGATTTATTCTTTGATTAAGACAATGGGATGGGAATGAGCAGATATAAGTATGAAAACTATAGAACTATTAATCTTCCAAAAACCATCTCCTAGACTTCTTTTGCTTTTAGAGAGAAAAACAGCAAGCTCAATTATCTTTACCATATTCCAAGAGTTTTGTTGCCCAGAACTCCAAACTAACAATAGCTTACCATGGTGACAACTGCCTAGCTCATTATAATTTTTCCAAATATTCTTAGTAACTTCATAGGTTGAAATTTTTTTTGCATTCATAAAGTTTGAAAACAGGGATTATGAAAGGCTTAATTTCTTGGACTGGCCTGAATGTCAGCACAATTTAGTTAACAGTAATCTGATAAGCTTTTTAAAGGAAACTATGCCACAACAGGGATTAGCAATGATCTACTTTCTCAGCATTTACACTGGGCTTTGAAACCTGATTATGGCCTATTTTGCACCTATGTGGTCTGGAAGTTTCTTTGACAGCTGTCATGCCTATGACATTCACAGCTACTACAAAGCCACACAATTCTGAATTCATGAAAAGTTCTCTGAAAATTATTTATGAACATTTTTTTAAAGATTTAGTGCCGATACCAATTGTATTTCTTGATATTTAGAATATTACTTAAAAATTCTCTAAAGATTTAGTTTAAAACCAATGAGATCAATTAAAAAAGAAAGAAAAAAAAAAGAAAAAATCAATTTATTTTGTGGGTTTTTTTTAAACTCATAAAATTTGGAAATTTTATCCATAGTTCAATCCACTATAAATTACCACAACAGGACTGAATGCTAATTGACACTGATTACAAATTGGATGAAAACATGTGGGTATACTTAAAGTCATGTAGCTATAAGTGTCTTGTTGGGATCTTTCTTTTGCTATGAATAGTATCTCAAACTGGAACTTTAGAGAAACCAGAGACTGTTATCAGAAGGAAAGGAAATTATTAGTGGGCAGTTCATGTATTGCAAGGGTTCAGTAAGTGGAAAGACACTTATTACACCTGTGGTGATTTCAGCTGTTTAATTAAGATTATGATTTCAGTTTTAAAAAATGAATCCATCAACTAATTAATTTTAATAATAATAATTATTATTATTATTGTTTGAGATGTAATTATAAAATAATAAATATTGAGTTTTCAAAGAAATGCATGGATTCACAATGATTTCACTTGCAATTTTTTTTGTATGATTACAAACCAATACTTTTAAATTAATTTTATGCCTAATTTCTTAGTATGTGGAATAGGTAGTCATTTAAAAAAATATTGTATGTCATACAACATTTCAACTATGTTTTAGATTTTCCTCTCCCTTACTTGACATTTATAAAGAAAATATTATTCCACCTCTCTATTTACTTTTGAGAAACAAACACTTAAGATGTTTTTGTGGGTTTAAAATACATTTTTCATAATGGGAGCTTAGTAAATATTTGCAACACTTTAGTTGAAGTATCCTAAAAGGTATTTAATTAACAAATTAAAGACACATTGCAATTCAGCTGTAATGATTAGCAGCAACTGCATCATAGAATTTAATGTAATATAATCAATATTAATAGGGATTAAAAAAAGAGAAACAAACACCACTATTTTTTTAAGTAAACTTTAAACTGGATTCCAAAATGATAGAATTTTATCAAAGCAGATAACTATTTTTACCTGTAGTTTCTTCTGTGAGTTCTCTACAATTCATTTCAACTCACAACCCTGTGAACGATTATACTGATGAATGAAGACTAATGAAGGCTAATGCTATTAGAATTTTATAAAATATCCATAATTTTTGCATAATCATTGCAAAATGAGCACATGAATAAATGAAAGGAATTTGTGGGAAAGGAAAGCAAAAAAATATTCACATTTTTACTGTTATATACAGGGTGTGAAATATAGGGTAAAATGCTAGTGGAGTTAATTTACATTAATGTGGTGCTACTGTTTTCAATAATCATAGTGAATAAGTCAAGATATAAGACTGTTTATGTCACATATCTGTGTTTTTATTTACACACATATTTTGCAAAGAGCGAAGAACTTCTGAGACAGACAGAGCCATGCAAAATATTAAGAACACCAGTTTAATCTCCTAACTGCTGTGATTTTTCATAAGTATGCATTTTTATGTATACATTGTGAATCAATATGTATTTACATTCACACAATTATAGCTGCAGTTTCTTTTAAGAGTTTTAATTAACTTTCATGCTCAGAATTATAAAATAAAATGAGACAGTAATGTCTCACTTTATACAAAAAAACCCACCCTGTATAAAAATAAAAGATAACATCTTAAAACGTCTTAAAAAAAAAAAAAAGTTGAAAAATTCATATTTCATTTGCTGTTGTTATAAGTCAGAAGGAGCCACTCCAGAAATTTTAAAAATAGAGGACTTAAAATTAATAGAGCACTTGTCTACAATTTTTTGCTAAGAGAATTATATATTTGATGGAAAGAACTTTTCCTATTATACATGCATAACGACACTTTTTAGATAGTGGATATGCGGTCTCATTATTCTTGCAGTAATTAGCATTGATCTAATCTCACTTTTAGTAGAATTGAATTAAAATAAATTTCATGGAAAGCCACATAAGTAACATGAGTTTCAGTTTCTCTGGATTTTTCTTTCATTTAGGAACAAGTCTTCAGCCTTTCTGTAGTTATCTGATGTCACACACAGAATCATGGCATTCCAGGATCACTCAGTTTAGAAGGGACCTGAGGAGGACTCTACTCCTACCGGGTGCTCAAAGCAGGTCAGTTCTGAAATCAGACCTGGCTGCCCAGGGATTTCTTCAGTCAGGTCTCAAAAGCTCCCAAGGATGGAGACTGCACCACCTTTCGTAAGCCATCTGTTCTAGTTCCTGACTGTCTTCATGAGGGAAAATGCTTTTCCTATATACAGACAAGATGTTTATTGCTTAAAATTATGTTCACTTGACTTGTTGTTCTCTTCTTCCTTGAAGCGTTCCGATAGGAAAGAAGAGAGCCACTCCCAGTGAGGGTCGAGCAGGAATGGTCAGTTTATTAGGGGTGCATGGGACTTAGGTAAGGTCAGGATAGAGGGTTTGAGAACTAGGGAGGAGTTGAGGATGGAGTTAGGGTGGAATGCATCAAGGAAGGGAAAAGGGGGTGGAAACTGTGCCAAACAAGGGAGAACTGGGGAGTGGTCAGCCATGTAAGGTGGTGGCGCAGTGCACCACAGGCTGACCAGCAGGGAAACAGGAGTATAAAAACCAATCACAACATTCCAACAATAGAAACATAATTCCACTATTCTAATACAATAAATAACTATGTATACTATCCAAACAGTAAAAACTTTTAAAACTCGTCAGTCTGGGTTTTTTTAACACGGTGTTTCTTCATTTCCTTTCACATGGTGTAACTTGCCGGGCATACCCTGACATTCACTCTCTCTCGTCCTCTTATGAGGTGTAAGAGTGATGAGATAAATCCTTCAGCAAGCTGTGTCACTGTTATGTTCCCTCAATATGATTTTATATTTGACAAAAGAATCTACTAAACATTAATCAGGAAACAATGTAACAATATCATTTCTGAGGAAAAAAAATCTTTTTGACTTGAGGCAACATTTAGGTTCATCAGTCAAATTTTTAATCATTTTTTTTCAGCAGTGGAGTGACACAAGTAGCTGTGTTGTAGTTGAGTCTGTATCTCCTTATCTATCTCTCTATATCTACATCAATATCTATATTAACAATTTAGAGATCAGTGTGATGGGAGTGTTTAGAAAAGTTGTAGCACAGACCAGACTTTTCTTTAAAAAAAAAAAAAAAGCTTTACTAATTCCATTCATTAACAACACGCTTCATGATAATGTTTAATTTTCATGTATTATGAATCACTACCACTGCAAGTACAAAGCTGTCAGTCCTTAAAAAAAAGCCCCAAAAAACAAACAAACCAAACCCAGTAATTTAGCTGTGAGCTACTGATAACCCACGGTTAGTATTGATGTCTGTAGTCCTTGATAATGTTCAGTGTGGAGGTCAAGGTGATCAGATTCAACAGCTCCTTATTCAGATTGGAGCTGAATTGGACTTGTCTTTCTTCTCTGTTTCATTTTGTTTGATATTCTTATGATGTTTTCCCTCCTCTTGAAAGGGGGGATTTCAGCTGCTTCTGATACTGCCTTTCTTGGTTTCAGTTCACTTGAAGGTGGTAAATTGAAATGAGATATTTTATGTCCTGCAAGTATATGGTTATTTTCATTTAGTGACACATTAAATTAAAAGCACAGATATTAGTATAGCACACCTATACATTGTTTTTTGGTCTGAATATATAATTCACATCCCGTCAAAGCGAAAACACAATCAAAAGGTGAGAAATATTTTTAACATTGTGGTATACACAGATCACGGTGTTTTTCACTGTGGTTTCATGCCATTATAGAGCACCTTTTCTTTCTTGTCATAATCGTGCCTGCTAAATTTACAAAAGCTGTATGACACTGACATATTCCTCCAGCAATACTGACAAGTACAGTTTTTTCAACTACTCAAAAGGTAAAACATGTCATATTGCTGCATCTAGATGTGATAGGGTGGCATTGATTTAAGCTTAAAACTGTGAGGAAAGGTTTATTAATCTGATTCCTGCTATTTTTTTTTTTTTTACCAGCCAGTGTAATAATGCCAGAATCAAGGTAAATTTAAATGGAATAACTCCCAAAAATTTGAAGTAGACATATATTCCTTCAGTATCCAGAATAACTCACAGATTTTTCAGTAGGCTTTCCACAGAGCCAAACACAAATTTAAAGTTCTGTAACAAACATTTTTTTTTTCTTTATTGTCATGCTTAGAGATATTTTCTATACTCTATTTTCTACTCTAAATGTAGGAAAGTGTGCTATAAAGCCAACTATTCTCATCTTTTGTAAGTCTTCAAAATAAGTAAGTCACAGAAACAGGAATTTAAAAATTCAAGCTCTTGAATTCACTGCATTTAATTAGTCATCCTGGGATTGATACAAGATGAACTATGTTGAATGTATATAAAACAAGTTTAGAACTCTCATTAAAAATATACATGACTAATAGATTTTGATGGTCAAAGTTGGGCTAATGTATCTCTTAAATGATTTTGGAAATTTTGGTTTGAAACTTTTTCAGGCATTTGGTACTTGAGGCATGTACTTCCCTTTCCTGTCTCAACCAGGGGATTAGCCATCGCAATGATCCCATGTTTCTATTTAATTACAAAAAATATGCATATATATATATATACCTTCAGAGCACGAGTGTCTTGTTTATTAGCTTGTGCTGTTAATTAGATGGAACCAGAAATCTCCAAGCAACCAAAGATCGGTCACTCATAACTTTCCTCATTAGTGGCTGTAAGGTATTTCCTAACTCAGCTCATGAGGCTTTAACAGTATTAATCTACTATTCCTTGTGTTCAGCTTGCAGTATATTGAGAAATTCTAATGTGTGTTAATTAACCTCTTGAGTACTGCAATTTCAAGGTAACCAGATTAATTCATTCAACATATCTACCAGAAGCCTATCTTGCATTTTTTTATTTTTTTTTAACTTTTTAATAGCTTTTATGATTATGGAAATGTTAAGACTTTGATTATATTATGATATTCAGTTAAAATGAGGTTGCTAGAGTTATCTCAGATAATTCATGCAGAACTATGGCACAGTCAAGAGATAAAAAAAATAAGAATATGTTGTAAAAAAAAAATTTTCCACAGTATTCATTCATAAGTTACATAATTTAAAACAGAATTTAACATCAGATGCAGAAAAATTGTTTTCAGTTTATGTTTATTTTACAGGATCCAAAAGATTAGTGAAGGAACTAGATTCACATGAAAGCAACAGGCCCTATATCTCTGTATTTTGTGCAGGGGAAAATCATTACAGTGTTAATACCTCCTGAACACAAGATAGTCTATAATGACTGAAATCACCTTTGAATTAAGCACCAGGAGACCAAAGAAATGCATATATCAAAATGAAAATAAGCTCCCTGACAGATAATTAAAACATGAATTAGAATTCTCATGCAAATATAGAAAAATGTACTTTATAAAAATCTGCACTTAAACTGAAGTTGTAAAGAAGGATTAGACTGTTAACAACAAATTGTAACTAAAAGAATGATATAAAAAGACCCTATAACTTCTTGATCATTACATTTCTTACATAATAATTTTTTAATTTCACAACTTGATTAGAAACATTTTATATTGTAGGAGAATGGATGAAATCTGTATCAAAATTTTAAGGTCTCCTTGTATCCAGAACCCCAGGATAATATATATACAGGTTGAGGTGTTGAAGTATTTGGAAGTTTCTGTTATCCAACATAATTACAGTACTGCTGGTCTTAATAGCAATAATGAAAATGAATGGAAATTTATGTTTTCAACAACTCTTCTACATAATTTCTTCACAGAAAATTTGAGCTGTATTCCATTGTTTCAATTAAAAGGTACTTATTAAAATTGTAATTAGAGATCAAGTATTAATTTGTCTTATTATACTGTACAAATACAGCATCAAATTTAGTTAAAAGGGCATGCACTAACAAGATATCACATCAACTTACCAGTATAGAAAATATCACCAAAGAGATTTGTTCTACAAGTGGGTAGCATTAGTAGTTTCAATGATAAGTCATTTGTCATATTCAGAAACTCTTTTATACTACTTGGAACCTGTGTAATTTTCCAAATTGAATAAAAGTTGCAACTGCAACACTGATAAAGTTCTTATGTACCAATATCATTCCTATTCAGTCTTTTCCTCCAGTGATATATTTGCCTAAAGGCAATATTAAATCAAGTTGTACTTTCTCAGACAGCTCATATTATTCTCTATTCATATAAATCTTATGATCTGCAATTTCAAATTGCAGTAATCGTAGTTTCTATTCTCGTTAGAACTTTCTCACATAATTAAAAAAAAACCAAACAAACAAAAAACAAACAGGAAAACTCCAGCTGCTGAGCCCATACATGCACAGATCATACATGCACATACATGCACATAATAAGAAATTATTATTGAGAATCTTGAAAACTTTGGACTTAAATTCAAATTAAAATAATGCAGAAATATCTTTTATCTATAGGGAAATGCTGCATCAAAAAAAATCTCTGTACAGAAATAGCCAAGAACTGATTAAAATGAAATTATCCTTTTCTTCCATTTTTATTTAAATATTTCTATTTGTGTTTGTATTGAAATCATGTCTCTCTACTGATGACATAACTTTACCGGAGGTGTAAGATAGATAAACAACTTTCTGTGAAAGCAGTGTCTTTGCTATTGATGTATTAGTCTACCACCATAAGATTCCCTGTCATGGCATCTCCTGCCTTTCTTCAGCAGTGTACTGAAATAGATAGAAATACCAGAGTGCTCTGCCTGCACCCATAACAGCAGGAAAGGGAATATTTTTTTTTGCTTTTGAGGAAATTATATTTCAAATTTCTCATGATGAATCAGTTTAATTAAACTTACTCTATCTTCGGTATCTTCAGTCTGTTGCGCAATTACGGTATATTATTTTGCTATGCATAACCTGAAAAAGCAAAATAAATTAAATAAATGCAAAAATAAGGCTAATAATATAATTCTAATCTCAAATGGAAATATATATACATAGACATTACATTTGAGCAGTCATTATGTTCAGTGTTTATAATTAAAAAATTGAAGTAAAAGCCTACAAGTCAAGAATGCAATTAAGAAATTCTGACTCCTGTT
Source organism: Dendrocincla fuliginosa (assembly GCA_035047845.1). Classification (NCBI taxonomy): domain Eukaryota; kingdom Metazoa; phylum Chordata; class Aves; order Passeriformes; family Dendrocolaptidae; genus Dendrocincla; species Dendrocincla fuliginosa. The sequence goes on from JAWWMO010000138.1 coordinate 52,367,836, forward strand.
TCAGACAGTTTTCTATCAGTAAATACTGCTTGATGATGTCATTCATCTGACATATAAAATATAAGCAATATACAATATTATTAAAAAAGTCTAAATACTCATAGTAACCTTCTGCACATAAGGAAATATTTCTCGTTATAAAAATCAGATGGTTTCTGTTATGATGTTTTCTCACCTTAGGGACATATAATTAGGAAGAAAGGTAACAAAAGGCCATTTACAACTGCTTTAAACTACAACAATATACTCCCTTTTAAAACTTTCTAGCTTCTTCCTGAAAACAAGTAATATTTCTAGACATGCCTTCAGAGGCTTGTAGCCTGTAAAGATTCAAACCTCAAAACTTTAGTTGCATGGTATATAGGAAATTTTCCCAATAATATCTTAAATATATTCACTTTCAGTTTATGCTCACTTTTCTTTCCACCCCTCAGTTCAAATACTTATCTCCCTCTCAAGAGGAATGAATGCTATTGTAAGCACATCCTGGTTACAGTATGTGTGTTCTTTTATCTTCAGACTTCTGGATCTTTTAACTATTCTTTGTGTCAAAACTTGCTCAGATAATGTTTGCCTTCATTTATATGCACTATTGGTGTCATGTGGAATTGTCCTTACTCATGCAGAATGAGATTAAAAAAAACAAATTATGTCCTCTTAGATTTGCACTTACATGTTAGAATAGAAAAAAGATTATGGTTGCTGCAAAGGTTCTGCTGCTCAGATCGGATTCCTGAAGTAGTTTATTAGTTACCATTCCTGCATCTTCATTCTAATCAACTAACAAAATTCTTCTTACTGAAAACTGAAATAATTTTGTTTAGTTTAGGGTATACATCCTGATTATCTTGCATATTTTGTGAATATTTTTTGAATATTTTGCTCTTAATTTCCTGCCTGTACCATCTGGCCCCCCCACCGCACTCACCCCATCTTCAGACCTAAAAAGAACTGTGCACATTTTGTTTCTGATTAACTCATTTCACCTTTCTTTATTTGATCTCTTCTGATTTGCAATATGCTTCCCAGTTGTGACTATTTCTCTACTTTTGTCTGTCGATTTTTTCTCTTAGTTCATTCCACCTCATCTCTTAAGTTAGTGCAAATTTCTGAGGGTCTCTGTGCTTTTGTCTTACTGAAAAAAGCACTTTCCTTACTGAAAGGACTGGTTTTAATCACCCTACTAGGTTCAGGCACACCATTTTCTTTAGACACTCTATGCTTTAATGCCGCAAAATATGCCTTCTATATCTAGTTTTTGGTCTACTAAAATGTCTTCTTTCTTAGATTGATATACATAAGTCTAAAGCATGACAAGCTTAACTACTCATATTACATTGTAAATTGTGAGTTTGATATATCTTACAGACTCCCTATTTTTTTCCCTATTACTCGGTCAATTAAGTCAAGGCTCTGGTTTTCTTGTACCATTATTACATGTAGTCATTTTAACTTGAAGGAGTTAACCTGTTTCTGCTTCAAATTTACTCTCTTCTCTACCTAACTTCTTAATTTTGTCCAGACAGTATTGCCTTGGCTTTTCCTAATCTGAAATCTAAACCTTAAAGTCTCTTCAAGGATTTGATGAGATGGCTCTAAAAGCTGAAGTTACAGGGTTAATACAGTCTGGAAAGCAGAGATCAGGCATGACAATTTTATTTAAGTTATCTGCTTAGATGAACTTGTAAAATATGGTTGACTAGATGAGGTGAATGGAAATGTCTGAAGAGAAAACAATCTGAGATGATAACTTTGTGATTTATGTATTCTTATTAAAGTCAGGGGTACTTGCTCTTTGTTTTGTAATACTCCAAGATGCAGAATAATTCTTTTGCCACGCACTACCAAATGCCTTTTAAAATCAACTAAAACCTTATATAGTTCTCTTATCTTTATGCTCAAATAATTTCTGTTATTTGTCATAAACATCTGTTTTGGCACAAAATCCCACTTGTTATTTTGCCAGTTGATTCCTGATGTGCAGTTTGAGTCCACATCATATCACTCTTAGGAATCATTTTGTTGGTATAGCTCAACAGATGCTCAGTATTTAAAGGTGGGGTTTTTGTTTTGGTTTGATTTGTTTCTTTTTTTTTTCCAATTAGTAGATATTTTACAAAGAAATAAAATAATAGAGTTCTTCAAGATTCAGTAGCTGCATCAAGGATTTCTTACTATTAGTGTATTTTATTCTCACAGAGCTCTGTCTTCTGGGATTTTTGTATTACCAGATTATTATTTTTAATAGGAATTACATTGTATCTCCTATTCTAAAAATGTCTTTATAGCTGTCTGTTGGTATTTATACTATCGCAGTTGAGGAAATACTTGTATTT
>JAWWMO010000138.1:52371628-52405478 GCA_035047845.1 Dendrocincla fuliginosa
TTATAGCTGTCTGTTGCTATTTATACTATTGCAGTTGAGGAAATACTTGTATTTTATTCTAAAATATTTCTCACTTTGTGACCTTCTACTTTTCAGACCGTGTTTTACTGATCTTTACTACAACAATCTCTACATAAGTAAATTTCTTGCAGCCATTCTCTATTCACAGAATCATAGAATCAAAGAATCAATTAGGTTGAAAAAGACCTCAGAGATCATTGAGTCCAATCTGACCAAATACCACCTTGTCAAATAGATCATGACACTAAGTGCCATGAATTTCCTTAAAACACCTCCAGAAACAGTGACTCTGCCACCTCCTTGGACAGCCCATTCTAATATCTAATCACCTTTTCTTTGAAGATTTCTTCTTAATGCCCAACCTAAACCTTCTCTGAAGCAGCTTAAGACTATGTCTTATCATATTGCTAGTTGCCTGGTAGAAGAGGCCAACCTCAAGCTGACTACAATTTCCTTTCATTTAGCTGTAGAGAGTGAAAAGATCACTCCTGAGCCTCCTCTTCTCCAGGCTAAACAACCAGCTTCACCAGCTTTGTTGCCCTTCTCTGGACACATTCCAGCTCTTCAATGAATTGAGGGGCCCAGAATTGGTCACAGTACTTGAGGTGTGGTCTCACCAGTACAGGGGAAGAATCACTTCCCCAGTCCTGCTGGCCACACTACTTCTGATACAGGCAGGATAACGTTGGCCTTCTTGGCCACCTGGGCACACAGCTGGATCGTGTTCAGCCAGCTGTCAACCAACACCCCCAGGTCCTTTTTCACTGGGCCACTTTCCAGACACTTTGCCCCTAGCCTGTATTCACTCATAATATTTAAGTCATTAAAAAATTATTAAATTGAAGAATTATGTATTTCCATTAATGGCCCAGAAAAATAATTTTTTTTTTTAAAATTGTTTTATCTATGGCTTGCAACTTTCCTTAGTTACAAGGAAATATAACAACACTGTGCATGCAAAAAAAACTATTTCTGGAAAAAAAAATCTCACTCTGTATGTGCAATATATATGTAGACTTCAGTCTACTGAAAATAATAGGCATGTCAACATCCGTGGACATCATTAATGTGCACATAGAAATATGCATCTAATGCATAAGGTCTTGTTTTCTGCCTTTAAAATGTTTTTAGAAGTCTCACACTAAAATCCACACTGATATCAAAAACTACCTTTGTCTATTCTTATTAGAATCCTTCTTACTTCAGATTCATAGCATTTCATAAAAGAACTCAACAGGTTTTGAAAGGGGGACTTACTAGGACTCCAGTACCAAACTGCTTCACTGTTAGAAAATATACTGACTGTGATGGAATTTGAGCTGTGATTCCAGGCATCTACTTTCCTCATTAGAACAATTAGATTATGTCACTCAAATAATTACAGTCAACAGGCTCTTCAGAGGCAGCATGTGTCACTGCACAACAGAGACTGAATTTATCTGACTAAGGTTGGATAAATTACTGAAGGATTGGTTTTTATTTATTTCTGTGTGCAAATACTTTATCAGTAGCTGTGAATAGGGCTGAAATTTATCTTCCTCAGTTTAAATGACTTAGACTATTATGCAGACTACTAAACATCACCATCTCAGGTAGTTTGGGGTACTACCACATATATAGTCCTGTGATCAGACTTTTATAGTGATTATGCCTCTATCACTTACTCCTTTGGTAAAGACATATGAGTGTAAGACCATCTTCATTAGCAGAACCATATTTTTACTTTGAAAATATGCACAGATATAGTTTTAGAATTCTGGGTATTATGGAACAGGTATCCTGGACTTGCATTACCTTATATACCTAGCTGGGCTTGGATTACCTCTTGAACCCAACTATATTTGCAAAAATTTCAATATGATGTTCTACCATTAAGTCAAGAACATATCAGTTTTGAATCTTCACAACTGACACAATGGAAACTAATTGTTGTATAGTTCAAAAGATACACACAGGCATTATAAATAGGAGAATGTTAAATGAAAGTCCCTACATTATTACTAATGATAACTTATAACAGAAGGAAATATTTCGTTATATGTATCTTTTCTCTTGAAATTAGGTTTATTCTGATAACATTTGAAATGACACTGTACGTGGAAAGCAGTAAGTAGTCATTTTAAATGACACATTGAACTTATTGTGCAGGTTAATGAATGTCTCCCTATTTGGTCCAGTTTTTTAATTTCTCATCATGTAAAAAAAGGAAGAAAAGTACCTGGAATAACTGCACAGAGTATATTATTTACCTTGTTACCCTGGAAAATCATCAGGGAGAGTGTTTTTCAGAACCACAATGTCTGATGCCTTATTCAAAACCACTCACTCCAAAGAAAATCTTAAAATACTTAAGAGATTTTCCAAGTGCTCTAAGTTTTCATATCAGGATGAAAGGGACTGTAGACATGAAGATGTATGCTTGTACATATTCACATAAGCAAAACATCTTTATAGCCTGAGAAATTTTATACTGAATTTGTTTCTGGAAGTAATGCTGATATTCTGTAGGTCACTCTAAATACGATTGTTCATTTCCATGGTGGAAACAACACTATGCCAAGGATGAGCAACATCAAGTATGGCTTTGTCACAGAATCTAACAGACTGACTTATTAGTTCATTCTGCTTTTAGAATCATAAGCTTTTGTAATTCAGGGATATGTTCTCAAATTGATGACCTGTGGTATCATGATTTCAGTTGCAACATCACTTAGATATAAAGGTATGTTACCTGATCTTAAAAAGTCTTTATGCTTAAATACCAATACCTCATACACCTGAAAGTGAATGTTTTTTGTCTCTCAAAGGATCTCTCTTTTTTTGCTTGTCAAGTGATAACCTGAAAATTAAATCAATTAGGTTTTGCTTAATTAATTTGTGCTCATTTTCCCTTCCAAGTTTTTAGTTCCTCAGTCAGTATTTTGTAATGGTGGACAGTATTGAAAAAGTATAACTGGGTTAAAAGTTGTTGGACTTTTTTAATAGCTTTCCAAAATAAGAATTTTTATGTGTAATGTTAATCTTATATTCTGTTTTGTCGGTTCACAATTTTCATTGTCTTCAGGGGTATACCAAAGTAATTTATTATATTGTGCGTACACCCTGAAATAATGTGTCTGTATATGGTTGATTTGGTTTTGCAAATCCAAAAGTGCTATCAGAGATTAGCAACGCTTTTAGAAACAGGAAGAAAGTTTGCCTGTCTTTTTACCTCACCTTACACTTAATTCATTCTCACATCAATATTCCAAACAAGATTTTATGCTTAGCTGCATCATTTAAATTGAATAGTAAATCAAATAGATTATTTGTACATTGTAGTTATGAACCTAAATTGTTCATTACCAATCAACTACAAATGCAAGGTAAATTGTCATTGATTTGGGGATTTTTTTGTTTGTTTGTTTTGTTTTTTTTTCTGATGATTCTGTTTAGGTAGTAACTTGTGTGTTCTTCTGTAAACTGTATTATATTGTATTTTGGTTCTTGTTATTCTTTTAATCTAAACCCAAGAAATTATTATATGTCAAAACAAAACAAACAAAAAAAACACTGAAACCCTAGAAAGTGAGGAAACAATTTTGACTAGCTGCAGAACTTAGAGCAATGTTATTCATATGTAGCCTTTTGATGAGATTATTTCCATAGTTTTCAGATTAAAGGCTTATTGAATGATTCACAGTCCGACAGACTAAATGTAAACAGTTCTGAGTCTGATATTACAGGAAGATTTAGGAATCATATTTTTAAACTGGTTTAGAGCTGTTTTAGAACCTTCAGGTACCCTAAGCAATAGGATTGTACTGACATCTTGAGTTGTCATCATGATGTACTCATTGGATCAGCTGAGGATTTCTTTGGACACGCAAATTATTTCTATATGTAGGAATTGTGATATTTAGTACCTTTGTCTATTATTTTTTTCTTTTCATGGAAGTAATTTCAGACTGTATTATAGATACTTGCTTAAAAGACAGCATAGAATTTTTCACTGATTTATTTCAAAAAAAAGTGAGTTGAATCCTTGGAGGCCTATTGAGGAGGGACTGAATGGAGTTTTAAACAGATGACACTGAGGTGCCAATAAAGAACTTCAGAGGTCCTAAGGGTTTTATGTGGCAAGTGTGAGAAACAGATTCTGGAAGAAAAAAAAATCAACACTAGTCATTGCTGTTCTGCAATGTTTAGAAGTCCTTACTTTAAATTCCAAGCATATATTATTTAACTTTATTCTTTGAGATACAATATTTAATCAAAGCATGATGGCCATGAAACATATATAAATAGAAGCATTCACAGTGTTCAGAATTTATCAGTGTATTTAAATATGATATTTTGATTTGCTGTTTTCTCTGCTACATAAAAAACCATTTTCCAATAGTGAATGGCTTGTGAAAATAAAAAAAAAATATCTATAATGACTTTGGAAACATTATTTTTAAGTTCTCTCTAGTCAAAAAGCTATGACAAGCACTTAAAACAGCAGTTAAGGATGGGTTTGAATATCCTATCCTTTGCTTATAGGATAGTGCCTCAGGTGGGATAAAGCCTTTCTGTAACTGTAGTTGGAACATTTTATAGTATAACAGATACACACTCCCAAGATTATGTGATCTCTAATCACCCCCATGAGGTTTACAAGCAATGCCAAAGAATTTTCTATAGAGAATGTTCCCTAACAGAAGCTAAGGATAAATATAGTCAATGTATGCTGTTATTAAAAGGTGTAAGAATGACTCTGATAAAAGATGGTTAATGTGGCATAATTTGAAGAATTTTTATTTGCAAAGTCTGGATGCTCAAAGTGACAATTTTTTTAATGTGCCAGGAGCCTAACAAGATAGGTACATGAAAAGACTTTTTTTAGGACAGAAGAAGCAGTTACTAACCTGTAACTGCCATGACAAAAAGAAAAAAGATGTCTTGCAGAATACTTTCATGCAGTATCATCATGATTAAAAAGAGTTTGATGAACTGTTAGTCTATAAACTATAATATCATAATGTAGTATGTGACATTGTTACAAAGAATCTTGCCATTGAGTCATGAGGTGCAGAAAGGACTCCCTTGCTTTCTAAATTCCTTCTTAGAGAAGAGTTTAGGTGTGGCTGAATACAGTCTTAGCCTCTGACTCTGTCAACAGTTTAGATTTAAGGAATTATAGAGATGTGATTAAATCATTTTGTCGCACAGATCTTGATGATAACAAAATGGATATATTTATATAAAATGAATTATTTATTATGGCAGATGAACAAACAGGTGAACAGACAAAAGATCTCAATCAGCATTACTATGCAGTGTAAAAAGCTAAAAATCTATGAGTAGGGTATTATATAATAAAGTAATATAATGCACTGTAACAAAGCAATTATATTAAAGCAGTTGTATTGAAGCTAGCAAAAGAAAAAATCATTAAATAGAGATTGATATAACTCACCATACAAGATAATGGGCTGCTCTTCATTGTAACCCCTGCCGAGTAATCATGAAGTGGCATCCCTGCTTCCTGAGAGAAGCTCCGCACTTCTAGGAACTGTGGGGAAGCATCTGCCATATGGAAGTTGGACTGGGCTTTTGTAGTATAAAGTGCTGGACTGGTAGTTACAGACATACAAGCCCAGAGACTAGCTTATCTGTCAAATCCTATTGCAAAAAGCAGTTTTGTTTTCAAAGTCTGGTGAACCAGGATGGTTTTAGCATAATTTAACACCAAGACAGCATCCTGGCCAGCAGTTGAACTTGCATGATAGCTTGCATGATGCCTTGCATAGTATGCATACCAGGGTAGTACTGTCCTGCCACAGTTCCTCCCTTCTGGCGGTCTCTCTTAGGCTGTCCTGTGGCCAACGGATCTGTCCACCAAAAGGCCATACTGAATGCAGAGCACAGGCTTGGGACTAACCTCTGTGGTCAAATGCTATACAGACCAGCAACTCTGTTATATACAAATGGTCCCCCAGTCAGGATCAATGTATTGCACTGCTTGATCCACATGCAGGCTATTTTTCCCAAAGTTATTAAAATGTGTCAATTCTGTTAGTAACATACAGACTTCTCATACCCTAAATACAGCCCTAATAGAGCATTGTAGCCTGATCAAGATCCTTAAATACAATGTCTTCTGCATGGATCACAGTGCAGTATAATTGCACTGAAAGAGTAAATTTACCATTTCTGAAAGAGATGATCACTGAATGTGCTGGTTTTAGCTGGGGCAGAGATGATTTTCTGCACACTAGCTATTATGGGGTTGTTTTGGATCTGATCACTGAGCTTTCCACTCTTAAGAAAAAAAAATATTCTATGTTGTTTTATGATTCTATGAATTCAGTTAAGATGAGGAATGGATACTGACATCAGGCAGGATCAAAATGTAAAACTAGAAGCAAATTACATTTTTCCAGTCCAGATTACAGTTGAGAATCTGTTCTATTAAGTTCTGATAATGAAGTGTTATTCTAAATTATATTTAATTAAACATGCAGATTCATACCTATGCTACCTATATGTATTAATGTTAAACTAGCATCTAAAGTTTTCAGAAAAAAAAAAAAAAACAACAAAAAAACCCACAAAAATAACATTGTCCGTTGGTTATATAAGAATAGAATTAAAAGATATTAGTACTGCTTGTGAAAATCTGGAGTTTTAAAGCTCCTACTCAAACTTTTAGGCAAACATTGTTAAAATAGTAGTAGTCTTCTGTACTAAAGGCTTTTGTTCTTTCTGCTTATTAAACTCTTCATCATTTTCATATCTCAATTTCTGCCCTCAATCACTCACCTTTCTTCAGTTTAAATAGTGTTGTACTGTTTCAAAATTCTTTCTGCTATCTATATTTCTGAGGCATGTGTCTTCATCTCTGCTGAACTGACCTCAAGGAGGTTGAACCTGCTGCCTTTGATTGACAGGAACAGTTACTTTCAGTAATTTCAATTCAGTACATTCAAGAATTAACAGACTAACAGTGACAATCAAAGCACTTTGTAGCCATTCTGCAAAATTAATCAAGCTTTTAGGAATTTTAGCAACATACTTTTACACTTATATACTGATGTACTGACATGTGTAAGGTATAGAATGAGAAAGCAAAACTAGAAAAGTGCCAGCAAAACTATTTCCCTTGCTTTTTTGTGCCTTGAAATGTAGGAAAATACAGTAATTTCTGGTTAGAGTATAAATAGACTGTAATACTTTTATATGGATCTCTTTTATCCTAGTTCTTTTTCCTAGCCTGTGAGAGACTGAAATGTTAAAGGTCAATGCCTCAAAGAATTGGCCACTTGTAAAAGCAGCTGGTGCTTTGCTGAGGCCAGGTTTGCACCACCCAAACAAAAGGGAGAAGGGGTTTCGGCTGTTGGGTGGCAAAACCTCTGATCTGGGTAAGAACAGTCCAGGTGCAAAGGGGTTGTGCACCCATCACCAGAGGATGATCACAACAAACCAATCTGTTTGGCAACTAGCTGTTTTCTGACCCTGTTAAAGGAAAAGGCCAGTAACAGCAGATCCTATGACGTGCGATAATGCTTTTTATCATGCCATTCTGAGAAGACTCAAGTGTAAAATTCCCCACTCCACCTGGGAGGAGGTATCAGTACATTCACATGTATTTATCCCTTCTGATGGGGCACAACTGGCTCAACTGTGCTGGTGTGAGGAACAGCGGTTATGTCTTAGAAGATGCCATAAACCATCAAAGACCCCTGAAGCATCCACAGACTAATTTCCAGGACCTTCCACCAGAGGACTGCATCTGATCCACAGTGTTACTTCAGACAGTGTAAAACTCCCCCACTGACTGGGCGTTCTCACCTGAACCTGGAAGTATGTTAACCTATTGAACTTTTTGCTTTGGGGGGTCCCTGCACCCCTGACAGATCAAGAAGACTATGGCTATCACTTCAACCAATGGACATCTAAATTGCAAAAATCAAGTCTCATTGCTCTCTATCCACATGTGGTGATATCTGTCTTCTCCTCGATCTACTTATTACTGAACAAGTTACATTTCTTTCAAAAGGAATCTATGCAGCAATGGGAAAAGATGTTGAAAACTTCTTTTAACTTTAGCACAATAGTGCTCGACCCCTGTATCAGTAATTAATATGTACTAGCAGATGTCTTGGTTTTGAGAGCAAGGACTGTGTCAGAGCAAAGAGTGATAAGAGAAGTACATTATGACCTGACCACATATTTGAGATACTCTCAAGGAGAAAAGATTCATTAGAAGATCCTGAACCACATCCAAATAAGTCCATGGAAATAATTACCATATATGAATGTATTTAGGAAATGTAATGAATATGTAATAGAAATGTACTGAATATGTATTAGTTTCATTAATATAATCTGGTCTGTTAGGCTGTTGGCTGTGCATTTAGATGGAGCAATCTGACATGTATCCAGTGCTAAATAAAGTAATGCCCACTTGCTAACCTAACAAACCAGATGGAGAGTTTATTTCCTGTTTTTTGGTGACATACTCTTATCATTTCTTTCTCTTTATTTCCTTTCCTTATCCTCTTACTCTTTCTTTCTTTTACTGATATATTTTGTTAAGTGATATCTTTATACTTTTATACTGTTATATTTCTATAGATAATAAAAAACCAAAAAACATGTCTACATTGACCTTTCCATTGCAACCAAATTGTTCTGAAATAAACCTGCCACATATCTATACACTGGTCTTTCTGCCCCAAGGGTTATATTAACCTAAATCACCTCATCTCAAGAGCAAATTGTAACACCCCCTTCCTGAAAGATTTGTTTGATTGTCTACTTTTTATTTCTTTTTCTTGCTCGGATGAAATGGAAACTTAACAGAATTACATAATCACAGAATATGCTGAGTTGGAAGGAACCCACAAGGATCATTGAGTCCAACCCTCAGCCCTGCACAAGACCATCCCTAAAAGTCACACCATGTGCCTGAGAGTATCATCCAAATTCTTCTTGAACTCTGGTAGGCTTGGAGCTGTGATTTATTTATACCTTGACTGTTACACTTTTCTACTTATTCCATTAATCTAGTCATGGAACAAAAGTTTAACTCCCATTTTCTTTAAAGCACTATTTCATAGACTCTTAGTGCTGGAAGAGTTGCTATTCCATCTTCTTGATATAGTGCATGCTTTCCCAAATGTGCAGAGGAACTGGATACATGGATCATTGTGGTTGTTTTGGAGACTTTACATGAAGAATTTACTTCACGTGTTGCTCTTTGAGCTCACTTTAAAAAATTGCCCAGGTTTGAACATGTCATGGTTTTAAGCCCAGGTGGAGATGAAACACCATGCAGCTGCTCACTCAACCTCAGTGGAATGGTGAGGACTATGCAAGTAAAACCCATATGTTGAGGTAAGAGGATTCTAATAATTGAAGAAAAAAGGAAAAAAAAAGGTGAAATGCAATACTAGTGGTGAATAGTAACAATGATAATAAAAAGGGAAAAAAAACAAGTCATGCTCAATGCAATTGCTCACCACCTGCTGATTGATGCCAGACTCCCCTCTCCAAATCCAGATTGGCTACACTTCCAAGTGACTCCCTCCAGTTTATATACTGGGCATGATATTCTGTGGTGTGTAATATCCCTTTGGCCAGTTTGGGTCACTGGTCCCAGCTGTGCTACCTCCTAGTTTCTTTTTGTGCACCTCCTCACTGGCAGAGCATGAGATAAAAAAGGTCCTTGACTTAGGACAAACAAGACTTAGCAAAAACCCAAACCATCAGCATGTTATCAACAGCATTTAATTCAAAACCCAAAACACAGCACTATAGCAGCTACTAAGAAGAAATTAACTCTACCTTAGCTGAAACCAGGACAGAACAATAGAAAGATTTTTAAAATTAATTCTACTAAAAGCATCACTGATTCATTACTTCATTCCTTAGAATTTCATATAAAATATACTTATTATGCATGTTTAATTATATATTACTGGAAACTCTATGAAGGCATATAAGCAGCATGGTACTCTGTTGCAATCTTTTCTTTAATTATTCTCATTAAAGTTATATTTGATAGTTTTTAAACAGAGTAGACCATAAGACTTTAGATTATTCAAAGGTGTTTATTGTCTTACTGTATTTTCACTGCTAACAATTAAAAAACTCCCCTGACTTCAGTGCTAGATGAAAAGTCACTTGTTTTTGAAATAACCCCTCACTTGATATTAACATCTAATTAAGAAAACTCTTATTTCACTATAGTGTAATTTTCAGACAATTGCTACAGATCGTACATCAAAACTATTAGCATGGATTCAAATTTTTTGAGAATTCCTTTTCTCTAGGTCGTTGTTAAAAATTGTGAAACCTCCCTAGATCATCTGCTGTTCTCTATAGTGATTAAGTGTACCTCTCTGTAGACATTTTTATTTTCTTAATGGATTTTCTTTTAACACTCTGCTACCAAGAGACACTGGAGAAAGAGTTTGTGCTACTCTTTTACTTAGATAGTGTCATTGCTACATTCTGCTTATTTTTCCTGTAGTGTTCAATTTGTTTTTAATTGTCAGGAGGTTTTGCTCCCCTCCAACTCTGTGCATAAGTTTGTTTTCATCTCCTAATTTCTAATATTTTTGTTTGTCGACCATGAATCTTTAGCTCTGAAACTAACATTAAGTCTAAGAAACCTACTCTTTTATCCTATATTCAGATTTTAATGATGCAGTTACACTGATAAAGCTTCTTGAGTGACCACACTATTTGATTTGGACAGGATAACCTTCTAGTTATCTACATATTTAACTGCATCTCTTTGGAAGTACACTTTTTCTTAGAGAGGTTTCAGGTTTTATAACCTCAAAATCTCTAGGCTGTCTTTATGAGTTATATACTCAGTTTCCATTGCTCTTTTTCAAAATCCAGAAGTAAGTCATTTGACAGCTGTATTTTTTGAACAGATATTTAACAGGTTATTTTTCTATCAGTTTCCTAAAAACTAAATTTATGGGATGTATATTCTCAAAGAAAGAATAATTCACTCATCTTTTCCCCTAATTCCTATTCCTTCTCAAAACTGCACAATTTCTATTACGTTTCTATTAAACCTTTGTGGTGGTTTAGTTTCTTGGTTTTGGTCTAGGCCTTCCCTGGTAACAGGGTTATAACTAAGGAAGTATTCCACACCATTCCTTTATGTAATCAGGTATACACCTGATAAGATGAGGAGAAAGGTTTCCTCCCTCTCTCTTCCTTTCAGGTATTTGGAGGATGTCAAGTCTCAGTGTGTCAGCTTAGCTCTTATCTATATGAGCTGAGACCTCTTTGAGAGCTGTTGTCCCAGCCACACAGAGGTGGAGGAACTGCTTCTCTTGAGGGAAGTTTGGTGAGACTGTATTGTGTTAGTTACTTTATTGAGCTTTTCCCTGAGTTTATGAGTTGTGTGAATCTGTTTTGGGTTTTTTTTACCCATTTTTGTCCCTCTTCCTTTCTCTTTTCCCCCTTTTCCCTTTTGGGGTTGGTTGGGATTCTTGTTCTGTATATACATAGTGTTTAATTGTATATAACTGTAATATATGTGAATATATATATACTTTTACTACAATTTTCTTTTGGTACTTTTTTTCCTTCTCTCTCGGGAGCAGGGAGCCTGTGTGGCCAGCAGTTGGGTTTGGCAGGGAGCCAACCCAAACCTCCACATCCTTGTTGGCAGTAAGTGGACTTTGTCTTTTTTGTGACATAGTTTTCCACCGATAAGTAGCCTTCAAAAGGCTCATGAAAGTAACCAGCACCTTGAGGTAGTAATGCCATACTTACATTTTCAATTATTGTCATTGCTCCTATCGGGTTTAGAAAGAAGAACACATTGTTATAAGTACTGACTCTTCCCATTAACCAGAATTGCTCTTCACAGTATTTAGAGAATTTTGTGAATCAGATATTGAAATTGTGAAGCAACCTTTTATTTTATGGTATCTCATATCAAAACAAACTTAGGAAAAACACATTTTTCAGTTCTACAGTTTCAATATCCAAGGAGTCCAAGCAGGAAAAGAGTAGAGTGTTTTGATGCTTTTAAAGGTAAATTAAATTTATGTAGTTTGTCTGAAAAAGAAAAAAAGGGCAAGCATATTAAAGCATATTTATGAAAAAGTTAAACTTTGAGAGTTGAAAGTACCCAGGAATCCAAAAATTAAGATATTGCTTTCTCAAAGGCTGCTCAATAACTGTTCCATCCATTTATATTTGGCTACCTTTTCAAGGACTTATTTGAAGACTAAGGATGGAATGCAACTGTTACAGATAAAAAGCTTAAAAAATTCTCTGAATTCCACTTCAATAGTTTTCTTATTCCCATGTTTGTTTTTCCTTTGGTTTAATGTCTATGGCAATTATACTATTTGGAGAAATTTACTACTAAAGACACAAAAACTAATTAACAAATTTCAGGTGTTAATGCATTCGGATGTAAGGATTTTCATAATGTCATAGTATCTGTCAGGTTTGAAAATCCTAACAGAGGAAACTGTAGCAGAACTTTTTTTCAAAATGTTTGTTTTCTTTGGTTTCCACTTCTACATAAACTACAAAATATAGTGAAGGCTATCCTGACACAGGGTATATACTATTGCTTAGAAGACAGCTTCTGCTAAAAAGTTTTTATATCTTACTTATTATAGAAGCATGACAGAG
This sequence comes from Dendrocincla fuliginosa, assembly GCA_035047845.1. NCBI lineage: Eukaryota > Metazoa > Chordata > Aves > Passeriformes > Dendrocolaptidae > Dendrocincla > Dendrocincla fuliginosa. The sequence continues at coordinate 52,384,295 of JAWWMO010000138.1, forward strand.
ATGACTCATGTTCCATGGCTTCTTATATAATATGGAATTATATTGTATTCTGGTAGTATAACAGTAAAATATATGTTTTTATTATTATTCCTCAGACGTGTGTTATTTTTAAATAATACACCTGTTATTTTAAAAAAACATACTAGAAATACTAGCTCAATGTCTTGGCAAAGAATCACAGGCAGCCCTCAAATTCTACTGACGGGGGTGGGTGAATTTGACTTGGTGGAAATTGTTACATAATAATCCAGAAATAGTTTTTACATCAGGAAATAAGATATATGGTGGGGTTTTTTTATGACACTAAGGACTGTGTAACTAAGACCCTGAACCACCTATATTCAGCCCAGAAAAATACAATCCTTTTCTCTTTCTTAACAGGTCAAAAGCAGTTCCAGAACTCAATATTAGAAAATATCATGAGAAAAAATATTTAGCAACAAACTTTTAAAGTGATATATCTAGGAAAAGATGCTCTAATGTGTGAGTCGACACAGGCAGTTAGCTGGAACAACCGCAAAACTATGTCTGAAATGCAAAGAGTAAATTTATTTCATTACCTCATTAAATGGAGTATCCTGAAGCAGCACCCAGGTGGAGACACACGACTGGGAATACAGGCACCACTCAGGCTTAGTCCATCCTAACAGGTGGCAGGCCTGCTGTTTGCACCAATTTATCAAGGGCCTGCATACGTGTAGTTTATCACCATGCTGTGATCTCCCGTGTTCTTTTCTGGTCTCTGAGCTTTGATCTCTCTCTCAACAGGGAGCTCAAGCATGTCTGTGAGAGCGCCTCCAAGTCTCTCCAAACACCTGTGCTACATCTATACAGAAATTCTACTTCTCGAAACAGACAGATGATAAACAGCAGTTGGCATAATATATAGGGTTTTCCACATTGATATCCCCCAGGCCTTGGCATTCCAAGCTGCAAGGTCATTTGAATCTATCATCATCCTTGCTTTTCTTCCACTTTTAACCATTTCCTCACAACATCTGAGAATAGCAGAGAAGGGTGATGTTAAGTCATAAAAGCAACAATAATCTGGATTTCTCATTCACCTCGAAGCTCTGCATATAATGCCAGGAGCTGTCCCAGAGTGGTTTGGTAGGTTTGGTTTTCACATTGTTAGTGCTTAAGGTTTTATTCTCACTGCAACAAACTCTGAATCTCACAGTGCAAGCCATACAAACTCAAAATCCTCTCCCTTTATTATCCATAAATCTGCAGTGAATGTGGAAGGCGAGAATAATACACACACATTTCATAATCTACTATGTCTTTCTCTCTTAAATCTTATAATACAAACCTTCATTAAAATGCTAAATTAAGATACTAAATGTGGCAGTTAAAAATATTTTCAAAAGACAAGAGTATAAAAACTATTTTGTATGAAACACATTATTGTCCTGGTCCTTCTTTTCATTTTACTCAATGCTAACATTCTACAGACTTCAACAGAAGTGGGATCAAACCTCTCAAGAGCAGTGGCATTTTGATGTATTACACTAATACATCACCCTATGCAGCTCCTTGATGATATATTGCACTGGTGCTTTATCAAAGTGTCATTGCTCTGATGAAGGCATAGCACCTTCTAGCAAAGGCCTGCAATGAAAAGTTATGTTGTAGAAGAGGCTATGTTATGTTATACTATGTTATGTTATATTATGTTATGTGTTATGTTATATGTTAAGCTACATTTTATGCTGGTATAAGGAATACTATCAGAAAAAGAGGGACTAGGTTCCAGGATTGAGTGGCAGAGGTGGATATGCCCAGTGACAGACAATATTGACAGAATTAAGTTCCCATAGGACTTTGGGCTGCTAATGTGATGCTGTTTGAAGCTTTTGTCCTTTACTCTCTTTAGTATCTTGAGTTTTGGTTTTGATAAAAAAAACCCTAAAATATGAAAAGCTGTGTTGAGTATTTTCCCTCAAAAATGGTGCCTAGGTAAAGGAGAATCTTTACATTTGTCTCAATCCCTTTACCCAAATCATCATCAAGGTACTTATTGACTCAGAAGACAGAAAGGTAAAACTGTCTTCACAAAATAGTTTGATAAAATTGTTAAACCTTCACCTTCTTTCTCAACATAGTAAGACTTCTCTCAAATTTTCTTATTCATATCATACATAAAAATCAAAAAAAAAAAATGTAAAAGATCACATTAAAGTCAACATCAAAGACAGCAAAACCATTCAGCATAGCTCTAAACATATTTCCATTGCAATGGAGGTGCCAAATAAATATCTAAGTAATCACATAATGTAAAAAAAATAAAAAAGTACGATATGCTAAAATGCAATTGCATATTTAATGAGAGACGTAGTATAAATATCTAATATCATCCCTATTGTTACAATTCCAATTGCAAAAGAAGGAAGAATGGCTAATAATAAACAGTATTTTTAAAGTTTCAGTCTACTTGGAAGGCCATGCAAGATCTGGTTCTGCCATCCTTATGTACACTAATTTCTGCTTTATTTGAGCAGTACAAATCTATTCATTCTGGGTTTTTTACTGTTGTTTGAAAATGATGCTACTAATGCCATAATTGAGAAAGAATACAGTCAAGTCTAAAGATAATTGAAACTAGGTAATACTTTGTCTCAATTTGGATTAGGTGTTTGTGAGCCCTGTTTGTTTGAGAATTATAAAAATCATCTTTTGAGATAAAGATGGATTTTTTTCTGTTTGTTTTTAGGACACTCCAATTATACTGCTTTACGTATTGTGTGTTTGATGTTCTGCATTCTAAGAGCTTTTCCTGGGTTATAATTTTTTATGAAGGAAGCAAGATGCAAACTGGATAAGCTGTTACTAGATAGGCCTTGATAAAGTCTTTTCTAAGTCTGCAGCTTAAAGAGCTGGACCCCAAGACCTTGCCCATCTTTCACCAATGGCAGGAGAAATACAGCTACAAAAAAGCATTATCTAGTCTCTGTATGTTTTCATTTATTTATGATTTTATTTTAAATTTTCTTGAAAAAATTAGTCTGTTCAATGAAAAAAGTGTTTCCCAGAAATACTACTAAGATACTTGGATTTGTTTAATTATTCATACATTGCTTAAAAAAATAAAATAGGCTTACTAAAATCAAATAAGTAATTATTTATTATGCATAGGTTTCAGTTAGCCTACCTTTTCTGCATTTGCAGGATTTTGCTAAGTAATACTGTTCTAATGACATCTGTCAGAGTATACTTTAGATATTATTCTGATTGGTGTACGTTGATGGACACTGGATTTAGCCTAATTTTGTCAGACTTCATGGAACTATTTCATTACCTTTTTAAATATCTATTTCTTTTAAATATCTATTGTCTTAACTTCCAGCACTTATTGCTAAAGAAGTTCATTATTAAGAAGTAATGTGAAAAACCAAGAATGAGACTTCTAACAATATTTAACATATAAGTACAAAGGAATGCTGTAAGACCATAATTTTAACTATACATCCCACGGACTTTCATGAAAATGTGAAATGTTGTACATTCCCAACTATCTTTGAAATAGTAGAACTTTAGAGATTTATGTTTTATTATAAATGAAATACAAGAAATATTATGATTTGCCAAAATATCAGATTTGTCATCTGTGGGCGGACACATCACACAGTTCCTATGTATGTTTCATTAGTTCAAAACTACATTTATAAATAGATGAAAATGATGAAAAACTTAATAAGTAGCATTTATCATTGGCTCTATCAAGTCCAAATATGTGCTATCACAGTGCACTGTAGGTTCGTATTTACTGAAAATCAATTTCTTCTTCTACTGACAAGTACCAAATAAATACCATTATGGTCCAGAATTTGTAGCATTTATTAATTTTTACTTGACATTTGTAACAAACAAAACACTGATCTATTTTATAGCTATAGATAGCTATAGACTTTTCCTCCTTTTGCCATATATCCATTACATTAGTTTATGTTAGTCATTATTTATTAGCAATGTTCAGTAATAGCCTGAAAGTCCTTTCTGTATTAACAGAGCTGCAAAAGCTGGTTCACTCAGTTTTGTGCAGTAATAGGTGGGATCTTGTCCTTTCCCCAAACTTCTTTTCTCTTTTGTTCTCTGTTTGGAAAGAAGCTTCCCAATTCTGCATAATGTTATATATTCTGTTCTACCACAGGTCTTTCATTGCTGCAACACAGAAATCACAATTGCATCTTGTTCATTTTATACTTCTTCCTCTCATTGTCTGCACCATTTGTCTTCTGATTATAAACCTGAGAAGAAAAATAACACAAATCATGGTGTCTTTCCTCTGATAAATATCTTTCAACATACTCTATGTTTTGCAGTTTAAATGCCATTTTTAGAGTAAATAATGTTTCAGGATGGGAAAAAAAATAAAATTTTAAAATAATGTAAAATAAAATAAAAACTCTATGTTCTTCATTTGATGGGCTTAGATTCCTGCATGTATCAAGAAGCCTGTGTCCAGACTGTGACATGGCCAGGAAAGGCAGAGCGAAAGGCACAACACCAAGTGCTTAGGGACAGTCCAGGGTAAAGGTAACAGCCATTAAAGCATTGGTGAACTCAGAACTGACATTTCTCAGTATGCTTCATAAGAACTAATACTTTAAAAGTTTGCATTTATGACAATCTCCTGCTAATGCTCATTCACCTGCAACAAGACACCCCATTGCTTTCAGCTATCCAAGGGTGAGATCTAATTTACACAGGTGATCTTGGTAAAGACAAAATTACTTCCTGCAAATATTTTCTCTACATGTGTAAACTGTAATGGATTGACAGTGACCTCCCCTTTCCCACTGAGCTGGTGGCTGTTTGCATATTTTCACTCAATCTGCTTTTCACTTGAAAAAAAAAATATTTGACAGAGGAAGTCAGTATTTTGTGTTTTGTCTGTCATGGTATTAAATGTGAGAGTTTATCTAATAGCCCTGTAGGAAAAGAGCAAATAAGTATTTTTTTATATATAAAATCACTTGGATTTTATGTACCCTAGCTGAGAGACAAGAGTGGTTATAGATATTTACATTTGTGTGTGCGCAGAAATCTCCTTCCTAAGTAGGGTTGTGTAAGGCAATATCAGAATAACAATCATTCCTACAAGTTATTCTAAAATGTCTTTATTTATTGTTGATTCAGAGACCATAAACCCATAAACATTCATACTCATAGCATGAATAATACACGATAGTGATTCCATTAATTGATTTCTGTGTGAATTAGATCTTTTGGAAAAGTGTGATTTCACACTCTCCAAATATGTTAATAGTTTAGGGTAACTTTTTGATTCACTAGAAGTTGCAATCACTAATAAAGTTATTCATATAAAAAGATCTTATTTTTAGTGGTTGAAACCTTGATTTATGTGCATTAATTTTGTATTGTGCTCCTTTCTTCATACTTAGTAGGACTGACCAGTCTTCAGATGCAAATTTATGCTGTTTTACACATAGTTCTTCTACACAATATGAAATCATGCAACACTATTATTTTACATCAAACAATGCATTTATTTATCAACATAATATTTAACAGTTAAACCACTCATTTAAAAATGTCAGACATTCCTCATTCAGCACAAAAAAAAAAAAATGTTTTTATCTACACATAATTGGAAGGCATATGAATATTTAATTTATTTACAAAAAACCTTCAGAGATAAAAAAAAAAGACTATTAGAGATTTGTTTAACCCGATCTAACACATCTCCTTTCTTTACCCAACTGACTGCTTACATTCAGCTCTTACTGCTATTGAATTGCTATAGAATTATGTTTTCTCATTTCTCAGAGCCCAGTGTCAAACCAAGCACTGAGAGAGTATGTCTGTAAAGAGACATAACCTTTTGATACGAAATTTTACTTTTGTTTTCTGGAAATTTCTAGATGTTTCTGTGTAGGCCTTCAGAATACAGTTGCATCCATTCAGGATACTGAAGGACACATGGCTCATTGCAAGAACAAAGTCTTCATGGTTATCCTCACAGATTCTTACCATCCTCATTACTACAAGTGAGAGAGAATCCATCACTGTTTCTCAAGAAAGAAAGAAAAAAAAAAATCCTGATACCAATGCAAACTTCAAAAGAAATGAAAAAAAGATTTTTAATAACACTTGTGTGAAATGTTTCAAATCATGTTCTTCAGGTGAATTATTTATTTATTTCCTTGACTGGAAATTAAGGTGATCAGTGCCATATAGGATGAATTATGGACAGAATAATAGATGTTTCTGAAAATATGGGTTGCCATGACTTATGTTATGTTACTTAGATATTTAGGTAGCAGTACTGTGGCACTGCTTTAAATAAGCTTGTATGGTGCTATGGTTTTAATAAGCTCATAACTAAACTGATAAAGACTACAATTGAAAACATTGGGATTCATGATTTTTTTTTTCACAGTTTTTGTTCTGTACATTCTGTCTTTTGGTGGGGTGTTTTTGTTTGTTTGTTTGTTTCTGGTTTTGTTTGTTATAGTTTTCCCTAAGAAATCTCTAGGGTCAGTCTTTTCTACCAATTGCATTTCCATAGCTGATCAGAACACCACCTCATAATGAACAGATAGCAGCAGTCATTACCTACCAGACTGTGGATGGCCCTCAGTTTGCAAAAAAATAGCACATAAAAAAGATCAGTAATTCATGTTGATACGTGGCTTAAAATTTGATAACATGAAACTAATCAAGGAAATAAGTGATTGTTACATTTTGAAAATGTAACAACAATCATCTTTCAGGAAGTAGCTGAAAAAAAGCTTTAAAAGTTAATGTCTAATGTATATAATGACTGAGTGAATAAGATATCAAAATGGCTAATTACTAAGTACTCAGAATGGTTGCTTTCATCTTCCAGGTGGGGATTTGGTTCCTGTACAGGGAGAGTTAAGTGAAACAGGGCCTCAGACTCCTATCCCCAAATTTTCCTTACCCAAAAAAATTATTGGTTTAAAAGGAAGAGGAAAGCATGCTATACATTCCCCAACTACAGTTGCAAACACTAGGTTATAGCATTCAAATATACAACTCTCAAAACATTGTGTTCTTTTCAGTGTTTGTCACTTTATCCTTAATTCCCCTAATAGATCTTTCCAAAGCCTTCATATCTTTATGTGCTAGTAGAGTTCATGACTTGTGCAATAAGGTGCATTTTCTGCTACAGACCTTGGTCAGAAAGATGCACTCCTTTTGCATATTTTTTTTTTAAAAAAATACACATATTTTTCTGGATTTACTGTTTTTAAGAACCAATTTTTAACATATAAAAAGAAGGGCAGCTACCGGTATCATCTGACAGTGTACATATCCTGGATATTTACTTTTTCAAATTAATTTCTGTATGAAATTCTGCTTAAAACATAAAGATGTAAACAATGTATCATTACACTGGATGGGGTTTAGAGATGTCTCACCCAAAATTCACTTAGTCCTATCCAGCTACATGGATATGACGAGCTCACCAGACTTACTATTTTATGGACTAGATAAATATTTTAAACAAATTTTATAATTTCATGTTTTAATGATCTTAATTTTAGTATTTCTTATCCAATTATAAGTGGGAAAAACAGAATGAAGGCCCTGTTTGAATTGCTCTTTCGTATTAATCTTCATAACTGTCGATTAGAAATAAACTTTTCCTATCAGTAGTTCTAAACAAGACCATTTCCCCTTTGATACAGAGTTTGTGGGACTGGGTCCTAGTGTACTTCCCAAAATGATCAGGTTACCAAAACTAAATCCTACATATCAAGAAGCTGTGAAACCAACAGGTTCTTGAACTCCTACACTGTATATGCTACTTTTCCTATTCCTGTCCTGGTATTAGCTCTGAAAAGGAATTGGTAGTTTATGGGACCTCTGTTGGTAGTGTGCTTTGCCTTTTCATATTATTCTTTTCCTTTCTATACTTCTTTAATTTAGATACTCAGGGGATATTTAGAGGGATATTTACAACACAGACTATGTCAGTGTCCTTCCATGAAATTACACTTTCATGGTGACATTAATGAGGTAGGAAATGAAATCCTTCTATAAAATAATAGGGTACAAGGTCCAAAAATCACTAAAAAATCATTTGGATTTCTCCTGCTATTATCTCCACTCAATCAGGTCAGAATGAGCAATACCTATTCAAAGTTTTCAAAGAGTCTTGAAAAGTCCTGTATAAAGAGAAAAAATATAATAATTTCACATCATACATTACTTTCACGTCAAAACATCCATGAGATGAACTTAATTCTCATGTTAATCTTTAACATTTAAAACAGATCTAGATGCACTTAGGATTTTTGTAAACTGTTTTTCTTTAGAATAAAAGAGTTCTAATAACCCCTTAAGTAAGCTAAAGGCAATTTAATGCAATTCAAATGTATTCAGCCATGTAGCTGCATCTTGATTAAGCTTATTGTATGCCTAAGTATAATCATGTGTTGATTTTTTTTGTTCTCTGTCTCTCTAGAGTTAAGGTTCAGTTGTGTTTTTCTATCAGCTTACACTTTAGACACACATCAATAGTTAGCATTCTAGTTCCCTAGATTCTATTTACAAGCCTGTGATTCAGAAAGGAAAAGAAAGAAGGAACACAAAGAAATTCTCCTAATTCTGTGAAACATCACTACATTACAATATAGTAATGAAAGGCTATTATGTTTCAGATTGGTCTGTACACTCAAGCTCCCTAAAGAAATGGGTTCTGAATTGATTATAATTTGTGTGGAATTGACTGTACATGCACGTTAAGCAATTTTCTACAAAATTATACAAAATTGGAACATCACCATAGCAATATTCTATTGTATGCAATTGTAACTAAATATTATAATCTTAAATAGAAACTTGTTTGATATGTATCATGTTCTGTAAAATCCAGTCTTACTGAAATGAATTTTTAAGAATACTGCAAATGTTTATGCAAAATAAATTCTGTAGAATTTGCTAGGAATGCAAAAATTGTCCACGAAAGTTCAAGCAAGCATTTAGTGAAAACGCTTAAAGGTAATGTGTTTAAGGGCAGTAGTAAAGAAGATTAGGTGAATTTTATTATTCTCTTCCAGGTTTATGGTACTTTTTCTCCAGGTCTCTAAAGAACCTAGCAGTGCTTTGCACAGATGCACTCAGTATTTCAGGGCCAGCTGCAGGATCTCAGCCTCACATTTCAAGTAAGAATTATGAAAAGGTTTATTCAGTTCCCAAGATCTAGCATACTGAGGAATTTTTAAAGTTAGTATTTCACTTCTTGCCATTAAAAAAAAAAATTCTTAAATAGGAGCTCTTCCATTATCTCAAAATAGAAAGTCAACAATACTTCAACTCACTTCAAACCATCTGTTTACACTCATTTCTATCACAAACTTCTCAGTCATTTGCATTTTACCCAAGCTGTCAGTTCTGCCTTTGCCAATGTTAAATAATATCTCACAATTGTGGTAGTTCTTTTCAGTCATAGTGCTAGAATAAATTTTCAACAACAGAAGGAATGTCTTAAGATAGCTCTATGGATATCAGAAATTAAACTAAAATTATGTAGAAAGCAAAGCTGTGTTGATAGACTATATTGTTGAATACAAGGTTTTTAAAATTTGTTTTATTAACAATAAACAAGTTTATTAAAAACATAAAATGTAAAGACATACATTTTTAGTATGTTTGCCATGTAAATAATGTTAACTGTAGTCTGCACGAAACATGAATTTATACTTTCCCTCAATTTCTTAGAAAAAGATCTCAGTTACAATTATGAGGTAGATAAGACTCTGAGACCATTAGCATCTAAAAATACATTAAAATGTCCTATCTTTTATAGTTTATTTTAAGTAATTTCCCTGTTTCTCATGGGGATATTTTACCTAAAAAGAAAAAAAAAAAATCAAGCAATGAAAACTCTCTTATCATAGGAACTCATGTTCTTTTCCATTGTGTTTTCAAAAATATCTGCTCCCTTTTGACTTCAGAATTCAGAATACTGAAGTATGTCGTACTACTTTTCAGTGTTAATAATGTACCCTTATGCATAATGTAGAATGAAAACAGGACATAAAAAATAAACAAACAGAAAGAAAGATAAACTACCCAATATTAAAGAAAAATACTTTCCTGGTCAATTAACAGCAATAGATGTCTTGAAAATTGTTTTCAAAGAGCTGGTCATTGACCAGATTTTTTGCTGTAGATCTCTGAAACTTGGGAGTGATAATATAAGGGCTTGAAGCTGATAAATACAGGAAGTTGTACCCAGAAATATTTCTCTTAATAAGTAAATTTAAACATTGACAAACTTGAATAGATTTATAATGTAATCAAATATGTTCTCCCATTCATGTTCCTTCTACCATCTGTTGTCTATGGTAGCTTAAAGATTACAGAATTAAGTTGACACATTTGGCTGTAGTGATTTAAAATCCAAATCACAAAGAAATGAATGAATTCTTTATTCTTTCCTTTTTCAAGACATGATTTAAAAAAAAAACACCAAGCTCCTCTCCATAACAAGTTCTGAACTGTTGGCTGAAACAAGTGATTTCTTATGTAGATAACAGACTGGCAGAGACAGCTGCAGTGCTGTTTCTTAACACTGCCTTACTAGTGTGTGTTTGATTTCACAAGCACCTCTTTTGGGAAAAGAGCTCACCTTTTTTCTATTAATGATAAATTTTGCCATTGTAAAGATTTTCCTAAAACAGATGGTTCTTACTGTGGTGGTAGTTTAAGGAAAACAATACTGGTAACAGATACATCAGCATACATCTAGAATAACTTAGTTGGTTTCAGTGCTATTTCATGCTTCAACAACAGAATAAAGATACGGTTTAAAGACATACATTGTAGAAAAATGCAAGCCAGACATGCATGATGATTTTAAATGATTTTAGCAAAGAGATAAAAACCTCAGAAAAGAGAGTAAAAAAGATAGCAAATAAAAAAAAAAAAAAAGTAAGAGGCAGAGAAAAAAATCAGGTATCATACTTTGCTCTTGACTCATGTGGAAACCAGTAAAAAATTCACCTCTAGTCATGAGCGCTAAGCTGTCAGAAGCAGCCTGATGGTCCAAGGAGGTACTGCGAAGATTCTCCGCCGTTAACTTGTGTGGCCTATGCTAGCAGGCTGCATCTCCTCAGAACTAGATACCTAAAATTACTAAAGATTTAGATGTTTAAGTGTCTTATAACTTCAGCACTTTTTATCTTCACTTTGGATTTTTATGGTCAGGGCCAAAACCTGGCAAAATATCTGTCCATTTGCATGCAATCATAATTAACATAATTGGAGCATCAGGAAGAAGGTATTTCAAAGGTCTTGGAGGTTTCATTTTTTCCATGTTAGGAAAAATGGTAATCTGGGTGACCACAATTTAATTTTGATTCCAGTAGTCATTTGATTGTGATTTATGAAAACTGCAACTCAACTCCTACTTGCTTTAAAAACAATTTTTTTTTTTTTCGGCAGGGAAGATTCTGGTTTGAAGCTTTGAAAAACAACTGTCTTTTTCAGGTACTGTTTTATAGACTTTTATCTAGACATTATTTTTTAATGACAGAAACAAGATACAGAGCTCTTTGTTCTTTGGTTACAAATTTATTTTCTCTGTTTAAATCTTAGGAACTAGAAATCAGTCTCTAGCTTCAAGGTGAAAAATTATGTCTCATTTCAGTGAAAAGAAAGTAGTACAGAAATCCATGATTAGTGCATTCACAAAGTTCTAACAACATGGGCATGATAGATATCTAGACAGAGATAATTTTTATTAAATCAGCTGCCATGTTGGAAAAATAAGACAAGGTTTCAGACTCACAAGCCCTTCTTCAGATCTGAATGAAAAGCTCTCTGAAGGAAAGAAGCAGCTTGAAAAACACTGAATATAGTTTGCTTAGCTTTGCACCAGGTAAACTAGCTATCAAAAGTTCTTAAAAAGTCCTTAAAAATTTTATTGACCAAAGATCTTTGACACAAAGATAATTTTCCCAAATTAATCTATATCAGACACTGCACCACCAGCAAGCAGGCTGGGGGCTCATAAGAAGTTAGGAGGGATGCAGCTGGGACAGCTGACCCCAACTGATCCAGGGGGTACAGGGGCAACAAGAAAAACTATAAGGTGTATTGGTGATAAAAGTAAGACTAGGGAAAAAGTAGGCCCATCTCTGAAAGGAAACAGGAGAGTTGAGAGCAGCACTGTGGAAAAGGACTTGGGCGTCCACCTGCTCTGGTATGCATCGCTCATTGGGGTCCTCCAAAGGCTTTAGGTGTATCTCTGCTTCGCCATGGACCTCCATGGGCTGCAGGGAAATCTCAGCTCCAGTACCTGGAGCTCTTTCTCCACTTTCTGCATTGACCTCGGTATCTCCAGTTTGTTTCTCTCACACTGTCACTCTGCTCTCCAGCTGCTCTCGTGCAGCTGCTTTCATCCCCTTGGTAAATCTGTTATCCTAGAAACACTACTGCTGGTGTTAACGAGCTCAGCCTCGGCCAGCAACAGGACCACCCTGGAGCTGATTGAAATTGGCTCTGTCGGACGTGGAGGAAGCTTCTCATAACTTTTCCCAGTAATCATCCCTGTAGCTCACCCCACTACCAAAACTTTGCCATTCAAAGACAATACACTTTGAAATTTAAAAAGAAGCAGAAAACAGATCTTAGTTTTTGGGTTTTTACAAATATGAAGATTTGGGAATTTGGTCTTAGAACTTCACAGGTTTACTGATTTACTGATTTTCACCTGATTTACTCCAGTCATAAGAGTATGCAAAGATATATAATATTGACATGACAGATGTGATGATTTTTTAATGACAATTCTAGGGAGGAAAAAAAAGAAATCAGATGTTTCACAAATCAATAAATGCTTAAACACTATTATTAAAGGTTTAATATTAAAAAAAGAAAAAAAAACCACAGTTTAGATCATAGAACTAATGTTCAACCTTCCTATCTGAAATGCTTAATACAGACAATACAGAGCATCTGGACCTTGTGATTTTTTAAGTTTGTAATTTTTTAGAGTCATGTGTGTGTCAGTAATCTGAACACAATCCTTTACAGTGCACATACAATTAATCAGCTCATTAAATATCAAAAAGTCACTGTGAAAGCTAAAATACAGGTCACCTATTTATAAAATAAACATTTGCCCTTGAGTTACTGATGCAGTAGCTCTTCCTACATTTTTTGTCTACCATTCATGTAAAGACAGTTTAGCATCAGGGCCTAAAATGGTAGACAATGTGTGTGCATAGATACATAAAATAGTTGAATTACAAAGACAAATTCTACTTATTTTTAAAATAGCTCTAAAAACTAAAAACTAAATCAATAATTTTGAAGAGAAACCAACATAGCTCAACAGAGTTCATGGCAAATATCAATAATACTTTGGTTTGCACAATCAGTTTGATAAAATGTGACGGCTTATATCCCCTCTGTCTTATTGTTAATTAATTAGATTTTGAGGAAGCCAACAATGGTCATAAAAATAGGGATTCACTAATTTTTTATAAAGACTGTACTTCACAGTCAGACCCAAAGAGAATGAAAAAAACTTTGTCTTTAATGTGGCCTAGTTAAATGAACAATAGGGATGAGATATAGCAAAGGAAACCTCTTAAAAACCAGTCAACGTCGGTAAGCCATAACTAGTAATCACAGAACAATCTTTTTTCTTTTTTTTTTCATTCCATTCAGTTAAGTAAACACAGCAAGCAAAATCTCTACTCAAATCTACATGGTATCTCCAATTTTTTCAAGACAAAGTACAAGGAAGCTTTAGCATAGAACTTATGTTTATTTATCTTAGAATGCCTTTTATGTATTTATGTTGACAAGTGCTGTCTCTCCGGGCAGTCTTAATCAATGACATGGACAGTGCAACTAAATGCACACTCAGTGAGTTTGCAGATGTCATGAAACTGAGCAGTGCAGTTGACACAACAGAAGGAAAGGATGCTATTCAGAGGAACCTAGACAAACCTGAAAATTGGGCCCATGAGAATCTCATGAAGTTCAAAAAGTGCAAGGTGTTGTACTTTGGTGGGGGCAATCCCAGACATGAGTGCAGACTGGGAGATGAAACTACTGAGGGCAGCCATGTGGAGAATGTTCTGTTGGATTAAAAGTTGAGCATGAGTGAACAGTGTGGGCTTGCAGGCTAAAAAATTAACAACATCCTGGGCTGCATCAAGAGAAGAGTGGCCAGAAGGTTGAGGTAGTTGATTCTGACTATGAGTTTCACCTGGACTTTCCAGCAAGAGTGGAGACTGGAATCCTGGAGTCCTCAAAACACAGACCTGTTGAAGTGAATCCAAAGGAAGGGCATTCATGAAGATGATGAGAGGGTTGGAGTACCTCTCCTATGAAGACAGGCTGAGAGACTTGGGACTGCTGTACGAAGAAGAGAAGGCTCTGGGGAGACCTCACCGCAGCTTTTCAGTATACTTAAAGGCAGCTTATAAAAAAGAGGGAGAGTGACTTTTCACATAGTTGTTAGGCACTGGAAAAAGGTTGCTCCAAAAGGCTGTAGACTTCTCATTACTTGAAATGAAGACCAGGTTGGATGGGGCCATGAGCAACTGATCAAATAGGGGACAGTGGGCGTTGGAAGTAGGTGACCTTTAAGTCCTTTCCAACACAAGCCTTTCTATGATACAATGATTTATATATGCACATATTTTAACTACATCTCTACAAGCCTTATGTCTTATATACATATATATATCAAGCCTTATATACATAAGAAGATATGCTTATAAGTACATTTATTCTAAAGATATTTCCTATGTGACAGGATATTCAGACTGATTTGCATATGGATATCAGAAGCTAACCCCACATAAGCTTAGAAGCCAGAACAGAAACCAATAATGGCTAATAATGTTAGCAGAAAACATAATCCAAAGTGGTCAATCATACTGTGAACACTCCAGAAGATTCATGGCACATTAAAAGTCTTAAAGGGGGTCTTTATTTGTTTTCTGTTGCTTTAGTGAGAAGGTATGTCTTCTAACCTTATTCAGTGAATAAGATCTGGCAGGTTTTCAGAACTGTTAGATGTTTTATCTCAACTTCACATTTTGTATATTTAGCAGGCATTTTTGAGAGGAAGTGCTGGTTTACCACTTTGTTGTCGGACTGCATTGCATCTGCCGTCTAATCATTAGAATGTCTTTCAAAAAGACTAAAGATCGTTCATCAAATAAGAAAAGAAAATACTAATTTCCGTTAGAGGCAGCTGAAGAAAGAGGGAAAGGACATCATTATTGCAAACACTTTAGTAAGTTTTTCTTTTTTTCATTTTCTACCAGCTGTGATGTCAATGAATATCTAGTCCTGCAAAATTTCACACATGAGTAGTTCTGATTGCTTTTAAATTAATTACTGTCCTGATAAAACTATCAACAAAAGACGGGCTATTTAGGATGGAATCTATACCTGTTGTTTAATTTCTGTTTCATACTCTGCCAGGAAATGTAACCTCCAGCTGGCTATGTGAAATGGAGTTTAAACCTCTTTTTGATTCTAAAAGTGAGCAGACTATTTTGAGGTTATTTTGAATTTCTTAACTTTTATAATTATGTTCTAGCTTGTTTCTGTTTCCTTCTTATTCCTAAATGAATTTTACATCTGTGATATTTCAAATTTTACTCCCAAAAGAAGAGATAAATTGCATAAAATAGTAAGGAAAAAGACTAATTGCTGAACAACATTCTTCAGCAACATTACCAAATTACTAAGTGGATAAGAGTAGACTCGAGTGTCAAATATTAAAGAGAACAACTCTTAAATCTCCTGTCCTCATATATATGAAGTCAATTTATCTTACAAAGAGAAACAATTTTCCACAGGTTTTCCATACAGA
Source organism: Dendrocincla fuliginosa (assembly GCA_035047845.1). NCBI lineage: Eukaryota > Metazoa > Chordata > Aves > Passeriformes > Dendrocolaptidae > Dendrocincla > Dendrocincla fuliginosa. The sequence goes on from JAWWMO010000138.1 coordinate 52,400,139, forward strand.
CTGTCTCCCTGTAGTTGGTTGGTTTGTTTGTTTGTTTGTTTTCCTGAAGCTTACTTCTGACATTGTCTATTCATTTATGAGATAGGGAACAATTTAGAAAACAAGCTTTTGAAGATTGTTTTTGCCAAGTTCACATAATCTAAATTCCATAGATATATAAGTTGGTGATTTCTAGTGTGCTTGGCTTCAGTAGAGCAACACAGTTTTACATCAGATAAAGAGTTTGATACTCCTGTATTCTTTTTGCTTAAGAAATAACATCTATTTTTTTCTCTGCAGTAGTCTGAATAACATGCTGTACTTTCATGAATGTATAGAAATGTATTTTTGAGTTGTAAATTCCATTCTTTACAAATCCCTCAAAATTAAAAATATATGCAGTCATGCAACTGTTTATGACTTTGAAAAGGATTTATTTTCCTCATACTATTAAATGAAGGAGATGAAACTCAAGAAAGTAAGTAACAGACTGATCTGATGTTGCTCTTCTCAGCATAACAAGACGGTTATGAAAGCAGGAGAAAAGTGCAAGTGAATAGGGGTTTTTTTTACTCTGCATTGTAAGAAGGATTTATGACTGTAAAACTCAGTGTTCTGTTGCTGATTAAGAAAAATCTCAGAGAATATTTTTCCCTGTATACAAGGGCAACCATTACTTACATTACTGTGGTCAGTGGAGAAGGAAAAGACTGAATTATTAGTGTCCTGTTTGAAAGAGGAATGTTAATTAAAATCTGGATCCCCTGTTCTCACTGCAGAGGAATTCAAATGGAAAAAAAAAAATGTAGTCTGGATTTTTTAATGTTTCTCTGTCACTTTTAATAATACCATATGTATATCAGCTCATGGTTAATTTAATCATCCCATAGATTTCAAGAATATGCAGATCCATGACTGCCCAGAAATCATACGACTATCTGTACCCTTCAGACCTCCACCAGTAAGTAAACAATGATATGACATGTAATAGATGCTACACTGAAATGCAACAATATATATATGCACAGCATTAATAATGTGAAGATTTTTCATGTGTTTGGAAAGTTACTGCAGGATTAGGGTCAAAGAGAGGTGACTCGACCTGCTCCTCTGCCTGTATATCTAAAGCAGATACTTCTGTGTTCCTTTTGAGATGACAACCTGAAGAGGAAAGGTATGCTTAAAGAAAAAAAAAAAAATAGAAATTAAAAAGAAATCAAATGCTGCTTAAAAAGGGTCTCTAAATATGGACAGTGGCTACTTATGCTCTATGTTCCAATTTCCCTTAGGAAAAAGAATGTTTTTATAGTCCTTAAAAATTATTTTTAAAATTAGCTCATAAATTTAATGCAATATGTGGAGTCAAGGAAAACAAAATATATGATCTGACAGGCACTATGCATTTTGAAAGGGTTGTGGTTTTTTGCATTTTTTTTTTTTCTTTTTCAAGATGTAACAGCATAGCAATCTTAGAAGATGAGGTCAAACATTTCTTCTGTGACACTGATCTTTTCCCTTCATCTCACCTCATCTCCTCTCATCTCATATTCTTGGTAGCCATGCATAATTTTAGTTATGTACGTCTTAAGAACTTTCATATCTGTAGTGGTTTGTTTTGTTAACTAAGGAACAAACAAGAAACAAGTCAGTTTCTGTTTGCCACATCTCTATATAGAAGGGAGCAACAAAGATCTGCTGGATATACTTTACATCTTAATAAACGTCATTTAGACTGGGGACATCCTTAAATCTTATACAAAGTGTTCTTACAAATGAGAAACACCAAATAATTCAGTGTTGGTGCAGTCTGTCTGTTAGAAGTTACACAGAGCAAATGGTAGGAATTGTAAAATTACATAACGGCAAAGAACTAAACTTAGTCAGTTTCCATTACACCATCTTGCAGTGTGAAAGTCTTTCCTTACACTAGTTTTCATTTTGTTGTGATTTGTTTCAGATGTTCAATGCCAATATTCCTCCCTCTCTTAAAGAGACACTGAAAGTTTTCTGGTACACATCTGGTCCGTTACAGACTTTGGAAGACTGGTATGTGAAGTGCACCATTTTTTCCTTTTTTTTTCCACATGACTGCTGTAGAAGTATGTATCTTTCAAAATTATTTGATAACATGACTATATAAGAGATTTAATTTTTCTAAAAAAAATAGTAAAAAAGAAGGAAGGAAAAGACCCAGCTTCAATCAAATTATGTAGCTTTCCATATGCCATTCAGCAGGACTTATGTAGCTAAATAAAGGGTCTAGCTGAAATGAAAACTGATATAAACAATGCAGATAAATTGAAGAAGAGGACATTTGAGAACCATGTGTTCATTGAGTATCACTGTTACACAAATATTATTAAATTTAGTGGCAAAGGGTGTCCTGCCTGCCTGCCTGCCTGCCTTCCTGCCTGCCTTTGGAAGACTGGTATTTACAGTGTGCAATTTTATTCTACATGATTGTTGTAGAAGTACAATTCTTGTAGAAACAAAGATGACTTACTAGTAAACAAACATCTGTCAGAAACGGAATTTACACTCACACTTGTTGCATATCTAGAAATACTTCATCATTTTTAACCTACCTTTGAGCACCTGAGGAATCTTTTACAGATCCTAAGGAGAAAAATATGCAGAACTATTTTCAAGATCAGTATCCCAAGATTTCTTCTCTAAAGTAAATATACTTTGAATTGAAAATGTGCTGAGAGAGGGACTGATAATTTTCAGTTAAATAAAGCAGTGAGGTTGTCAGAGAGCAGAAGTGTTATAGTCCCACTTCTTATACATGCAAAAATAGCACTGCATTTTTTTGCAGACTGTTGTCTGCAGGGTTGAAAGTTAGAAAGGTCACAGAAAAAGATTTTTCTAAAAAAACTGCATCTCCTTTCCTAACAGGATATCAGGCTGTCAGTATGCCATCTAAATTCCAATATCTACACTACAGTTTCCCTGTCTTTTTGGTACCTTGCATTTATTAGGGAAGGTAAAAAAAAACCTCGGTGTAGATGCTGTACCTGTTTCCAATGCATTTGGCAACCTTCAGAATACTTTCTCCAAGGATTGGAGTCACATCAATGTTATTTGTGATTCCAAACTCATTTTCCTCTGGACATCTGAACCCTTTTTGTTCACAAACATGTTTCTTCCACCTCTCAATACCTTCTTTTGTGCAAGCTCTTTTCTCTGTTCTTGAAAATAATGTGATTTCTTGTGACTGCTAAACATCTGCAGAGGCAAATCAGCTGCTGCAGTGCTTCCACAAGGAGAAAGCTAAAAATCCCCTAAACCCCAGAAACTGTTTTGCTTGAATACACCTACTACCTATATCTTGATTCTTTTTCTCTCCCGCCTTGAATTCTCCTTGAAAAAGATAGAAATACCAGCTAATTTATTTTTTGTACTCTGAATGCAAGAGCCCTAAATTAACCTTTTTATTTGTAGTTAATATCTACAATGATATACAGATTTAAATTATTATCCAGAGAAAGATAATAAAGGTTGTCAAGAGTTAAGAAGGGGACTTTTCATTTATACAGCATTTGGAATTAAATTATTATTAATTTAATCTATAAGTACAAACTGTCCACGTGTGGAAGATCAAAAGCCTGAGGACATATTTTGTGCACATACTTATTAAGAATGAGTTAATGACTGCTTCATTATTTTCCACTACTTTGTCCAAGATGAAAGAGAAAAAAAATCCAACCCCTTTAGTCTGCATTTGTAGAGGCTTGTGCTTACATCCAAGTTGACAGAATATTGCAAGAAGAATTATGTTGAACAGTTTCAGTTTATTGTCACTTTTATTGTCTAGCACCACACCAGAATTTGGCAGTTTGCTTGAGAGAGTAAGTACCACACTTCCAGTACCACATGTTATCACAAAACTGAGCTGTTGGTCTTCACAGAAAGGAGTTTGCTTTAGATCAGTGCCTGAATATGTGAGGATTTTGTTTGTTTTATTGTTTTGGCATTTTGTTGTGTTATTTTTAAAGAAATGGCTTCAATCTCTGTTCCTTGAGCATTGATTCACTCACTCTAGGAAGAGAAAAAACAGTGGGCAAGAGAGACGGAGAGGGGGAAAGATTTCTAATCTCTCCAACCAATTGCTATTACGAGTTAGTGATGAGAGAAAAGACAGAATGATTCTGAGACCTTATATCTCACTGAGATAAAATAGCTACATAGTTTAACCTGCTAGCACCAACAGGGTCACAGGACAATTTGGGTTGGAAAGGACCTCAGCAGTTCTTTAGTCCAACCTCCTGCCCAAAGAAGGGTCAAGTATGAGGTTAGACCATGTTATGCAGGGTTTGGATCTAGATAGGTCTTAAAAATCACATAAGAAAATTCTAGCATATATTAGACAATCCAGAAAGAAAAGTGTATTTAGAAATTACTAATCTAATTCCTGTCTTTATAATAGAATATTTTAAAATAAAACACTAGTGAAAAGGAAAGTGCAATATTACAATAATATTCTGCCATTTGCAAGTTAAGTTCTCATTTTAAAAAAGGATATAACTTATGTACTCTTTTCAAAGTTTTTTGCAAGTGCATATATTGGCAACGATTTTAGCATCTTCAGTATTTGATGTTACTGCAACACTATTAGTATTATTTCTTTGATCACTTTTACGCCAGAGGATCTCAGGTGTGTTTTATAAACAGGGACCATGATTCTTTTCCACCTGTGATAATTTTCCACAATAGCGGTTTTGGTTCAATATTTATATATTATCAGACAAATCTATACATGATTTAGATCTGTGGGGATTTTGTTTTTTTTTAGTCTTTCAAGATTAGAGACAAGAGTGCAGAAGTGTATTTTCAGGAAGTGTTGCTAGTCTTCTTTTAGTAATGCCATAAGTGTGATTCCTTTCCATTAATCGGACATACAAACATGCAAAAATACTTAATGGACATATTCTGAGTGTATTGAATCTTGTCATTATTGATCATGATTAGGATGATTGCCTTTCTTTGGTAAGAAAAATAAATCTATAATTATATATGAAAGAACTAAAGAACACATTAAAGAATGAAAACAAATGTATAATTAAAGAAAATTTTAAAGAAAATAGGTCTCTACACTTAAGGCTACATATTTATTCCACTCAAATCTGTACTTTTTCACATAAACAGCAATTTATCATTGAAAAATAAAGTTTTTTATATATAAGGAATAGAAGTTTCACATGAATCAGATTCTTAATAAGATCAATATTTTAACATGTTTTTATATGTTTATACAGTCTTTGTAGTCTGTTTGCACCAGGAAAATATTCTTTCTGACATATGCGTTCAAAGCAGGAATGAACATTACAGTTTTCATAAGTGTTGAGACCCATGAAAATC
>JAWWMO010000138.1:52405607-52456488 GCA_035047845.1 Dendrocincla fuliginosa
TGAAAATCTTGTATGGTTCTAATTAATTCCAATAAGAAAATAAAACTGGGAAAATGATATACAATAAGTTCTTAGTGTTTTGGTGTTGTTCAGAATTTTTATTTTCATATTTTAAGTATTTTCCCCTGATAATCCTTATCTGTTCCTTTCCTTCCCTGTAGAGAATGTATAAAGAATACTATTATTAGACATCAAAATTATAATGCTATTTTAAGAACTGTAATTTTTAAATCATACCAGTTCTGTGAAGTATGGACTTTGGGAAAAAAGGAAAAAGAAAAAAAAGAAGAAAATAGTAAATCTATCTGTGTTTTTGTTTGGATGCTTTACTTTAGTTTGGTAGATAAATTTTTCAAAAGGTATGCTCATTGCAGAGTATTCACAAAAGAAATTACGGCTCCTAGTACATTTAAAAGGGAAAAAAAAATGTTGCAGCTTGAGAAAACAATCAAGGTCAAATCAATACTGCAAACCTGGGTGGGTTATGGTGGTTACTGTAACAATTATATTTAAAACAAAACATTAAGGGAACTCTCTCAATTGAATTCCATATGTGTTCACATAGACAGTAGGACAGATCCCACAAAGAAGTGAATAATCACAAAGTTCTTATTGATTTAGGGTTTAAATCACTCTAGGGTTGAAGGATGTTGTTAGCCTCTTTGTTCTCCGCTTTCCTTTTCTTAGGTAGAGGAATGAAAGGAAATGCAGAGGTGGTATCCTACCTATACTCTCTAACTGTAAAAGCATATGGACCACTAGAGTTTGATGGACTTTGAAATTCGTCTTTGAGATCTGGCAGGCCTTTAAGTACTAAACTTCTGCCATAAAACACTTACATAAAATGCTTGAAGTGTTTGTGTTTGTTATTCTAGTAAAAACACTGAGTTAGCGAAGGACAGCCAAGTCTTGCTTGGCATCTGGATGCAATGGCAGATTTCTATTCTGTTAAACCAACCTACATCAGGAGATATAGTAAAAATCCTGGCCCATTTGCCATGTTTCCTTGAGAACAGAGCTGCAGCAGTATTATACACAGGATAGTCAAACATCAGAAATTGTACTGTCAACATGTTACTATCTCTATATTTCAAAAGAAAATTCACACCTGACAGAGCTGTCTTTCTTCAACCCACAACAAGATTTCTTACAAATCACACACAAGGGAAGAGACATATAAAGAAACAAAATCTGTGAACTTGAAGGTGAAATTATTTTAATAGGAGAAAGGCACAAAAAAGTTCAACTATATTTTATTATTTGAAAAGTACCTTCAGAATTGTAGGGAAGCAAACTGTATACTTTCTAACAAAACATATAGTTTATAGCTTCGTCATACCTTTTTGATTTCTTTCATTATATCTTACACTTTTCTTTTGAATGTGTGTGTATATATATATACATATCTCACACCCATCAAACTTATGTAGTGTTGTGCTACATTGGAGAGTAGGAGGATGACAGAAAGGGAAAGGCACAGATTCTGGATGAAAAATGCAAACTAATACTCAATTTTTCCTCTGTCACAATAGACTCATTTGACACAGTAGATTTTTCTTACTTTGTCCATTTTTCAAATAATCTACCCTTATGTTTCTTTAGCATTACTTATATTCAAAGTCATAAATTCTGTAAGTCTTCAGAAAAATACCTTGCTCTCTCTCCTTTTTATAAGCCTGCTTTATGTGCTGGAAGGCCATAATGAGGTTTCTCCAAGGGCTTCCTTTCTCCAAGCAGAGCAGCTCCGGCTCTCTCAGACTGTATTCATAGGAGAAGTGGTCCAGCTCTTTTATCATTTTCATGGTCCTCCTCTGGACCTGCTCTAATAGGTCCCTGTCCTGCTGGTGTTGAGGATCCCTGATTTAGACACAGTATTCCAGGTGCGATCTCATGAGGGGAGAGTAGAGGGGGAGAATCAACTCCCTTGATCTGCTGGCCACTCCTCTCTTGATGCAGCCCAGGATACACACTGTTTGGTCATATCAAACTTTTCATCCACAAGAACCCCAAAGTCCTTCTCCACAAGACTGCTCTCAATTAGTTCTTTCTCCCAGTCTGTGCTCATGTCTTGGATTGCCCCAACACAGCTGCAGCACCTTGCACCTGGACTTGCTGAAGTTCATGAGGTTCCCGTGGGCCCACTTCTCAAGCTTGTCCAGGTGCCTCTGGATGACATCCTTCTCTTGTGTCAGCTGCACTGCTCATGTCATCTGCAAACTTGTGAGTGTGCACTTGATAACATTGTCCATGGTAATGATTAACACATTAAAGAGCACTGGTCCCAGGACAATGCCCAGAGGAACACCACTTGTCACTGGCCTCCATCCGGTTATAGAGCCATTGATCACAACTCTCTGGCTGTATCCAGAGACTATTCACTCAATAGTCCATCCATAAAATCTGGGCTATGTATATAATCTATCTGACAGTAAATATAGTCCATGGACTTTCATCTGGAGGACAGGTGCAAAAAAAAAGCAGACGAGACTGATGAAGGACAGTGAAATATGGAATAATAGTATTTCAGATTTAAAATTATTGTCCAAAAATAAAATTGAATAATGTGGGTTTTCTGCTGTGAAAAAGACTGAATCAGAATACATTGCTATCTCTATAATATTCACAATGGAAGATACTTAATACTGCAAAATCAGAAACAATGCCCTAAAATCATAAGATTCATCAAAGCATTAGCTATCAACATTGGTGATGCTTTGACATAGGGGAGATCAATTTCTAGCTGAAAAGGTAGAGATAGACAAAAGGAGTGGAGAAATTTTCATAAGTAAGACCATAGCCCGATTTTTTTTTTTTTTTACAAGTATGCGTTTTGTCTTTGAAACATTGATGTTGAAAAAGGTATGCTAAAAAACTTCAAAAAACAAACTACAACAAAAAAATACTCCAAAAAAACCCACAAAAACAACCCAAATAAAAACCACAATGAAATCTCAAACAAAACCACCACTGAAAAACCCATCATACAGGAAAAAAAATAAAAAATATAAAAGGAGGCCTTGTAAATATATACTTGTACTTGGGAAAGTACAAGAAATGTAAATATTCACCACAGACTTCAGACACCACCAGGCAAGGGCTGCTCCTTGTGGGAAGGTGAGTCAGGACCTTAAGGCAGCAACAAGACAGGCAGGGGCAGCCCCAGTCTCAATGGCAAGCTGTGTAACCACATAGAACCCAAGCAAAAAAAGCAGAGCATGGGTGGTGCTGGACATCTAGTTTATAAAAGAGTCCACCCCACCAGACAAGCCCACATTGATAAGACAGGTCTGAGATCAAGACATCAGGGTGCAGGTCAGAAAGGTACATGGCCAGGCACAGACATGACTGCAGAGTAGCTCAACCAAAGGGTTGGGGCAAGAGCTTGAGCTTAAATGAAGCTACAGAGTGAACGTTCAGAACCTCCTGGGGTGGCTTCTGGTAACATTTTTTTGCATAGTTCATTTCACACCAGTGGGATCCAAGTTTGCACAACCTATGAGTCAACAAATGAGTTATGCTACTCAACAACACATTATGTCACTTGTTTTTTGGAGATATTTGATAGAGCACAGGCCAAGACATATATTTCACAGAATCCAGCAAGGAGCATTGTCCCAAATTAACTTTGTGTGTGTACAATTGCAGACCTTAAATAAATTTAGTCCATGGATAGACATTTTGATACATGAAAATTGACTAAACCAAAAATGTCATATATTCAAAGAGATTATGTGGGGAAATCCCAAACATATCAGACGATGGAAATACACAGCAGTGAATAACACAGATTATTTCAGAGGCTTCAGACCTCATCCAATCAGGACAATTGAAATGCATTGTGGCCCATGTTATGTGCTGCACTGAATAGGAGACAAATAACTGACAGGTAAACAAACCTTCCATCAAAAAGTTTAGGGCTGAGGATAATTTGTTAGAATATGCATATAGACTTAGAACTGTGTATAAATAAAAGTATGATTGGTTTATTTATTATTTGCTAGAAATGGGTTATACTACTAACAAAATTTTTCATAAGGAGCTCTTTACCTAGCTGATACAAAATAGTTCAGAAGAAAATGCATCATTTTTTTTCCACAGATTTTATTCTACAGATCTAAGTTCCTAACAAAGCTTTTCAATTTCCTGATGCCTTAAGCAATACCTTGCAGACACATATTAGTGACAGAAAAATAAGAGATTTTCTCTGCATACATGCATGGTTAGAGCAAATGTTGCCTACATATAATTAGAAATGTCTACTTTGCCAGAGATGAGAAGGGAGAATATTTAAACAACTAAACATGTGATTTCTAGTCTCCAAAGCAGGATTAAAGATGTTTGAATAATATTCTAATTAGTGATGAAATTAAGTAATGTGTAAAAAGCCCCATCATTCTATTTGCCAGAAGATCATCTGTTGACAGGGGATATTTCTCTTAGTTTTGTTACATGTAGATCATATAAAAACACAAATTATCAGCATGCCATTGCAGCAACAAAATAAAACCCTATTCTGAGCTGTATCAGCAACAGTAAAGTCAGTAGATCAGAGGATGTTATCATTCCCACTCTACTCTACACTTGTTAAGTTACATATTACATGCACCAGGCTTTTTTGTCTTGTATATTTTATCAGGTTTGGGTTCTCTCAGTTCAAAAGAGAAGTTGAAAAACTTGACAGGATTCTTGGAATGGCTACTGAAATGACTGGAGTGTTGGAGATCATGATGTATGAAGAAAAGTTGAAGGAATTTTGCTTATTAGACCTGCACAATAGAACCCTGTGGAAATCTAATTAGAGTGTTCTAGTACTTAAAATCAACCTGATTATAGAGCCTGTGTTTATAAATATCTTCCCCATTCCTACTATTGTATTTCTCAGAAGATGTAGACATCTCAACTAAACGTGGTAGCATCAAGGTCTGCTCCCTCAATTCATGTTGTCTTTAAATACTGTTTTGCTTTATCCTCACAGCTTCTAAAGGGGATCTTTGTAGTGCAGTTTTCTATTCCTGAATTCTGATATGTGGATGGCCATTCTCAGTAACAAAAAAAAAAAAAAAAACAACCAACATTTAAATTCTATACTTGTTAGAATTTTTCTGTCAGTTCTAATATGAGTTTACTTATCCATGTTTTGTATTTTAAAAGTCCAACAATTTTAGCATATAATGAATACAGAAATACATAATTTCAGTGTCTGTAAGCATAACCTAGGGAAAACAATTTCTCTGTAAATCTTGAGAAAAAGCAGCAAAAATCTACTTATTTGAGATATATATCTACACTAATCAGGGGAATCTGTGAGGCTTCTGAATTACCTCCAGAAAACTGACAGTTGACATTTGTCATTTCCTTAATATAGTATAATATAGTATAATATAGTATAATATAGTATAATATAGTATAATATAGCATAATATAGGATAATATAGGATAAAGGATGAACGTTGTTCCATTCTTACATTTTCTGTTGAATATTTACAGCATCAACCAACATAGATTTTAGACGTGCAAATTCAAATGCAACAAAAAAAAAAAAAAAAAAAAAAAGAAATTATAAGAAAAATAAAATAGAAATTCTGCTGGAATATTTTAAACAGCTTCTAAATTGTTGAATAAAAATGCATTTTGTTTCAATATGAAACAGCTCATTTCCCGGGAAGAAATAGTGACTTTTTTTATAGAAATTAATGTTCAGCCAACATTATGCCTTTTATAACCTTTCCAAAATATGAATATGCTGATCAATTCACAAGACATGGATCTTGAACTACCCTTCTAAACATCAAGAGCTTCCACTGAAGGCCAACCTGCAGCAGCTTATCCCAAAGAGACAAGCCTTGACTTTCAGATTTTCATGAGGTTTTTCATTCTACCTTTATGCTTATGCTGTATTTAGCTTATCCCATCTGCTTTCAATTATTGTGACTGCCTGTGTTTTCATTTGTTTTTTTTTTTTTTGTTTTATTTTGGTGTGGATCTCCGTGTTTGATAAATCTGTCCTTTCAGATGAAGAAGAATTAAATCCCCTGGAATTAAACATCTTCCAAGACAGAGCAGGAAAACTAAATGCATATTTATTTACAACACATTAATATGGGTCACATCTCAGGTGTTTGTGTCTATATGGTAAGCTATAGTGATATATTGAAGGTTACAAGTAAGCTTACTGTGTAAAAGAATTTTTTACTAACCTTCCAATATCTGTTTCAGTTCTGTTTAGGACAATAAAATAGTTGTCAACTACTTTAGTAGAAAGTAGCATCTAGGTAAATAAGCTTGATATTCTGTTGATATTTTTTGTGCACCGTAGGCATATCAGCAAAATTATTTTTTGCCTTATACTATCATTAAAGGACCTATCAGCGCACTGAAGCTAATTACAAAACAAAATACATTTATTCAAGGAGGGTTAATATTATCTGGAATAAAATGCTAAGAAGGCCACAAATTTAGGAAGTTATCTCTTTAATAATGTAACTTGCTACACTGGGGCCCCATATTGTCTGTTTATTCAAGCAGGTGGATTTGCTGAAGAAGTGCTGATGATGCAATGTGCTGACCCACATATCAGTTCCCAACAGACTGCACCAGCTGGTATAGTTTATGCTTATAGTTTAAACAAAGAAAATGTTTTTTCCCTTTCCATTGTCTCTTGCTGATGGAATACAGAACAATATAAATATTGTCAAGTTGTCTTATAGGAAAATATCTGCAAGCAAGTCTATACTTACAGTTATTTATGAGGGGTTTTTTCTTTCTTATTATGTCTTATTTTTTTGGTGAGAACATAAAAAATTAGATCCAGAAAACTCCACTTATATACTTGTTAAATTGCTTACATTATCTATATATGTTAATGATTATTACAAAGGATTATTAATTGTTAATAACTGACAGTAATCTTTGAACCTTATTCTACTAAGGAAAAGAAATTATTGCTCACTTTTTTATTGTTTCCTGTGGTTTCATTTTCACAGTTGCTTAAAATGGTACAAGAGCAGTATTAAGAGATCTAAAGTTTTACCTCAAATTTAGTGTTTTTGCACCTGGATGGCTATCTTTTCTGAGGCTTTAGAAAACATAACAAGAAAGAGTAACACGGTCAGTGAAGTGAATAGATAACTTATGTCATATCTCAGATACTTTAAACCCTAGATTTTGATTGTGATGTTTGTTTAATTAACAATAGTTTTTTGAGTGCTCAGATCTCTATTGAATAGGAAGTGGAGAAAAATGTCTCTTTACTAAGCAAGGTTGTTGAAATGAGAAAATTTAATTTCTATGGGAGTCAAAATTTTTCCATGTGAAAATATTCTCAACATCCAGGAATATCCAAGGTCAATATTTCTTCATAAGAGAGATCAAGCCTAATGCTTTTTCATTTAAAATTAAAATTGCCTCTGAGTTCCTATCACCAGAGTATTGTGAGGTTATTGTATTTGTGGTTCAAGCTTATTTTTTTGCTTTACCAAACTACACCTGCTTAACCCTTTCGTGTTATACTAGAAATTGATCATGACTGATCATGTGTACACTTTATGTTTCTATATAAATTTATTATATGAAGATTCTGGACCCTCCATGCATTTCTGAAGAATTGTAATCAGTTCACTGACTATTGATAAATGTGATTAATGAGAACACAGATTTGAGAACACAGATTTGAGGACAGATTTGTCCTTTATGCAAACTGTCCTAGTTAGAGCAGCCAACGCCAGTTTATCCCTCTGTGGGTGTAACCAAAACTGTGTTCTACATCCTCTATGTAATTTCTGATGAACTGTTAAAAATGGGCCATTTGCAGCAGCTGCCCAGGGCACACCTAACACCTGAGGCTACAAGCTGGGAGATATGGGAGTGTCTTGCCTTCATACCAGTGACTCAGCCATGACAGCTCCTCTCAAGGGAGTCATCAGCACCTCCACACCCAGCCTAAGGGGTCATGTCTGCTAATGGGCCATGAGGGACTGGCACAACAGTCAGCTGCAAGGACTCAGACCATCATTCCAAAAATACCCCGTGACTCACAGTTAGATCACCTATTGAGGAACTCTCCACCCTGAGGGAGGTACTGGGCATTTCCACCTGAACCTGAGCGTATATAATCTTGGGGTTTTGGATAATAGTCATTGGATACATCACAGACCTGAATAGGACTGTGACTGCCACTCTTGACCAGACTGCGACCATCATCATCACCAACAGGTTTTTCTTTCCTTTTACTTTGCACTCAGGGGGCACCACATGGCATTCAGCACAAGGACTGATGAACTCCATTCTGTTTGCACCCCAGGGTGCTGGGTTGTACATCTGCTTTTTGTGTGTTAAAACATTTTTTTTTCTCTGTATTTATTGTAATCTTTTTTTACTAAATTGTAATCTCTCCTGAGTTGGGTTCATTTCTCCTTCTGGTTTACCTTTAAATCAGCACACAAACTGGCACCAATCATGAAAAAATTCTCCTTTACAGGAGAAAGCAAATGGTTAATTTGAGTGGATGGTGATGCACAAGGCTCAGCACATGAGGAGCCATGTCCTATCTTTGATGATGAAATTCAGGTTATCTGTTGACTAGTTTTCAGGACTATGGTGGAACAGTATTTCTTGATTGTAATAAAGCTGAAATGCTTATTCTGAACAATGCTTTTGCAAGTTGCAATGTCAATGAAATTTTCACTTTTTTTTTTTTTTTTTAAGGCAACTCCATGTCAATAATGACTTAAAAAATTCAAAACAAAATAGTATTTGAATTTTCCAAATGGGTCAAAAGTTTTGATTTTTTTTTTTAATGCACTAGGTTGCTTCATTCTAAGAAATATTATATAAGAAGTATTAGTCTTTAGAAAAAGAAGTTTAACACTAAATTCTCAGTGTGGAAGAAGCAATTTAAATTTTACTAGATAAAATATCTTTATTTGTCATTGTGCACTGATATATTCAAATAAAAATGTGCATTCTTCTCTTTAATCCTTGAGATAATGTGTATTTTATTGTGCTTAGGAACCATGACAACACAAAGAGGTGTTTCATACTTAAACCAGATACCACAGTAGAATAAGAGTGCTTGCATAGCTTTAGAAGGAATAGAACTGATTCACTGTAACAGTGAATAATAATTTTAGAATTTATGAAAAATGTGGGCAGGTTTTTGGTTTTGTTCTTTTTTGTATCTGTAATGACAACAGCATTTATTCTGACATGGACAAACTTATTTGTGGTAAAACCCGTATATGAATCGGGCATTGTAAAACATCATATATGGTCACTTGCAGGGTTTTTATTTGAGTTCCTTGGTCTCCAGGTATTTCATTAGGCAAAGACAATAAGTTATTCATTCTTACTGATGTTGATGACACCAAGCTGAGTAGAGTGGTTGACACACCTGAAGGACATGATGACATTCACATGGATCTCATGCTATTCAACAAGGCCAAGTGTAAGGTGCTGCACCTTGGTTGGGGTAATCTCTGGTATTAAGAGAGGTTTGGGGAAGAACAGATAGAGAGCAGCTCTACTGGTGAAGGATTTATAGGTATTGGTGGATGAAAAGCTGGACACGAGTGGGCAATGTGCCCTTGCAGCACCGAAAGCCAACTGCATCGTGGGCTGCAGAAAAAGAAATTAGAGAAAGGTGGTTCTGCTCCTCTTCTCTGCTCTGTTAAGACTCTGTGTGGAGACCTCTGTCCAGATCTGAGGTTCTCAGCACAAGACTGTTAGAGAGGAGCCCGAGGTAAAGTGGTAAGACTGATGAAGCACCTCTTTTTTGAGGAAAAGCTCATAGAATTGGGTTTGTTCTGCCTGGAGAAGAGAAAGCTACAGGGAGACACTATTGTAACCTTGAATACTTAAAGGGGCCTTAAAAGAAAAATGGGAACAAACTTTTTCATAGGGCTTGTAGTGCTAGAACAAGCAGTAATGGTTTTAAATTAAAAGGTTTGATTCACACAAAGTATGAGGAAAAAAAAATATGATGAGGGTGGTGAGACAACGGAACAGGCTGCTCAGAGAGGTTGTAGATGTCCTACACATGGAAACATTCAAGGTCAGATTGGACCAGGCTTTGAGCAACCCGATCTAGTTGGAGATGTCTGTGATCATTGCAGGGGAGTTGGACTAGACGACCTTCAAAGGCCCCTTTCAACCCAGACAATTCTATGATTCTATAGTTCTATTTTTTGTCAGTCTAATATCACAGTAGAAAGATGTCATGTGAGTTGAAAAAGGGGAAAAAAATTCTTACTGCATACAGTTCCATTCTTCTTATATTTTTTTTTTATTTTATTATGGAAATGCTGTGTTATTAATACTTTTGGTACTTGGAAAAGAAATTTCATCTTGAAATTTCCACATATATCTCAAAGTTCTATCTTTTTTTTTCTTTTTATCTTTTTTTTTTTTAATGGAAAAGAAACCAGGAGAACTTCTCCTAGATTAAATATGTATGTTAATTAGGTCTTCTTCCTATTTCTCTTTAATATTAGTGTTTTCAGGTAGAACTATAATATTCTATTTGAAAAGAGCATTTCTTTGATATGTTAGTAAATGCAAAGCATTAATACCTGATGCTTACAGGAATTTTTTTATACTTTTCTTCAATGTGCCATTCTGTCATTACAAGTCCTCAAAAAGGACTTTCAAACAGAACTTGAATTATTGATATTGTGAGTTTGAGATAGGAAAGGAAATTCATTAGTGGTTTTAAAATCCATAGAACATCTAAACACAGTCTTCATTATTGCTTTTCTATGGGTTAAATATACTTTTATTAAATATGGAAAAATATGGTTTCCGTTGTCCAGCATCAGAGCTGTCTCATTAATCTGCAAGATATTTTCTAATTCAGTCAGAGGTGCAGTCATGAGTAGTCGTCTGGAAATGAGGTAATTGGGGTGTGACAGAACTCTTAGTCTGTATCCATAATTCATTGTTCATAATAAAAGAAAAAGTGAAGGTGCCCTATGAAAGAAAGTTCTTACGGTAAGCTGAGTTTTGTAAAAGGTGATAAAATTAATTGCTCTTCTGGTTTTGATATCAATGTACTGTCTTTCAAAATAAAGAAGAAACCTCATGTTTCAGCAATATAAGGACCCAAGGAAATACAGGCAGGTCAACCTCAGTTCATCCCTGGGATGATGGGATGGGATAGATCCAATCCTGGAAATCATTTCCAGGCAAGAAAAGGACAATAAAATCTTCAGGCGTAGTCCAAATGTACTCATAAAGAAGAAGCTATGTTTGACCAACTTGATAAACTTCTTGATAATACCATGCTGGGTAGGAATGTTGATCTGTTTGATAGTATGAAGTCTCTGCAGAGAAACTGGACAGGCTGGATCAATGGGCTGAGGCCAATTGTGTGAGGTTCAAAAAGGCAAAGTTCCTGATCCTGTCTTTAGGTTGAGACAGCCCCATGCAGTGCTACAGGCTTGGAAAGTGCCTGGAAAGCTGCCCAGTGGAAAAAGATCTGGGTGTGCCAGTGGACAGCTGGCTGAACACGAGCCAGAGGTGTGCCCAGGTAGTCAAGAAGGCCTATGGCATCCTGGCTTCTATCAGCAGTAGTGTGGTCAGCAGGACCAGGGAAGTGATTGTTCCCCTGTACTTGGCACTGGTGAGGCCACACCTCGAATTTGTGTTCAGTTCTGACCCCTCTTATGGTGAGAAAGACATTGAGGGGCTGGAGCAAGCCCAGAGAAGGGCAACAAAGCTGATGAAGTGTCTGGAGCACAAGTCTTATGAGGAGCAACTGAGGGAACTGAAGCCATTTAGCCTGGAGAAAGGGAGGCTCAGCGGAAACCTTATCACTAGCTCTTTACAACTTCCGGAGAGGAGGTGGTAGTGAAGTGACCATTTATCTCTTAATGGTTGAACTCCATGGTCTTGATGGTCTTTTCCAACCTAAATGATTTTATGACGAAATGATCAGCCTTGTAGCATGCAGTGGATTCTGTCCACCTAGACTTCAGGAAGGTCTTTGACACTGACTTCCATAACATCATCACAGAGAAGCTGATGAAGTATGGGCTGGATGAGCAGTCATTGAAGTGGATTGCAAACTGGCTAAAGGGGCTCAGAGGATGGTAATCAGTGGTATGAAGTATAGCTGGACACCAGTTTAACTTTTGAAAGAAGGTGGAATATGAATTCTACATTTTTTGAAAGAGTGTATAATTCTTTTAATTTTTATAGAATCTAACTTAACTATCACAAACTTTTGGAGCTGTTTAACCTGAATTCTTATTCAGAAAGGAATACAGTGAGTTGGAAAAGTCCTTTCTTTTTACTGCCAATGTTGGATACTTCCTAGTATATTTCCCAGACAGATTTGAAAAGATTTGAGCAGAATGTGCTTCTTTACTTTGAAAAAGAAGCATTGCAGTGAAAAATATGGATTATTGTCATAGGGGTTTATTTTGCTATGTCTGACTCTATCCTTATGTCTCTGGATTGCTGCATTATAAGGACTTTAAAGCCATGATTGGCTCTTTTCTTTCATGTGTTATATTTTTATTTGGAGGAAGTTCATCCTACTTTCACCACCAAGAAAAGATCTTTGAACATCAATGGCATTCATTTTCCTTCATTTATGTTAGTGAAGAAAAGTAAAATGATATCAAATCACTATATCCACATTATATCTTGTATAGGTCTGTAACACTTCACTGACAGGCCCTTATTTGTTTCCAAAATATCTATGTTATGACAGCCACATAAACAACACTCACAGCTCTCAGTACATAATAATTGGGAATAATGAAGAGAAATCACTTAAAAGAGACTGAAGAAATAGATATACTGTGTGTCATACTTACAATACCATAGTGTGTTCTTAGGTGTAACTTTAGAAGGCTGTCTTTCTTTCTTCCTAATAAACATGAGACTCCTTAGCAGGAGAGCTGAGTGGCAGAAGTGATAACAGCAAGAGCACTAGAGACTGTGGAAGAATTTCAAATAAAATAATTACCTTTGCTAGCTCTGCAGAAGTTTCAGTAAGTGCTGAAGAGGAGAAAATTGCAGGTGCTGACTTCAGAGAGTTGTAAAAAATCTCTGTAGAAAATATCCTAAACTGTACATTGAGTTTCTGATTGTTTTTCTCCTATATTGCCTCCTGCTGCTGGAAGCCCACCTGGTCTCTGTTACATCTCCTAATCAGCATATTTAAAGTTTGCTAGAACTGCTTCAGGGTTGAATATTTTAGAATAGTGTTAATATGGCAGATTTTGACATTCTATTGTTCAAATGGCAACAATCTCCTTTTTTTTTAATATTTTTTCTAGGTTGAAATTCAAACTCCCTTCAGAGCAGAGAATGCTGAACTCTGGACTAAGGGAACTTGCAAAGCAACAATTTATCTTTATCCCCAGTTGTATCAAGCAGTGGAATAATGACTTTTCTATTTAAATCAGCAGAGTCACATGAAAGAAAGAGCAACATCTGGCCAAACCCCTACGAAAATGGTATTCATGAAATACTACTGCCCTACAAAGCTGTTACTCTATAGAGATAACTGTTTAAATTGTAAGAGCTACATTTCTCAGAGGTGCTCTTATAGACAGCAATTGAACAATACAAGTCTCAGAGGTGTTGAACACATCTCAACTGTCTTTATATTTCATTCTCTATTCAAGATCAAAATACATTTTAGATTGGCTGTAACCTGCCTGCTCACTTAGAAGTCTGTCTTCAGACATCTGTGTTTTAAAATCTTTGCCACAGAGAAGAATTTGCTCTGCAATTCACAATATTTAACAGAAAAATCTATTCAATATGATTGGTTTTATAAAGAAGTATAAATCTTTTAAATTTACCTTAATATTTCAGTCAATAAATGTTGACTGGGTTTCCACATGCCATCCCCACCATTCAACACATAGTCCAATACAATTCTAAATATATTCTGAAACTCTTTACAAATTAAAATTTTAGAACACCACACAAGGATATTGCAGAGCTTAAGCATCACGATTCTCGAACCTACCATGCAGATCTCTAACAATGTTAACAGCAGTATGAAGAATAAATATTGCAGCTTACAGTAGAAATTAGAGTAGAAATGCATTGCTATTTCCCTGGAAAAAGGAGAAACTGAGAACAGGAATTGTAATGTTCTATAATAGAGATAAATATTTGAAATCCATGAAATTGCTGAAGTGCCTGTGAAAATAATTACTAAATTTTTGTTATAGCTAGTCTTAAAATTTTGACTCTCCTTTTTTACATTTCAGATGTGTTAATGGAAGTACGATAAAGTAATCTGAACAAAATATGAATGATTTCTGTCACAAATTGATACCACTTTATGGAGGTTTTATCAATTACGTTACTCATTTTTATGGAATTAGAGGGAATACCTTTGATCTGCAGAAATTTAAAAGGTGTTTAGGGTTGTGAGAGCATTCTCATTGACAGATACACTGAGTAAAATGGTAGAAAAATATTGCCTAGCCTCATCAGTGACATACAAAAGTTGTTCACAATAGGACCAAGAGACAAAACTTGATCTATAGAAGCCCCCCTTTCTTTTAAAATATCTGAATTTTAGTCCATATTTACTTGCAGTCCTTGGTGAAGTTTAGATAAGCCAGTAAAGGTTCACTTCATAGAACAACTCAGTGGATATTTATGGTTATGATCATACACAGTGCAACACGTCAGCAATCTAAGTAGGAGCAGTGGATGTTACTAGAGAGGTTTACTGTCAAAAGGAGTATAAATCTTCCAACTAAGTGGAAATATTTTTCTATTAAAGGAACATGTCAAAAGACAATTTTGATATTGTTAGAAAATAAGAACAGAATTGAGTGACTGCTTTAGTTAACCAAAGTGCAGTTTTTCATTTTTTAACAAGGTACGATCATGACTCAGTAGCCATTATTTAATATGTAATTACCACAGTTCATTGACAGGAGTATCACATTATCAACTTTGAAGTAATGTTCTGAAGGTATACACAGTCTCTATGATAGACTCAAAACTGGCAAAATCATCCTTTTCATAACAGTGAAAAAAAAAATAAGAATAGATGTGCTTCTAAACTGAACAATTAAGTGCTTAAAAATGTAACTTGAACAAGTAGACACAGTTGTTGATTTATTCTTAGAAACTGGCAGTAGAATTGTTTTAAAGAGAATACCTGAGTAATTTGAAACATTTGGGGTCATACAACAGAAGAATTCATTCATACATTTAAATGTAGAGTATATTCTTGCAAATAAAGAGTTATGGTTGTGAATTACTCTGTATAGCTGATTAGTCGCATTAACACCAACCAAGCTATTTAAGTGCAAAAGTATTTGCAGGATTCTGAGCTGTTTGCTGATCCTGTATCAGTATATTTCTACATATGCAACATGTCAAAAGACCTATTTCATGTAACTCATTAAACAGCTAAAAATAAAAAGTATCACAAATAAGCCTGTTTGTTATCACAAATGCATATTCAAACAGGAATTTTTGGAATGTTCTCAATACTGACCATTTAAGTCAAGCAATGATGTTCCAATATAATTGAGAAAAGGAAAGCTGACAACTTAAAAAAATATTTTTTTTTGAGAAATGTCTCACAGCTGACTCTTATTTTAATAATTTAGAGTGAAAAGAAGAATGATTATAACACGGATGGAAGAATGTCTGTGAATGATTGTTGCCATCATTAGTAAAGCCCCACTGTGTTTGAACATACCTGACAGTGCAATGTCTGGGACAGGTCTGTGCTGGCCTTGGCCAGCAGAACCCTGAGCCTGCTGACAACTTGCTGAGTTCTGTTTTGCCTGGGGAGAGACAGCTCCACTGCCTCAGGTCTCGTATTGCTGCTGGGAGGAGGAGCATAACTTGGGATGAACGGAGTAGACATTAGTAAGTCTTATATGACACTTTTAAGAGTATTGTTGTCATAATTGTTTTTGTGTAGTAATTTAAACTACAAGTTCCAAATTATTGCAATTGGACTGAAAATAACTTTTTTGTATTTTGGTCAGATTTTTAATTAGATGACGATAAGCAATTCTTGACTCAACATGTGAAGTGTGTTCCTTTTTAGCCAGTAACAGGATTTCAAGTGTAATGCTTTATATTAAATATTTTAACCATTTCCTAGAAGCAGCTCAGCTTTTTAGGTAAAATTAAGAGAATATATATATAATATGTATATTTTTAAAAATGTATATGTTTTAGGCTGTGGTACAACTGTCTGTCAAATTATCCTTTAATATTTAATAATTTAATTTTATTTATACATTAAGTCTAGTACTTATTAATTTGCATATATGCATAGAAAACACTCTCCTTTTTTCTGCTGTATGACTTTCATATACACTTGTCTAACAAATTAATGTGAAAATCTTTGGAATGTGTAATTTTTATCACAATGGAAAGGCAGAAGTAAAACACCTACTGTTATTTCCTCATAACAGTTTAATATTGTTTGTAATGCTCCTTTAGAATAGCTACACTCATACAAATCAGCTATTGAAAATATGCAAACATCCGTTACTATAAAATCTTATCAAAATCTGAATACATATTCCTGTGATTTGTAGCTGTAAGAAATGAACTGGACACACTTTATGACCCTTCAAAACACACTTCCAAACTTTTTAATGAATCACTGGAAAAGTGGTTCATTTTCAAAGAATGTGGAATATATACCTACAGTCATATTACTCACTGTTTATTAGAAATTTACTAGCACATAAGATTTGAAATGGTGTTAAGTCATCACTAGGCACAGTGAGACTTTAATCACATAATTTAAAATGTTTTCAGTACTCACTTTTCTTTTACAATTTTGTTGTTTCATTTTGTTGGCATACGCTATTACTGTAACTACTTGTTTTCATTTATTTGCTTGGTAGGATACCCTGCTACTGATAACTTACAAAGTATAGTTCCTATAATCTTTGTTTTACAGCAACTAAAGGCTCTAGCAAACTTATGTTTTTCTCTAAGGCTTGGTAATATTTTCATGTATTGCAGTAACAATTTTTTCTTTTAAAATGTTGGACAGGTCCTCATAAAAGCAGATCAATGTATCTATGTATAAATTCCTTTTCTGTAACTAACTAAAGATTAGAAATGTGGTAAAATATGTCAATTATTTTACAGTACATTAACTTGCATGTATAAAACATAAAAACACATTAAACAAAAGGAAAAAAACAATACAATTATGAGAGCCTGGTAATACTGACTCTATATTAAAAACTGATTACTGTTTTTAGTAATACAGTGTCTCTTTTAATTGTATCTCAGTACACCATGATGGAAATATCAGACACCTCTATAAGTCTAGAAAAAAGGTGCCATTATATCACATATAAAAAGCACAGACTGTATTAAGAGGTGTTCATTCGCTCTTGCACAACATGGGATCAGTTATGCCTTTGCTATGGTGACAATTGCTTGTCTACACTGTAAATATTCTAATGTTTGCAACATGAGAAGTTCTGCTAGCAATGACTGCCATTAGTATCTGGTAAAAACAAAAACATGCACAGATTCTGGAAGCTATGGAAGGAATGTAGCTGTTTATGCAAGCTTAGTGGCATTTTCAAGGCAAAAATAATCTTTAAATTTGAAAAGAATTTGAAGTTGTAGATAAGAGTCAGACTAATCCTGTATCCATAGTCTTTTAACCTGTAACTAATAGCCTTGTAAATTTGTAATACTTGAGTAGAATAAAAATTAGAGAAAGAGACAAAACTAGTATTAAAAGCCAAAAGAAGTAAGGAAATTATATACAGTAAAGTTTTTACAGTTCTTATGAAAACAGAACTAAAATTATTGTCACAGCTTGAAAGAAAAACAGCACAGGATCAAGAACAAACTTGCAAATGTGTCAGTTACAAGCAGTTAAATTTACATAGTTAAGAACAAGTAGTCAGTGTATAGATGGTATAGATTCTGAAATACATAACTAAGATGGGAATAAGATCAGATTAATAACAATGAATAACACTATCTTTTGGCCTTACTTATGTATTTATTAAAATTACTGAAGTTACTTTTTGCTTCTGTTTTTCCACTGAAAATGTAGACATCAGTGGATCATCAGTCTTAATTCTACCCATCACTGATGTGAACAGTGACTGTGAATAATTTCCATGGGTGCTGAATAAAGCAGTCTATGATAATTACTATTATTATTATTAAACAGATGGTCTATATGAAAAAAACCAAACTATTTTATTTTACACTAATCTGGATTTCTCAAAAAGGGCAGACTGCTTAACTGAAAGACAGGAGGAGATACAATATACCTAACACAGCAAATAATTTCATATGGAAATTGCTGTCTTGATCTTGTGATGGTAGCTTGACAAGTACTGTTCCCACAAGTGCTGACACTGCTAGTTTAAGGCAGTACTATTATTATTATTATTGCTGAGACTGTTCTTCATTGCCTTCATCTTCAGGACTACAAGGTTCTTTAACTGATCAAATCTAAAAAAAAAATGAAGAAAGTATCTCAAACTGGTTATGTGATGCGTAGAAAATTTTTAATTTAGTTAGGAATAAACTAGAGGAATCCACAATATCATATACTAATAAAAAGAAAGCACAGAAATAACTTTATATATTTTGTAGTTTCTAAGTAATGCACTGTGAAGAAGAAATATTTGGATCTCATTGCAGCCAAATCAAAAGAAAAGAAAAAATAAGGGGGAACCAAGTATTTAAATTATTTTTTCTTAGTAAGATATAAACAAATACACTCTGCAAGTTATGTTTCTAATTTTGTACTTGTTATAAAGTAATAGAAAAATGCAATATAACAAATATTAAAAAAAACACAACAAACAAACAACAATCTGTTACTGGTTTATATGGACGAAAACACTGTACTTATACAATAGAATTATCTAATAATGAATAATTGAAGTTATGGTTTTAGTAGATATATTTGATTTATTGGAAAGAAAAAAATATTTTGTACTAAGGCAAAAATAGTTTCATGTGCATACATACATTCTGATACAGTATTTATTTCCTCTGTTTCTTCTCTCTGTGTGTGAAATATCTAAGCACTTTACAAAAAATTGAGCATCATTCCTCCACTATTACAAAAACCTGAGAGGAATTGAAAAGATTTACTAAAAATCATTACACAATCTGGGGATAACCTATTATTATATTCCTAGATTTATGCTCTGCTGACTTGATAGACTGGTTAGTAGTGTCTTCCCCTGTAAAATATAAAAAGTCCATGAAATATGGGACTGTTTGATATAGAGCAATGTATTTCTCAAGTGTTCATTCTTTAAATAGCAATGGAGTTTATTTAAGGATATAAAATATATATAATAATAATTATATTCAATGTCTGCCAAGATTCAGTGTACAATTGATGACTTCCTTCTCCTATATAAGAATGATTTGAGTTAATGAACAATTTTTATCTTATGAAATAGCTACATGTGTCATGACAACCTGAGGTAAACAGAAAAGGAGTTCTACAATATGGAGTTGAAGTGCAATCATATATCGACAGGTGGAGAAAAGATGCCAGTCACAGAGAGGTCTTTGACAGACTTTGTTGTTGCTGACCCTGGTGCCTTGGTTTGGGGAGGGGTGGAGGAGACAAGCCCGCGAAACAAAATTTGGTGGGTTCATATACCCTTAGAAACCCTCCTGATGCTTCTCTGTGTGTCTGGGGAGGCTGCCTTTGCAGAGATTGGAGGCACTGGTTTTTTGCAGTCATTTAGGCTTTGGGGAGGGGATACTTCGAAGGCACCCTAGTAAAAGGTCTTCTCTATGGTGATCATAGGTCTGTACACACAGGGTCCCTTTTGACATAGCCTGGCTCATAGGAGGTAAGTATCACACCCAGAGACTGCCACTGATCACCTTTAGATGAAGATCACACACCTAAAAGAAGGCAACACTCCCCAAGACCTGCCCCTAGGACCTCACAAATCCAGCAGTTCAAGGGCTATGGCCTCCTACCCTCAGCCTTATCTTCAATTTCCTGGCAGTGGCTTCTTTGGACAGCTTGTTAAAATAGCAGTGGTTTAAGTCCATTTAAAACATCCCATTAGCACACAGACTGAAACACAGACAACTGTCATTATCAAGAATGCTTAGGGAATGAATAGTTCATTCATAAAAATAATCAATATTACTGCAAATTGGTCTAATGTTAGTAAATCTTTACTTAAAAGCCTAAGGTAGGTCAAGGCTTTGTCCTTTTTCTGTAGCTGTAGGATTTGTCAGCTGCAAGAAACCTATGTACCGTTTTCAAATCTAGAAGAATGAAGAGTAAATCAAACTGTCCATAAAACTGAGATGCTTCTGTCCTCTCTCCTCTCTACAATCAGGATCTTACCACTATCTTCATTTTAAATGTGTTACTCAGTGATGTGCAGCATGAGTCTTGTTGGAAATTTGCCATTAGATTTGTCAGAGATGGTCTATGGTCAGAAAAATATTAGGTATGAATCTACCCCCTTCAAGTTAAATTTCTAAACTGCTGGAGGCAGTGACAGTTTCTCTTCTGACTTCTAATAGGTATACAGCTAAAAGGCAAAATACCTGAAAAATTCAGAACAAGCAGAACTATCCTATCATCCTCTAATTCCACTCAAGAAAATAAGGGATTTGATGGGATATATGTGATATGAAGATTTCTCAGAATCTGGAGACCTAGTTTTTAGTGCAGGTCTAAAGAAGGGAAACTAATAGACCATGCTCCATATGATTCCTTGCAAAATCTCAGAGCTATTCAAGTTTCTGTGAACAATAAGTACTACTTAGCTTTCCTTTTCACTTGTATCAAGTACCAAGGAGAAAGACTTCCCAAGGATACATACATGAAGATTTTGTGAGGACTTTGGTCTGTGAACCAATCTGGGGATGAAAGTAGGTAATTCTTTTAAAATCACCTTAATATTAGAAGTCTAGTTTATATCTTCTGTATTATCTTTTCTTTTGCTCTTTAAGCCAGCTACAAATGATAATGAGTAAACTGCATAGTATAATTAGTATTCATTGAAACTGAGTAAAATATTTAGTAAATATTTAGATAAAACTGCTCTTATTAATTAAGTATCTAGATACTTGCTGCAATATGTTGTTCTGTGGCAAAATATGGTGATCATGAATCTTTCTTATGGGACACTATTATGATTAACTCCATTTCAGACAAGATATTTTCTGAAGTTTTAATAATTGGCTTTGGAAGTGAGCTAATGGGTCCTTTTCCTTTCTATAAAACATATTTTATTTAAAATTTCCTTCACATGTACAGAAGTGAGATGTCTGATTAAGTATGCATGCAAGAGAAGCTAGAAATAAAGAATTCAAAGAACAACCATGGGGAGTTTTGATTGGGCTGAGTACTTCACAAGCATTTCTGTAGGGTACCTTAGGTACTCTCCTGGATTAGAAAAGTTTGTGGCTAGGTTATAATGACTTTTTAGTCCCCATGAAACTATCTCTCTTTTTGTCTTAGTCACTTTTTTCTTATATGACTAATATCATTCAAATGAAAGCCATGAATCTTTCACTCAGTAAGTTACAAAAAGAACAGCATTTCAAGCTTTGAAATATTAACGGGCTACAGAAAAAGAAGGCATAAGAAAAAGAATGTGACCACTTTTCTCTCTTCAGTGACCAAATAACCACCTCAAAGTTAGTTTATTCTAGTTATCTCAAAGGCTTGCTTCAAAGTCTTTTTGAAGCTTGAGCATTTTGTGACTGCGAACAGAATAGATATGTGGAGCCTACAGTCAGGATGAGGAAAGATCAGGAAGTATCTGTCTGGATAGAAGTCTTCTGTCAAAAGAGTTCAT
This sequence comes from Dendrocincla fuliginosa, assembly GCA_035047845.1. Lineage (NCBI taxonomy): Eukaryota > Metazoa > Chordata > Aves > Passeriformes > Dendrocolaptidae > Dendrocincla > Dendrocincla fuliginosa. Next base: position 52,427,399 of record JAWWMO010000138.1, read on the forward strand.
AGTTCTTATTTGATTTCTTATTTCAGAATGTTTTTCAGGTATGAATATAAATAATAGATACAGAAATTTAGATGTATAGCAAATGTTTTGTTTGGGTAGTGCATCTACGTGCCATGGGTGTAATAGAATAGCAGCCTAATTCTAAAAACTTGCAGATCATATTAAGAGAGGTCCAGTCTAGGATAATATTTCATGCCCTAGCTCTACCTTTTCTCTATCTTTATAATATTTGTGCCTACATTTCAGAGATCTAGTATTATTTACATCCCAATTCCTTGACACCATTGAACTTCAAGATATGTGTTTCTTACCCAGACACTTCAGACAATGAATCTGAGAGAGTCTACGGTGAAAGTCACAGAATCATAGAATCAGTCAGGTTGGATGGGACCACAGTAAGAAAATGAACCATGAAAGTCAACACATTTGTTTTGATGATCTGAGTAGCAGGGATTAAAGCAGTTTCTCTTTCACATGGTGAGAACAACACTTCAATACCTCGTACACAATCTGTGTTGACTCATAACATGTTAATTAGTGGTAGACATATTTGGTAGAGGTAGTCTAGAGAACACAGGTTTCCCATCATGCAAGACATGCAACAGACTTGTTCTAAGTACAAAGTGGGATAAACTGTGTAAGTAGTCCCATCTTTAAGATGTAACCAAACATATAAATAGAGGGTTCTAAAAATAAAAATGGATTCACTTACATTCTGGGCTTATGCTGTTCTATTCAAAGAACACTGTTCAGAAAAAATGTTTAAAGTAGACAAAATAAATTAATAAGGTGGTGGTCAATATTTTAAGTATTTTAATCAAATATTGACATAGAAAAAAAAAATCATAACACCATTTGGATTGGAAGGAACCTTCAAAGATCATCTAGATCAACCCTCCCACCATGGACAGGGATATCAACCACTATATTAGGTTCCTTGAAGCCCTATCCAACCTGATCTTGAACACTTCCAGGGATGTGGCATACACAAATTCTTTGGGAAACTTGTTCCAATGTCTTCCCATAAAAAAATTGTTCTTAATTTCCAGTCTAAACCTACAGTCTTTCAGTTTAAAACTGCTGTTCCTTGTACTGTCACTAGAGGCCTTGGCAAAAAGTCTCCATTTGTCTTTTAAGTCCCCTTTATATACTGAAAGACTAATATAAGGTCTCCCTAGAGCTCCCTCTTCTCCAGGCTGAACAACTTTAACTATCTCAGCCTTTCGCATAGGAGAAATACTTTTTGTGGCCCTCCTTTGGACCCACTCCAACAGGTCAATGACCTTTTTATGTTGGATGCAGCACCAGAGCTGGGTTCAGTACTCCAGGTGGGGTCTCACAAGGACAGATTAGAGGGGGAGAATCACCACCATTGATCTAGTGGCCATGAAACGACAGTTTAGAATTTTTTTTTCCTTGTCTGGAAGAAAGAGTAAATGGTTATAACATCCAGGTGAAGGTCATAACCTTGATATATTTTTAGAAATAAAAAATATACCATTGGTATGTTTCAGAATGGTATATGTAGCCTGCACTTCTGTTGGGATCGGGAGAAAACCTTACCGGTCTTGAAAGAGAAGAAAAGCGCCAAAAAGGAGAAACACCAACCGTGATAACGACGTATGGATTGAGATGAAAATCACCTGACAGAGTGAAAAAAGTTCTGAGTTTTTATAGTTCATAAATAGGTAGATATTTGATGTATTAGAATAGGCACAGAGTTGTAATTACTCCTTTTGTTACGATTGGACAGTTGTACCCCAGTTCTCCCCAGTTACAATCCCCCATTGGTCCCCTGTTTCGCGGGTTTGGCTTCCCTCACCCATTGGCCAGCCGGTGCCCATGACAACGGCACGTACCCTCTTTCCATCTCTGGCTGGCCACTCCCTTGCTCCTCCCTATTCTGCCCTTTTATGGAAAGCCCCTCCCCATCTTAAAAAGTTTGATGTGGACCTGCCCTAGCTCCTCCCTCGACTGCACCCCTTTTTCCAGACCCTTCCGTGCTCCCCTATATAAGCCGGCGTGCACAGATAATAAACGGCCATTTCGCCACACTCCTCAGTGCATTGTGGTCCTTCCTGTTTTCCTTCGCAGGTCCGCATCAAATGGCACCCAACATGGGGCTGTGTTAGGAGGACAAGTATATTACGTGTCCTTTCCCACACACCACGGGCTTTCCAGACGAAGATACAGAAGAGCTCCTGTCATCTTCGGTCCTGCGGATCCTTCTCGGGAGAGCCACCTCGATCGCCTGGCGAAGAGCACTCGATGGCTTCCCCTACGTGACCCTGATGCAAAAGAGGAGTCGCCACCTCTGGGACTCGTTGGCGATCATCTACCCTTCGCCAGATGTGACGAAGGTGAAGTGGGGCCCGGGAGAAGAGATTCTCTACCCTTTTAACACCCCAAGCCCGTCCCCCAGAACCACCAGTTTAATGCCCCAGTTAAAAGAGAACTTTAATTTGCTCAGTTAGGGGGTGCGGAATTGCAAAACCTAAACGTGAAATCTACAATGAGCTGAAATTCCATCTCAGGAAACGCTCTCACCCCATTGAGGAAAAGTCACTTCACTTTCTAGCCGAGTTTATGGCGAAACATAAGTATTTCGTGAAGCATCCCATTAATTCTGAGGATTGGGACCAGTTAGGTCTCAAAATTTGGGACGAGTCACATAATAAAAATGTGAAATTGGCATGGAAAGCTCTTCCTGCTTGGGAAATGATCTTTAAAGACTTGACACCTGTCCCAAGTGAGGAATCGACCCCACTGAGCTCCCCTCAGGTGTCCCCGAAAGCGGCGGGAAAGCAGGCTAGGCTGAGGGAAAGTGATTGCGCGAAAGAAAATGACGTTGGGTCCCTGAGGGAGAGTGCCAGTTCTACACCACAAAATGGCGGCAGCGCCTCGTGCCCCCCTCCACCTCAAAATGGCCGAGGCACCTTGTCCGGTCCTCCAGCTCCACCCCCCTCTAATGATGTCACCATTTTGGGGGTAGAGAAACTTGACCGACAACTCTGGTTACTGGAGGAATTACGTCGGTTATTGGAGGACCAGAAAGAAGATGGCGGCGCCCAACAGCTGCCACTTCCGGATAAAGATGGCGGAACTGCCATCTTCACAGCATAGTCAGATGGGGGTTTAATTTCTGCTCCACCCTTCAAAGAATGCCACAGTGTGAATGGGAATAGTCCCATGCTTAGACTTTCAGTTGTAATCTGAAGTATCTGATAATCTCCAACTCTAAGTATATGAAAGATTATATTCTGAGATTAATGAATGGTTACTTATTTTCAGTTTGATAATCCTTACGTGCCAACTTTCATAGTAAATTTGTAAGAAGACTTAATTAAATATTTCCAGTATTTTCAAGCCAAACAGGTTTAAAACTCATCAGTCTACAAGCTACCTCTGTGTCATACTTCCCCCACTGAATGCTAGAGATTTTGTGGACCTTGAAGGTATTTTTGCAGTTCAGATGTAATATGCAACACTGATGACATTTTAAAGGTTTAATTAAAGATTACCTATCATAGTAGAATTCCATAGGAAGTTCTGGGCGACAAAAACCTAGTGTTGTGAAATTAATTGTGCAACTAATGTGGAAACAAGTGGAAAGCTTGAACTCAAATAAACAACTCATTAATCTTCAACCAGCTGTACTGTGGTAGGTGAATCACTTCTGTATTCACATCAAGTTAACTAAAAAAAAAAAAAAAGAAAGTTAAAAAAAAAGAGCTAAGGTGGGGTTTTTTTAAGCAGGAAAAATCACTTTGCAGAGGAGAATAGATTGCATGAAAATGTTTATCACCAGAAAATATTTTCTTGGTTTACTCTTAAGAAGTCCTTAAAGTTCAATTTTAAAAAGACATTGTTTTTTCCATATTTTAATAAATAATGGAAAGTCCTTGTTTTCTCCTTTTCTTTCTTTAAAAACTATGTCTACTTTTAAAAAAGAAAATTTTTAAAATGGAAGGAGCTTCAAAGGCTTGCCTTTGACTATAGTGATAGGAACTCAAAAACAGATGATGCATTTTGATAGCAGCTGTTTTATTTATGAATTAGATCTTTTGTACAGTGTTTTCTGAAGAATGGGCAAGTAAATTTTTTAGCCAGTGTTTTAATGCACATAGATAATGGCACATTTCGAGTCTGCTATATCATCATAAGTGATAAGCCTGGTTTTCTTAATTTTATAATTATTGTAAGTTATAGCATATTCTTCTTTAGTAAATGAATAGTAAATTAGGAAGAGGCAAAAGCTGTTGACACTTTGTGGGCATTTCTGAATTTTTCTTTTCAAATTTTCCTTATACATCAGTTATGTTTCTAGCTGTTGACCTTGACTACATCATTTGCATATCTCAGTTCAATATGACAGGTAAAAAAGGAAAATAGCTAGCAAGAAGTTGGATCCTTTTCATCATATGAAAAAACAACACCTTTACATAGCTTAAAAATTTAAAACATAACTCCTAGTAACTGCAATTGTAGTTACTATTGTGACCAGTTGGTTGGAATAACATCTTGTGACCTAACTAGAACTGCATCTGTCTTACAAGAATTGTTTGTTTGTTTTTTTTTTAATCACTGCATATTTTTCCTTTCCAGTTGAAACATCTTAATAGACTTGAATTTCTGAGACTTCGAAATTAAGATTTTCTGTATAACTTGAAATACCACAGTTTGACCACCAAAAATGGGAAATACATCTCTAACTACATTTAGTAATTCCTGTTCAGAAAATGAAGTCTCAATCATGTATAACTCCATTTCCTGTTCCAAAGATTTTGCATGTATAACATGCTCATAGTATGCAACAACTAGCATAACAATTGAAGAATAATAAAGAGGGAGAAGACACAAAGAATAGCACCTGATGACTCAAAAAGTTTTAAAAGTAACTAACCAGCTATGAAAGAAATCTATTATGAATAACTAGGTATCCTTGTGAGAATTTCTTAAAGCAGTTCCTCAAGGGCTAAGAGAGCTGGAATTTCTGTGTGGAAAGAGGATGAGGGAAAAGATCTTTTCTGTTCTGCTGTTCCAAAACATCCATTCAGAGCCAGCTAAGCTCAGAGGCATCCAAATCTCATTGAAAATATGAACCACAACCAACAATTATGCTTTAAGGATTCCTCTGTGACTAGTGTCACTACACGCTGATTCCTTCCTTTCATCTGCCGTTTCTTTTCCCACCTCCTTTTTTGTTAAAAATTCTTCTTTCTTCCAAGAATTTCCTTCAGAGGACATACTAAGACAGAAGTCCTGAACCCTGAGCCTTGCACTCTAATCCTCACTTTGAGACATATTGTTGAATTTCAGAACCCTTAGGTCAGCCTGAGGTCAACACTGTTGAGATCCTTCGGGTCTGCGGTGCACTTCCCTTGCATTATCCTAGTTCTAATGAGCTTCTTTTTTTATTCTTATTTCTCATTCAACTTGAGTGGTTGCACTCCTACCAAAAATTAGTTCTGCAACTGCTTTATGTTTGTTTTCCTTTCATGAGAGCTGAATGAGTAAGCCAGAAGGTAAGTAGGGAAGATGAGGGAGATGTTACCGAGTTCTCATGTAAAATGTCTCATGTTTCTTCTAGCTTTCTTCCATTCTCTTGATATGCAAACAAATTCTTTTTTTTTTTTTTGAGTTTAATTTAGTAAGAACCATTGTATATTGCCACAAATTAAATTTTAAAGATGATAACATGAGAAACTCATAGATCGTAGAAAAGGAAAATTGATTGACCCAAACTGTCCTGGGGCTAAACTAGTAAGACAAAATCAGAAGAAGCTATCAGACTTCACAGGTGGTGAATAGGAATACTTGGGAGAAGGATATGAAAAATAGAGCATGGTGGAATGCTAGCTTACTGGGAATTTATTGCTAATGCTAGATATAAAATCAGTAAAACAAAGGTCAGTGAACACAGAGAGGATCAGCTGTTTATTTAGGATTGGGAGAAGCGAAATTGTAGGGTAAGCCAAATCATACAATTGAGGCTGCTCAGTGCTTCCTCTCAAGCAGTTCTGCTTCTGATCATAGCACTTCTGAACAGGAAGATAAATGTGTGGCTAATCTGACCATTGGTATGGCTAACTTTATTTTGCTACCAGGAGAGAACTCAGATGATTTCTCTGCCACCTTTGAGAGATCATTCAACTGAGAAAAAGAAGGCAATCTGAGACCCTAACAGAATGTGGGCAATTCCATCAAACAAAAATGTGTTTCTGTCATGTATAGTGTAATGCTAATTGACAAACACTTTTCATTTAAATAATTTGTTATTTATTTCAATTGCTAATTTAAATGATTGTGTATACTGTTGTAAGAAATGTGCTTTCTCTTATGTGTTTCTCCTGAATATACGATTATGAACTGGGTCATGATGATACTGGTGAATCAGTTAAAACTTTGCAGAGTAATATTATTTGTGAATACATTATCTCAGTGTAGAATTCATCCTGATTTAGCAAAAACGAACCACAGTGTCCCAATTTTTTTTCCTTCTGTATTTTTCTAATGGGGGGGTTATTGAATTGCCTACAAAAGGGACATGATTGTTGTTTCATGTTTGAACTATTGACTTTTGAAGTATATAATGACTTGTAGGTTCACTATTGGCCAAATAGAGAGAAGAATACAAGAGGAAATGGTTCACGGTAATGGCTGACCCCGGCTGGATGCCAGATGCCCATCAAAGCTGCTCTATCACTCTCTTCCTTAACTGGACAGGTGAGAGAAAATATAAGGAGAAATGGGACAGAGTAAAGTTATTTACCAGTCACAGGTAAAACAAACTTGCCTTGGGAAAGTAATACAATTTATTACCAATCCAATCAGGGAATAGTAATGAGAAAATAAAACAAAATCTTAAAAACACTTTCCCTCTACCCCACCTTTCTTTACAGGCTCAACACTAGTCCCAGTTTCTCAACCTTCTTCACCACAGCAGTGCAAGGGGACTGGGAATGGGATTGCATTCACTTCTTCACACATTGTTCCTGACACTTCTTCCTCCTTAGAAGGAGGACTTCTCACACTCTTCTTCTGCTCCAATGTGAGATTTCTCTCATGGGAGACAGTTCTTCAGGAAATTCTCCAGTGTGAGTCCTTCACTTGTCCTACAGGTCTTCATGAACTGCTCCAGCATGAGCTCCTTCCACAGGATGCAGTCCTTCTCGAAACGGTTGCTCTGGTTTGGGTCCCCTATGGGGTCACACATTCTGCCAGAAAATCTTCTCCAGTGTGGGATTCTCTCTCCATGGAGCCCTAGGTCCTGTCAGGAGCCTGCTCCAGCATGGGCTTCACATTGTGTCACAGTCTCCTTTGGGCATCCACTTGCTCTGGTGTGCAGTCTTCCATGAGTTGCAGGTGGATCTCTCCTCCCCTGTAGACCACCACAGGCTGTAGAGGGACAGCTGCCTCACCACAGTCTTCTCCACAGGTTGCAGGGGGATCTTCACTCTTGTGCCTGGAGCACCTTGCCTATCTCCTTCTTCACTGACCTTGGTGTCTGCAGAGCTGTTTGTCTCACATGTTCTCACTTCTCTATGGTTGCCACTGTGCAGTAGTTTTTTTCCCCTCATTGTTAAATCTGTCGTTCCAGAGGTGCTACCACCATTGCTGATGGCTTGGCCTTGGCCAGTGGCAGGTCTGTCCTGGTGCTGGGTGGCATTTGCTCTGTCAGACATGGGGGAAGCTTCTGGTATCTTCTCACAGAAGCCAGCCCTGGCAGCCCTACACTACAAAACCTTGCCACTCAAAACCACTACAATGGCCCACTCACAGTATATTGTGAGAAAGTGAATATTCTTTACTTCAGAGGTACAATAACTATGTATACAATTTATAGTTCTAAGCACTAGAACAAATATGAATTCTACAATTTTCCATACACTCTTGTGAGACTAGCACAAAGAAACTGGCAGAATGATGTAAAGCTCTGAGAATAACTGAAAGAATATTTGTAAGTAATCAGTCCTGAATAGGCAAAGGTATGTTTGCAAGTTTATTTTACTCAAAGCATAATGTTGTTTAAGATGAATATGCAATCACAAACAGCAGTTATTTACATTTTGTAACATATTTAAAATCAAACAATACTAAGTTTTTCTTGATGGATTAAGGTTTGGGACTTTTTTTACTTTAAAATATCTAATTTTAATTAAAATATATATTATTTAGTATAAATATTGAATATATAAAATATATAATGTAAAGCTATATATAATACCATTTTTGTTGTTATTGAAAGTTTGTTATTGTTGTTATTTTGTTGTTATTGTATTGTAATGAATTTGCCATTGAAATTCTAAAAAGTACATTGAAATAGACATTTAGATAACATCTGTAGTTTAATTAAAGTAATTTATATGTGTGGTTAATAGTGTCCAGGTATATTTACTGCATAAGTTCAGAACATCAAATATCACAACCTAAAGTGGGACATTACAATAATAAATGGGCATCTCTTTTTCAGTGATGACTGTAGTAGTAATGTTCCTTTCTTAGGTAAAACTTAGATAAAAACTCCAGAAATGTATTTTTTCTGTGTGGTTTGGGCTTTTTGTTTTGTTTGTTTTGATTTTTTCTTTTTTTCTGTAACCTTCTTATAAAGAGTTTTGCATGATTTAGTAATTTTCATGAACATAGCTTTACAAAGATCTTACTTTACTGTTCGTAGTGACTATTGTATATAAGACAGTATAAAGACAAAGGAGATGAGAAAAATATTTTGAGCATAATTTCTAGAAACCGAACTGTGCTCGTTTTGGCTGGGGTAGAGTAAATTTTCTTCACAGTGACTGGTATGGGACTCTGTTTTGCATTTGTGCTGAACATAGTGATGATAATAGAGGTTTTTGGTTTTTGTTTTTTGTTTTTTTATTGCTGAGAAGTGGTCATACAGAGCCAAGGCCTTTTCCTCTTATACTGCCACACTGGTGAGAAAGGTGGGGGTGCATGGCAAGCTGGGAGGAGACACAGCCAGGTCAGGTGACCCAAACTGACCAAGGAGGTATTCCATGCCATATGACATTTCACTTGGTATGTAAATTGCGGGGGTGGAAAGGACGAAGGTGGGGGTGTTTGGAGTAATGGAGTTTGATTTCCCAAGTAACTGTTACATGTGATGGGCCCCTACTCTCCTGGAGATGGCTGAACACCTGCCTGCCCATGGAAAGCAGTGAATTAATTCCTAGTTTTGCTTTGCTTGTTTGTATGACTTATATTTTCCCTATTAAACTGTCTTTATCTCAATCCAGGATTTTTCTAGTTTTCACACTTCCAATTCTCTCCCTGATCTCTCCAGTGGGGAAGTGAGTGAGTGGCTGCAGTGTGTTTGGTTACTGGCTGGGGTTAGACCATGACAGTTGTTTTTGGCACCCAACGTGAGACTCAAAGTGTTTGAGATAACAACAGATTTGATTGGGAGTTGACAGATTGAACATGTATGTTTTACTGCCATTTAGCTAGCAATCAGCAGGCTCCTGTGTTTGCCATGGGGCTTAGTTTGCGGCTTTCTAAAAACCAAGGTTGCTACAAGAGCAAAAAAAATGCAGTATCAGTGCTGTCTGTACTCTCACACACAGTTAAGTAAGTGATGTATTAAAAAAGAAAAAAAGGGATAAAAGTTAGGTATTTGACTGAAAAGGAGATACTTTTATCTGGTTACTGATGCTTAAATGCTGAAAACATCAAGGTGTTTGTCTTCCTTAATAAAAAAAATATTCACACAACCAACTCAGAGTTGAAGCTGTTTATTAATCACATATAAATCACTGAGAATCAGTAAACTATACATTTCAAATAAATTTAAGTAATGCAACAGACAAGCCACAATATCTGAAATGGTTATACAGTGTTAACTAGTTTCTAAACACTATTCTAAACACTTCATAAATCCAAGAAGTGCTCACCAGGACATGCACATACATACAGACATGCACACACACACATACACAAAAGCTCTTACAGAACATATGGGCTATAAACAGGCATTCCATTTCATGTGGTCCCCTACCTGTACGCACCTGTGTTGGGAGGTGTGGATGCTCCAGTTTTATGTGTAACTGTGCTGTTCTGTATAAGCAGCTAATGCACATGCCATATCAAGTTATTTCTTGAACACCTCCAAGGATAGTGACTCTACAACCTCCCCGGGCAGTCTCTTCAGATACTTCAAAGGAGAGACTTTTTTGGAGTCCTCTGATTCTAAGAGATCAGCCTGCGCAATTTGTTTCCTGTGAGGTCCTGATTATTTATTTCCTTAAATATCAAATACCACAAAGAGAAATCAAAAATATTCTGTCAGTGGAGCTCAGGAAGAAAGTATTTTTCATCAGCATGTGTTCTTTATGTAAGAGACAGATTTCTGTCATGTGGTTGTAGGCAGCATCAAGACTGACTTGCAGGGATGGCATTTGCAAATGCTTAACAGAAATTGTGGCTGTTCCACACCACAGCAAAAGCGATTTGCCTGAAGGTATCGGCCTGCACCCTACTTCATTACTTGCAGACTTTTCAAGCACACATTTTATCAGAACTTACATAAGACATCTTTGAAACATCTTTTAGAAATATCTCCTTCAAAATATAACATTTGGTAGTATATTTTATTGCCTTAACTAGAAATCAGAGAGTATATTTGTAAGGGGACATTTCAGTGTCCTTTTCCTTTAGAAGGGTTTCCCCTTTGGCATGTTAAAATGAATATTCACCATGAAATAATATAGCTTTTTAATTTCTGACAAACCTTAACAGTTTTGGTAATTATTATAACTATACAGAACTGATCAATAATTTGATTGATTGATCTGTCTGGTTTCCCACCTACGTCACCCGTAATCTATTACATAGTGGCCTGAATACAACTTCTTTGAATCATGTTGTTAGTCTTCCGTACCACAGAAATATATTTTGTTTAAAGTGTAAAATAGCTACTTGCCTAGACTCTGTCCCCTGGCGATACTTAACTAGTGTTTGACTAGTTAATGCTTAGTTAATACTTAGCTAATACTTAACTACTACTAGTATGTTGTTAGACGTTTTGTTACTACCTGATTTCTTTCAACTTTCTTTTTCCCCTGTCTAGGCCAGTTACTTCTATAAATGCCTGCAATGTCATTCTTCAAAGAGGATTTTTAGCACAATAGATTAAATGCTATATACCAAAATTTTATATGATTACATATTTTTACAAAGGAATTCATTGACTGTTGTGTATACATATGTACATATGCATACATATAAATATATGAATGTGATATAAATATATCAGATAATGATATAAATATATCAGATAATACAGTATCAATTCTTGACATTCCAGGTATGTCAATAATCCCATTTATGCCTAGGCCTTCTCCATTTCTGGAGTTTTCCAATTTTTGTTTTAGTTCCACTGTCAATTTAAACCTTTTACCCCAAAAAGAGGGTTACATAATCTTTCTCAATGACAGCTGTTTCCGTAGCATATTTGAAAGCTCAGCCCTCAGCTGTGCCAAATAAATGTTTTTAAAAAACTTCATTTTTAGCTGACATAATTTCAAAATAAATATATCATTTCTCTGTTGTATGAAAAATATTGCTTCAGTATTTTATTTATATTAGGAGTTGGAGAAACGAAGTAGGGAAAACTAATGCTGTGTAAGAATTAGATCAAGTAATTCATGCCATTTTATATAAAAAATAGCTTGTTTTCATGTGAACACAAAACATACATCGGAAATCCTTTGTCGCATCACAATGATCTGTAAAATCTAACATGCAATGTTCAGTCTTTCTGAAATGTAAGATTTTATAGAAGGATATTGTAGCTACAAAATATATAGCTTATTGTAATAAAAATAATAATTATTCTTCCTTATGTGAACACATTAATATCTGCTCATTAGTTCAAGAGATAATGTTTCAAGTTATAAATAGATTCTGTTAATAGTGTCAAATAGTTGTGACATTTTTGATCAGATGTATTTCTTACAATAGAGAGAAAACCACTTCAACACAAATATTAATTAAATAAATCCTGGACACTAGACAAACAGTTCATATAAGGTACACAATAATAAGATAATACATATAAAGCATATAATAAAAAAGCCTTATTATTTTTCTTGGTTTAAATTATTACATGGAAAAACTTGTTAGATTTGATGCAGAATATTCTTTTCTCACATGAAAATGACAACAACTTGCTGTTGTGACAATGTTTATTCCAACTGTATTTCTATAACTTTGATTATATTAAAGAATTTTCAGTGCTTACTGATATGAATTGCAGGTTGGGAACTGATACCAGTGTCATCTTGTTCTGCCATCTCTGCATTTGTTCCTTACCCTTCTATTATCTATTAAAGAAAATCAAAAGCTGAATAGAAAATGATTCACAAGGAGCATTGAGCTTCACAATTATGTTATTTGTTAAAGAACTTGTAACTCTGAAATAGAACAAGTACCACATTTAAGAGAGAAATGAGGTGTTGAACAGGTACAGTGAGTATTCTATCTGTGCTTTTCTGTGCACAGTGCTGATTCTGACCACCAGGAAAAATTCTTAAGTTCAAAGATTACAAGAGAAAACTTAAAAGTTTACTTACAAACTTTAAATCTCATATGTCTTGGGTTTAAAATTTATTTAAAATATTTTCAGTAAAATTATGTAAAATATATTTTATTTGTGTTTTTTAAAGTATTTTATGTTGGAAAATTACTAAAAAATGGAATTACGCAACTGAAATTATTTATGTGGCTCTATCTTCTGTTTGTTATGATATCTTTCTATGAGCAATATGAGTCTAATTTATTCTCTTTAGCAAACTGATGTCTGTTCTTTTTTCGCAAGTGGCTTTACTCAGTGACCTAAAGATACAGTACTTGCACAGCATATATTCACAGAAATAATGTAATTAATTGTTTACAGGCATTATTTTTTTAGAGGGCAATTTAAATTTATTTAAATATGCAAAATATGTACATACAAAAATGATGCAATGTATCATTTGACATGTCATTTCAGATCAGCTCTTTGATTGGGATCAGCTTTAGAAAGCAATATTCATTAAAAGTATAACTTCTGTCAGCCATTTGTAGGAAAATACATTGGGTTTTGAACTTATGTGACAGAGAGTGAGGCAAAAATACGGTAATAACTGTTAGTGGTTTGATGGTTAGGTGACATACAATAAAAGCACTAGTTCAGCATGTTCATTTTTTCCCCCTTAGTTCTAGTTTCCATTACATTCTGAGGAATGTACTGTGCAACTAGTAGACTGTCTGCAGATCAGCATCGCTTATATGCTGCCAGCACTAATAATTTAAAGCCTTACATCTTTGATATTGGTTCCCTGCTAAGTTTCTTCCCTTTCAATTATAATATTGACTTTTCTTTATAGTTTCTTGCAATACTTCATGTTATGTTATTGGCACGAGTGTTATTTCTAAAAAGATAAAAGGAACACTGCAATGCACTTTTCAACCTTTATACAGGGAATTGTAAGTCTGTGAAAAGTGACATTTTTTATTCTTTTTCTCTTGAAAATAACAAAGGCAAAAAGTGATCTGTTTCTCTCTCCTAACTCCCAATTTCACCAAGTGTGTTCAAAAGATATATTTCTGTGTATTTGCTAAGAAGTCATCTTCTACACAAGGTAGTTATCTTCAAGGTGCATCATAATATCTGCAGCTGGAGGAAGAGTGTTGACACATGCTTAAGACAAGTCTTTGCAAACATTGCAACTATGACTATTTTGAGCCTTTTTTCTCTGAAGAAAAAGTCTTTTCTTTTTTTTTTTTTTTTTTGGTAGCATTAGAGATAAACTTGCTTGGTGTTATGCTAATGTATGTTTATTTAGCACTTCCCCCTCTCAATTGCTTCCTCTGAAGTAAATAGTAGAATCACAGAATATGCTGAGTTGGAAGGGATCTACAAGGATCACTGAGTCCAACTCTTAGCTGTACAGGACCATCCACAAGAGTCATATCATGTACCTGAGAGTATCCAAATGCTTCTTGAATTGTGTCAGGCTTGGTGCTGTGACCACTTCCCTGAGAAACCCATTCCAATGACCAAACACCCTCTGTATGAAGAATCATTCTCTAATATCTCACCTAAACCTCCCCTGACAAAACTTTAAGCTATTCCCTTGGGTTTTGTCACTGGTCACCCCTCTTCATCCCCTCACAAGGAAGTTGTAACTGCAGTGAGTTCTCGCCTCAATCTCCTTTTCTCCAGGCTGAACAAACCAAGTGACTTCAGCTACTCCTTATACAGCTTCCCCTCAAGGCCCTTTCTTATATTGTGATGCCCAAAACTGCACACAATATGCAAAGTGAGGCTGTCTCAGTGCAGAGCAGAGCAGAACAATCCTCAGGAGGTTGGCCCTCCTGAATGCCAGGGCACTGCTGACTCATGTTCAACTTACCATCGGCTAGGATCCCCAGAGCCCTTTCTGTGACACTGCTTTCCATTATCTCACTCCCCAGTCTGTACGTACATTCAGGGTTGCCCCATCCCAGGAGCATAATCTGGCACTTTCCCTTGAACTCCATATGGTTGGTGATTTCCTTGTCCTCTTAATTTGTCGAGGTCTCTCTGTAGGGCCTCCCTGCCTTCGAGGGAGTCAACAGCTCTTCCCAGTTTTGTATCATCTACAAACTTGGTTAGTATCCTTTCCAGGCCTGAGTGAAAGTCATTTAAGAAGATGTTGAAGAGCCCTCTGGAACCCCACTAGTGACAGGTCTCCAGTCTGATGTTACCCCATTTGCTCGCTATTACCCTCTGTGCTTAAACCATGAGCCAATTGCTCACCCACCACATGATGTGTTTATCTAGCTGTGTGCTGGACAGTTTGTCCTGTGAGAGACAGGATTGAAAAGTTTACTGAAATCCAAAAGGATTACATCAACTGGCTTCCCTTGACCAACTAGGTGAGTTATCTTGTCATAAAAGGAAATCAGATTTGATACGCAGGACTTTCCCCTCATGAAGCCGTGCTGGATGTGACCAATGACTGTGTTGTCCTTCAGATGTTTTTCAACACTTTCCAGAGCAATTTTTCTATAACTTTACCAGGCACTGAAGTGAGACTGACAGGCCTCACTGTCAGTTTCTGGGGTCCTTGTTCATGCCCTTCTTGAAAATTAGGACAACCTTTGACAGCTTTCAGTCAGCTGGGACCTCTCCAGATTCCCAAGACCACTCAAAAATCATGAAGAGAGGTTTTGCAATGGCGTAAGCCAGCTCTTTGAGGATTCTTGGATGAATCCCATAAGGCCCCAAAGGGATCCAGCTGGAGCAGCAGATCCTGCACAGTTTCAGGGTCGACTGGGAGTTAATCATTTTCGTAGTCATGGTCCTCCAGCTCAGGGCACTGAGACACCCTTGGTCCATCATCAGTGTGAAAAACAGAGGCAAAAAAAAGCATTGAATACCTCTGCTTTGTCTGTTTGTGAGGTGATCAACCTCATCCTGTAATGGGCTGATGGTATTTCTGTACTGCCCATTGCCATTTATATATTTGAAAAAACTCTTTTTATTGTCCCCACATTTCTGGCCAGCTTCAACTCCATCTGAGCTTTGGCTGCATGAATTTTCTCTCAACAGTGGCAAGCAGGATCTGTGAATACTTGCTCCTTTGCACTTGTAAACCAAAGGTTAATGAACGACATGTCAAAATGGAAGTAGAGGTGATGTACAAGTAACCATTTCTGCAGTACTATTGAGGAGAAGAAATGGAATAATTACAGTAAAACTAGTATTTTCAGACACCACCAGGAATTCATTACTTAACAAGCAGACTTAATTTGAGTTTCAGAGGCATAGCCAGAAAGAATCTGGCCATGATGTTTCTCTTCAAATTTTTTAACACCTGCTCTGAAGACATCAAGGGATGCAGATTAATCTGCTTTTGAGCGGAACCAGATGTTTCTTAACTTCAGCCATGGCTGGAGTGGGGACTTCCCTTCCTTCACTCCTTTTCCAATGTTTTTTTTGAAACAAGGCTGTAGAAGCCGTTTTTCTTTCTTTTGAGAAAAAAAGAAAGAATAATACTTGGATAAAATTATTTTACTTCCTTTGGTTTTGTGTCTGACATTTCACTGTTTGAACATTACAAATTTGATATTTATCACAGCTTTTTTCCTTCTGTACAGAGGATGCACATAAGATATTGCTCTGTTAACCAGACTGATTGTATATCTTAACTTGTACAGGCATGAAGATCACAAAATTATTCACCCATTAACCTATCAATAATTGACATAAGGTAGGATTGATACTTTAGCATTTACACTATAAATAATCACATTAGCATTTCTGATTTTATGTGTGAACCATTGAAATATAACTTTTGGCTGGTATCTTTATCACTTCAATAATCCAAAATTTTAAAGGATATTTTAAAATATTTTTATTTTTGAGTTTATGCATTTTTATTCTTTAACATAAATACATTTGTATACCAGGGTGCACAGTGCTGCCCCTTGAACGAGGAGATGGAAGATGCAGTGTAAGGGATTGCAGCCATAGCATGGTAATAGAAGAGGTAAAGTGGATGACACTGGGAATATAAACAACTCACTAACAGTCAGTTAAAGTATGAGATTTGGACAAAGTGGCTCTTAAGAGTGACAAAATGAACTAAGAGCAGCTATTTAACACATAGCATACATATTAACTTAAGATGTAACGTAGAAGTGTGAAGCAAGGTGTAAAATTATGGTAGAAAATACGCACAGATAGTCCCAAGTGAATAATGGACTAAGGGAAAGAAAATACCACCATCAACACTACATTCATCCAGGTGAAGAATCTGGGATGCTGGCACCTTGATGTTACTCCTTATTCTTTCTTCTTGAGGGATACTGGAACTGTGTATCTGCGCAGTAAGCACAACACTAAAGAAAAGCAATACAGTAGGGACATTTTGTTCAACAGCTTTGAATTTCATTAATCTTAATATTTATTTTGCATTGATTGAATATTTTGGGTTATGAATGTCAGTATCACTGTATCAGACTAGCTGTTGTAATTGATTTTTATTTAGATTCCTAAGACAGAACTTACACTAACAAGTTCTTGAATTCCAGTAAAATATGTGTGTCCCTTTTTTGCCATTACAAAATGTCAAATGCAACATAGCCAGCAGTCTCTAGAGTGGATACAGCCAACCAGAGCAGCTCACAGAGACTCTACCCTGTTTCCTGCATCTCAGGAGTCCTCTGACTAGGTCAGGACTCATGGCTTTGTTATACACTCAAGACTGAGTAATGGGAGCTTGTGATTTCTTAATCATGCAAGGGTGTGCCATCTGTCATTTGTCAGGGAACGTGTATACAGCACGTACAAGGTTGGTTAATAGACCATGTGTTCTATCCCTTTCTAAATGTTGGGTTAATGTGATCTGGTGGTTGGTCTGGTGCTTGGTTTGTTTCCTGCCATTTACAGTTACTGGGAGTGTTGGGAGAAGCATGAAAGTGTGTAAGCATGGAGACTAGCACCAGATTTTACACATCAGAAGGGTATCTTTTTCATGTCTAACAAGTTCTTTAAATGTAGCCTTGATTTTTCTGAGATTTGTCTGACAGATTTATCATGATAAATTGGAAAGACTGTGTAAAGATTGCAGTATCAGCTAGTACTCTGCCAAGACAAACATTGTTTGTTTACTTCGTGTCTCACTGTTATTGCCTACTACACAGTCTGCCTTTTTATCACCTATTTAATGAACTGCAGAACTATCTTTCATTTGTGCTTGTTATTCATCTTGCCACAAAGTTTCTCAATGGGTGTGTTAATAGAATTAATGCACAGCAGTAAAAGAGAGTAGAATCCAGAAACAGAATTAACAATCTAATTTACTTTCGCCAAACAACTACTGAGTGAACACATGCGCCACTGAAATAGATGAGCACAACAGTGGCAGCTAAGACATTAATGCACTGCAGTGGACATGAATGCCTGTTCTGAGCACTGAAACTTGTACCTGTGTGCATCTCAAGAAGCAGGCTATACAATGTCTACCATTAAAATCTGAGCTAGATTATTTAACATGTTTTAAATAATTAAATGACATGATTTTATAGGCAGCATTTCAATAGCACTGAAATGCAATTATTCACGTAAGACATATGCTTCTGATTAGAAGAAAAAAAAATCCAGAAAGAAACAGAGTCTGACAGGCAAAAACAGTGTTCCATGATGCATACATTTGACATGAACCATATGGTCTGCGATCAAGCACACAAAGCATCATATAAGGTGAAAGCCAGTACAGCAAATTACAACGACAGAATAGCACATAAGATGAGAACTACTTTTGGGAACTATTTTTGGAAAATCCGTGTATCTGCTTAATTTACTAAGAATGTTCTTTATAACTTTCATGCTATGAACATTGTTGTTCAGTAAAAGCATTTTAATACCTTTGCAGAAATTAAACAGTGAAGAAGCATCGGTCTTCTTGTATCTCTGAGGTGAAAGTCAACGTTACTTACATACCTCTGGTCAGCAGAGACACTATAAAAAGAAAGGGTGAATTTAGTACTATTTCCTCAAAATCCACTCTTTCTTTTTTTTTTTTTTTTTTTTTTTTTTTTTAAGACTTTTGAGCGTCTACTTATTTAATTCAGTATTACCACTGGAACTTCTCAAAGCTGGAGAAGAACATCAGCTGACAGCAGATTGGGGCCTCACTTTAATAGGTTTGGTCAGTCAGATAAAAACCTTTCATTATAAGCATCTTCTAAATCTGATCTCTTACATGAAAGATATTAAAGCTCTTGTATTTCTTTGTCTGTGATAGAAAATGCATTATGTGTCTCCATGAATTATACACAAAAGGAGTTAGATACTCTTTGTAAAACAAGCATGCCTGCTGGGTTTCATCACCATGAGCAAAAGTCACTTTAAATCTGCTACTAACAGCACTTTGGCATCTTTTATTAGTGACTGTATAAGAGCCTTTGATTTTTTAAAATACATTGGAGCTATTTTCTTTATAAGTGGTAGTACAACAATATTCCAACTGACCTTCATCCTTGCTATTGCTTTTATACTGTGCAGATTCTCTCCTAATAGTTAAAAAAAAAATAAACTCAGGCAAAGAGATGATTAGTCACTTGGCTTTTATCTTTGAGGCTACCAGCAAATTACTCTTTGATAAGAGTATCTTGTTCTCTTCAGATCAGATATCTTTAAGACTACAGTGTAATACTTTTTGATGACCTTGCCTTCTAGGCCAAAACAAACAATAAACAACACTTTTTTTTCTATGGGAGAATCAACAACTTCACACCCTCCTACTTGATTAGAGGATGAAAACTTCTGCTGATTCAGAGACAACTGAGTAGAAAATACGGCATTATAATTGCCATCATTTTATACCACCTCCACATAAGAAGCAAAACTACATATAATGATATATCAAATTTATTTTCATTTAAATTTTGAATCCACTACAAACTGGTTTTCCTTATACCTCCAGGAATAAGTAATTCCTTACACTAAGTTCAGCCATATAAAGCAAAACTCCGAATTCAGTGTGGGAGGCATCCTCTCTGTTCATCAGTATGTTGAATGGCTTCATATCACAATTTGAGAAGGTCTATGAGACATGTACCAGAAGCATAATACAGTTCTGTAGGCATGATTACACAATTTATGAATAGTGGCTGAACTCATCCTCATACAGGAAAAATACTAAAACTAAGCTGTTAGCAAATTTTACTTCATTTAGCCTTACATGTGAGTTTTTTTTTCTTACAAGTACATGCCCACATACTTGCCATAGAATCACAGGACTTCTCTCCATTTGCCACAGCTTCCTATAGGGCACATCCAGTTGCTCTGGTGTGCGGTCCTCCATGTGCTGCAATGCGGATATCTGCTCCAGCGTGTCCTCCTCATGGGCTGCAGAGATAAACTACTCCACCACGGTCCTCTCCAAGGGCTACAGAGGAATCTCTTCTCCAGCACCTGGAGCACCTCCTCTGCCTTCTTCTTAATGGACTTGGGGGTGTGTTTCACATTTTTTCTCACTTTTCTCTCCTACAGTATTTTTCTCCTTTCTTTAATACATTTTCAGTGAGGTGTCACCAGTTTAGCTGAGATGTTCAGCCATGCCCTGCAGGGTGTCAGATGGAACTGTCTGGAGAGGACTGTGTCCAGCATGGGGCAGCGCTGTCTCTCCCAACAGAGACTGCCCTGCAGCTGCCAACCACTAAAACCTTTACATTTTAACTCAAGACATCCTTATTCTAAGTTTTCTTCTTATTCTGGAAGAACATATCTGAAATAAAAAGCAGACAAGAAATGCTGTTAAAAGCTGATTTTTGTAGTGCAGAAGCAATTCTCAGGCATTGATTTTTATTTTTTTTATTTATAGTGTGTTAGAGAGTAATTCGGATCCCTCTCCCTGAATTCATAAAATGTCTGATAAATTACAAAAAGTGGCATGTAAACTATATTTCATAGGCACAGCTACACAGCAACGATCCTTTATTGACATTTTCATTAGAATTATTTTCCTACTTCTTTGAGCATATGATTTTTTGCTTCACTTGTCCCAACTGAATGCTAAGAAGTCATGCGTTCAGTGTCTTTAGAGAAAAAGAGTAAGTTGCTATCTAAAATTAAAGAAGCCCTCCAAAAAATAAAATAAATTGTGCTTGAAACAGAAGCTTATTTCAGCACACAGATCGCCATGCGTTGGAGATAGGACTTGCCTATAGGCAAATCAAGCAGAATTGCACGTTGGGTAGTGGAAGGAACAAAAGAAATATGCCATAAATCACTCCATAATGGACCAGGTTAAGTTTTAGTTATAAAAACACCAGAAGATTCACCAATCACCTTGATTCTTAGGGCAGAATAACAATATAATTTGCTTAGATTATGCTGGTAGGCCTGGACCACAATGATATATTCCTGATTCTTATCATTAATCTTATATGTTGCTAATACAATATAAGTAATCTACCTAACAAGGATTTTATTTTTTTTAAAAGAAAAATCAGTAATATAATTCTTTTATCAAAGAATTTATATAGTTGCAGTAATGACACACACACCTCATAATATGAAATTCAAGACAATGAATTACGATAAGGACCCTGATAAGATATTCAGAGAAGCTGGCAACTGCAGCAGAAATGATACAAGGAGTGCCATTGATATATTCTTGGCCGACAACAGATGCTGATGTTACAGGAACTCAGAAGCTGAACAATTTCTTCCTAACAGAACTATTTCCTAATATTAGCACATAGTATAGGCATACAGAACATGAAGGAACTGTCCTGAGTTAGCTTACAGAGGATTCCAAAACAAAGCTTTCTTGAAATTACCA
This sequence comes from Dendrocincla fuliginosa, assembly GCA_035047845.1. Lineage (NCBI taxonomy): Eukaryota > Metazoa > Chordata > Aves > Passeriformes > Dendrocolaptidae > Dendrocincla > Dendrocincla fuliginosa. The sequence continues at coordinate 52,448,737 of JAWWMO010000138.1, forward strand.
GCCCTTTTTGGCTAATACTTTATCAGTAAAGACTGATGCCTAAATTCCTGCAAAAAAACCCTCTTAAAATAGTATATTCAGTGTGCACCTGGGAGCTTTCTAATAAAGGTACTTTATCTCAAATAATGTTGTTTTGGGAGGTTTTCTTGTTTTTTTGTTTTTTTTTTTTTTGTTTTTGTTTTTGTTTTGTTTGTTTTGTTTTTGCAGGAATTTAGGCATCAGTTTATTTAGGCATCAAGACAATACTCCCTAAAGACAGAATGTGGTGAAGAATCGAGTGAATAATTTTATTTTGTTGATATTAAAGAAGAACATAATCCTTTTTCTCCTTTCTGAGTCTTGAAAGACAGAATTATTAGTGATACACTCATAAAATCCATGTATAATGAAGTCTTCTGAAGATAAAGCCCCTCTTTCATGTATCATTGGACAAGTAAGTAAATTCAATTAGGATCAAAGATGCAATTAGCTGTCAATAAATTGTTAGCATTTATCAGCTTGGCTTTATACACTATTAATTAAAAAGCTGGAAGAGATGCTTATTTAATATGCTGTTTAGAATATCCCACATCTTTATGCTTCACTAGACAAATGTCATTCTGTTTTTGAATTAAAATTTTCTAAAAAAATGTGCAATCATAGGTAAAAGGTTCCTTTGCTAAAGATGGACCTTTTTTAGGGTAGTAAGGTGGTCTGAGTGTGATTGTAAGGTGATCAAGTTTGATCTTACAATACACACATCTTTCAGTTGAACTTGCTGAATCAAGTTCATCCCCTAGTCACTGGATTTTGTTGCTCTTTTGACACAAATAAAAGAAAGTTCAGATTTATTGTATCTATCGGTGTTGCTTAATCAACCTACTACATCATTAAGAAAAAAAAAAATTGAATCTCAACTTCCAAATAGTTTCTGTGGTACTTTTATTTATACTATATTGACATTATTCTTGAACTGAGGACATCAGAAAGAGCCACAAGCTCCAGTGGCAGTGTCACTTCCACTGAAAAAAAGAGACTTTTTTTTTTCTTTTAGTTATGGATTCCTAAACAAATGTATTTCAGTGCAAGAATATATTTTAAGTTTCTATTTTTAAATATTCAATATGTTTTTTTTCTATATAATATCAAATAACCATGACTGATATTCCGTAATGATAGGTTAGCACAATGTATTTAATATGTCAGTGTAAAAGTAATTTATAGGTGATTTGTCTTTATGACATCTGAAGTTTTAATTAGGTCTCAAAAATGTTTATCCTTTTTCCAAAGAGTATGAAATTGGTTGGATTGTTCAGTTTATTATATGTAATGTTAACTGATAGTTGGGTTAGTTTGAAAATTGCTTTCAATACAAAGAAAGGCTTTTATATCTCATCTTTGATTTCATTCACAATTCTTGCATGCAAAAAAGAAACATGGTAATGGATCTGTTGTATCTGGGATGAATTGATATGGGAAGCTTCATCTAATATGATTATGGAAATACAATTTTAAGATTTCAAGTGTTACCGTAAGTGGTTCCTATTGGCAGTAAGATTTTAGAAGGCATGCAAGAAGATTATCTCTTTCATACTTTCTCAGTGTAGATATGAATTTTTATTACAGACACTGTAAAGTAATACCATGAAAGAAATCTTACCTTCTTTTTGAAGGCATTAAACAATGCCTTCAAAAATGTGTTTAGATATTGGTAAGTCCCAGGATCATCATGATCTTTTACATTACATCCCCTTTAAACTGAAGGTGTTTTCACACGCAGTACCACTTGTTCATAGTTTCTTTCTCTTACATTTGTCTGTGCATACATAAGTGTGGATTTATGTGTGCCTACACACACACACACACACACACACACACACACACACACACACACACAGACACAGACACGCAAGTAAACAAAATGGAATTTCAGATTAAACAAAAGACATTCAGGTCCTATCCCTAAGACCAAACTTATCCATCTGTATTTATGTTAAGTTAAGATGTTTAATCATGATAAAGTGTCTCCTGATGATAGATCAGAGAGTGAATTAAGAGGGGAGGTATCAAGGAGAACATAAGAACATGGTATCATGCCATGTTTGCCTTTTTATTGTGAGATATGAAAACAAATCATTGCAAGCACCAGTGTTGGCTTTAATATACCTTCTATTGACACAAATCATGTCAATAAAAACATTGCAAAATTCTTCACCTGCCTTTTATTGAGGTAGTTGTTGAAGAAATTCCAGGAGTTAATCAGAATTATGACATTCAGCCTTCCTCTGCCTTCTTTTCAGTTTGACTTACTGAGTGGGTAGAATTAATGAACAACATGAACATGATGACTGAGGAAAGTTAAGTAGAAGGTGAAATCACATGACACATTAAATCTTAGTACTCAGCACTAGCTGAAAAGAATAAAACATAGCTCATAATCCCTGTGGGGGTTTCTGTGGTTTGTTTTTTTTTTGTTTGTTTTGTTTTGGTTGGTTGATTGTGGGTTTTTTTTTCTGTTTTTTTTTTTTTTATATTATTTTTTAGCACAGTAGTGCTTCTATTTTGATACAGTTCTGGCTGTCAAAAAGTGATCTGACTGGGATCAAAACTCAAAAGCATGGTGTACCAGCACTTCAGATCAGAGCCACAGTCAGTAGGATTTTGCTACCAGCTATTAGAGATGGTAAAACGGAGACAAGCAAAGGAGTGAAAGCTGATCTTTCTCATGCTGAAATCAATAAGAGATTTGCCACTGACTTCAAAAGAAGCAGCAGGGCAAAATACACAGTGAAGGAGAGAACACTCAGAGGAGTATCTAGAAAGAAGAGAAAAGAAAAGAACAAAGCAAGATATTTAGGGAGTGAGGAAAATGCTTTGAGAAAAGGTAAAAAATGCTTTGAGAAAGGGTAGAAAATAAGGGGAAAAAGTCTTGAATTATAAAAGCTTTCACAAATTCTAAAAGTACCTCCTTATCATGTTTCAAATGCTATTTTGATCTCAGAAAATCAGTTTTCCACATCTGACCTTCAGCCTAGAAGTGACAGTGAACAGATAGTTCCTAAAACTAATTAAACAAGTGACTTCATGTGTACATGCACATGCAGGCACACATATGAATGATATGAATCTTGGTGTACTTGCTCATGATTTTATTAGGTTGCAATTCCAGAGAAGAGAAGAGTGAGTTTTTTTCATGTATGCTGAGGTCAGGCTGCAACTACATTTAATACAAAGAGAATTTGTAGAAATATTGAGAGACCTTGGGATGTTTCTTCTGAGAGCTCTCAGGCTGGAGGCTTTATGGCAGGTCTGTATACTATTGCTTGGCCTGTCTTCAATCAGTCTGTACTATTTCCTAGTCTGCCTTACATGTCTTTCAACATGGATTGTTCTATGAAATAATAGGGAAAAACAAATAAAAAGGAAAACAAGTGAAAAGGAAAATAGAGTCTGGATCATCTTGGAAAAATAATTTCATCCAGTTCAAAGCTTCTGTTAGAATTCTAATCTGAATTTATTGTTTATATTACCCTATATATTTAATAGAAAAGGGAAGTTTTCTCCAGAGACAGATTTGGCAGAACAATTTTAGAATTGTGTCATTCTTTACTCTAGATTTTTTTTCTCTTCTTGGGAGGATTCTTACTCCTTCTTGACAATCTAGTAATCCTTAATGACTTATTTAGAATAAACAAATTACTTTTAAGATTACAGACAGATGGCTGACTCCTTCAAAATATTCAATGCTGATTACATACTAAAATTATATATAATTATAGAAATCCCAGTTAAAGACTACGTTATTACAAATAAGACAATATTTCAAAGTTGAGTGAATTAATGATACATGTTTTAAAATCCACTGGGAGGAACACAATATAACAAAAAATTTGCATACAATGACATATTGAAGAATTTCTAAATGAAGAAACTATTTCTCCTTAATAAATGGGTTACATTAATAAATGAAAATAATAAATGTTTCTGATTTAATAGGTCCTTGTACATCACCTAAGCAACCTCAATATTCAATAAGGACACTGTGGGAAGATGGCTAGGGTAAAAATTAGAGGAAACTGAGAAGTTGTATTCACATCCTAACAGAAGTTATAATGGTACGGAAATTATAGGGTAAAATGCAGTTGCTTCTCCCTGGATGGAATGAAGTTGGCAGCTCCATGGTGAATCCCCATACAACAGCATGCACCTGCTAAGAGGAATGGAATGGCAGGTAAAGTGGAGTGAGTACACCATGGTCGGGCACTGTGGAAATCCCTTGATGGAGGGGAACTAGTTGGTACTTTGCAGCTGATAAACCTGTCACCCAAGGGAGATGGGAGACATCCTGCTGCTGAGCCAGAAACTGTGGTGAAATCTCTCTCCTCCATCCTAAAGTTATCAGCCTCCAAGGTGCAACCACCTCCCACTGGGCATGTGCTTTATATTTTTTTGACTATACCTTTATGAAGGAAGTGAGACAATTTTACACCAATCTGTAACAAAAGTATGTATGATTAAAGTCACTCAAGCTCCACCTAAACTTAAAGAAATAGTTTAAAAGTAAGTTGAGAATCGGGGAATAGTTAGGGAATCCCATCATATCTGCTGAGGTCAGTCAGCAGGCTAAACCTGTCTTCTCCCTCTATATGGATTCCTGTTGGGTGAGAACTGTACTCTGTGTGCACTAAATATTTTTATTGGGTTTAGAGCTCATCTGTGTATTGCTTTAAATTATGTTTTTGCAGCCAGATACTATCACTACCAATCTTGAAACCTTAACCTGTCACAATTTTATATTAATAAAGGATGTTACTCTGTAAACTCTTAGTGTGAGTCCTTCACGGGCACCAACAATTGCAGGTAGTGTCTAACACACCCGAATAAAGTGGGAAGACCCACTGAAGGGTCTTCCATGCTGTTGGCTTAGTTCCCTGGAAAGGGCCGTTGAATCACCCTCTGATCCAGCAGGACTGTTCAGTGAAGGGTCCCCGTAACAGGACACTGACAGAATGGTTGAATACAAGGGTATCAGCTTTCCTGGGGCATTGACAGACCAATCAAACACTAAGGGTTAAAGAAATCTCCCCTTTTCACATGACAGAGAATATTCCATTGAAAAATAAATACATGAATGTGAGGTTCTGTCTGTGCATGTATGTATTTTCTTTCCTTTGTGAATTATTTATTAACTTAAAAGTAAGATAAGTTGTCTATGAAGAAACTCATCATAAAGCGTCAACACACCAAGTAACAAATCACTGGTTGTTTAAATGATTGTGCTTTTTGGAGGAAAATATATTTCAGTTTGGGGCCCTAAATTCATTATACCTCAGTGCATACTGAGTGAAAAACCCTGTCTTTATCATTAATGTGTTCATAAAAGGGTCTTCTCTTCAACACCAAAGAGTTAGTTTTGCTTACTTGCTATTTTGTTTTCTTTGATGTATTGTCTAACAGTAAAAGCTAATGCATGCAGCAGCTTTCAAAGACTTCTAATTGATTGTAAAATTTAAGTTTTGTTTTTTTTTTTAAAAAACAGGAACAAGCTTAACTACATTATTAGCTTTCATGAATTATTGGAATGTCTCAGTAAGAAATTTAGATTCAATAAAAATTAAATTAAAAAAAAATGTCATAGTTTCCAGTAATGGGTTTTAATGATTTGGCTTTTCCATAGTGGTGACCTACATCTGAAATTTTCAAGCCTTGTTGAGTTTTTGTGTTTCTTTTATTTTTATTCACTGAATATTTCTTCATAAAGGAGGAAAAGGAGAAGAGAGACTTAACTAATTGAAGTCACACAATAAAAAAAAAAAACAAGCAAACAAACCGAGGTCCCTCCTCAGCAGATTTTTAGAGTATCATAAACCTGTTTTATTGGTCCTCTCTAATAGTATGACAAAGAAGTATCAGGAGAGAAGTTTATCATCTATAGAAATTTTATTTCCAAATTATGTTTTAGCCCTTCAAGAATACCAAACTGTCTTTAAAGTCATAATGAAATATGAAACATTACATAACTGCTAACAGAAATAAATATCTGGCTTTTTTTTTTTTCTTTTTGATCATGCATCAGGGTGCAACTCTACTCCATATTTTTATCTATGTATCTGCCTAATCACAATGGGAACAGGTGCAAAACCTTTTTATGGGCAATATTAAGATAAAGAAAGCGCCTAAGGGTGGAGGTTGTCTCACTTATACAGGACATAGGGAAATAAATAGAACTACGAGGGACTATGATTGTTCTGTTTCTCTAAGGCAATGTAGGGCAGGCCTTTTGAAGTAGGATAGCTGCTTTCCAATTACTTTCCCACAGATGTATCTTAGGGTAATCATCTGACACTCACCAGTGCTCAGCAAAATAATTTTGTTCACCTGCCTATCCTGTACATATTCCTGAAACGTTTTTATGGTCAAGAAGTAAAATGTAAGAATGTTCTTCAGTGAATGATTAAGCAAACAAGTAATCCAGAGCACATATTGCTCATGAAGTTACTGAACTTACTGCATGTAACTTAGGTAAGTTACTCATAATTTTTCTTGTTCAGTTCAACCCATAATCCAAATGCTGAGAGGCATGAGATCTAATTATAATTTCTGATGAAACAGAGTATTTGCAAAAATTATTTTTGTGTTGACATAAAGCTTCTGTGCCATGTGCCTTATGTTTAGATATACTTAGGGTGTTTTTTTTGGGTTTGTTAGGTATAATGTTGCCATTATTGTCAACTCTTGATCCCTGTTTGCTTGAATTTTATCTTACTTTTATTTCTTACCTCTCTTTGTGATTAACAAACCAGAATTAAAAGGTATTACTATTTTGATGATCTTTGATCTGGGATCTGCAAGGACCTAAGACTATCACATAGGTTAAAGAATGGGAAAGTTATGTTCTGAGACTAATAACAAAATTGATTTCTTTTTGCTTTTTCTGCAGAAAATAATTTCTTAGTAATTTTGAAGATATAAGTATTTAATATTTGTCTTCTTAAAATGATTGGTTTTTTTTTTTTTTTACAATTTCAGCTGAGTCTCTGCAAAATTAATCTTCAGTAGAAATTTTTCAGGACAGAGGATATAGTATTTCCTTCAATTTCTTCTCCTGATAGCTACAGGTAAGAATATCAGTAGGTGGAGTGATGAGATCTGCATTCAGAGGACATTTTGGTAAAGCCAAGTAGGATGTGGGGGGGAAATACATCATTGTAAGCTTGTGGAAAAAGCACTGAACCTCAAGTCACTGCTGGTGCCGAACAGGTAGATTTTCATGATGACAGTTTCCAAGTATGGAGAGCAGATAATATCAGGGAATCCAGGGTGAGGGCCATGGAACCTAGCAGTGAAAAGCAAGTACAGGAGAGCAGGACTTGAGCTGCTGGTGAGACACAGAGTTCCTCTCTTTTTTGAGGACTCTGTGGACATATCAACCACATTTTAACGACTTTAAAACTAGAAGCCTGTTAACTAAAATGAAAACATAGATAGCTGCAAAAAATGAAAAAAGGGCAGTGGTAACTTGGTTTACCCAAACCATGTAACAGGCATATTTTTCATATTTGAAACACTGAAGAGGTTTATGCCTTTTTTGCAGATTATGTAAGGAGTGCGGATATTCAACTACCTAGAGGCTGATATCCTCTGTTTTCGGTTAGTTTTGGTTTTTCTTTGTTGTTTTTTTTTGTTTGATTGATTGTTTGGTTTTTTTTTTTTTTTGGTTTTTTGTTTTTTTGGTGTTTTTTTAAGAATAAATTATTATAAACTAATATGAAA
>JAWWMO010000138.1:52456757-52468585 GCA_035047845.1 Dendrocincla fuliginosa
GGCAGGACTGGGGGAAATAACAGAATGGGATTGGATGGACATTATTATAAAATCTTGTAACTTAGTTCTGAAGGGGGATTCCTGGGTAAATGTATTCCTGGAGTCTGTTGGCTCATTAAAGCTCCTGCTCACTTATCTTATCTCCTACTAAAAGTTATCTGAAGTTTTTTTTCCTCACTCCTTAAGGCAACAATATATATATTGTAGCTAAGAACTGTTATCCTTTTCTATATATTTTCCTAATTGAAGTTTGTTCTTAATTTAAGGGAGTTGGGTGGGGTTTTTTTTGAGGAAGAAGGCCCCTTTCCTTCTCTTGGTCAACACAGACATCTTAGTTTCCTCTAAACTAAGACAGCTGTAGAAGGGGATAAAGTCCCCATGGTACATATGAGAAATGTGTTAGGGAAGACAGCTGGATTAGTCCTGCCTCAATCAAAGGGGGATGGTTTTTGCTGAAGGACCCAGGTGCACTTAATGAGTAATGCAGAGGGATGGGGAAACACAATGTATACCTCAAGGAGATTTGATTTTTGTGTGAAAACAGTCTGTAATGGTGAAGGGTATAATACTGGTTACTGAATGCCACTGCCACTGTATGTCATAACTACCATGGGCAATGAGGATGGACTGCTCCAGATACACCAGCTGTGAGCTCCCGATGAAGCTTGCAACCAACCAACAGTACACCAGCCCTTTCACCCTGGAAGAGATCTGGGGTGGATAAAACCCACAGACTAAATGAACTAAATGAAACTAAAAACTAAATGAACTCAATAGACATCTTGGAGGGATGGCCATTGACTACGGAAATGATACCTGTGTTTGTGACTATATGTAGTGGGAAGGTGGAGGATCTGGGCATTACATAGATGGTACAGAATAAGGGGTGGATAAAGTACTGGTTCTGGCCTAGATCAGCTGGAAGGGGCGTGGCCAAGACATTATTTTATTGGATACCAATTTATGTCAGTGCCAGGGGTAGGGAAGAGGGACTTTCTTGCATCTAAGAGGAAGGGTGCTTCTTTTCAGGGGAGAAGGGCGGTAGGTGAAATGGTTAGTATTGTCATGGACTTTCTGTTTAAATTGTTTCTTGGTCTTATATATTTTGTTATTAATATTGTTGCTGTAACTATTTGTTTTCCTATCTAAATCCATGATCTTTGTCTTTTTTAATTTCAGTTGGAGGGGCAGGGGAAGTGAGTGGCGGTGTGATTTTAGTGAGAATGATAAATTGGACAATACCATTCCTAAACTATGACGGGGGGAAGGCCTTATGGACTAATGAAGTGACATTGTGGCATAACAATAGAGATCAAATTTCAGTTCTATATCAGCAATATGAAAAATCGAATAGTTTTACAAGAGGTAAAGTTTTTGTTAAAAATATTTTCTTAGTAGGTGCATCTGAAAGAATTACCTGCTCCAAATATAAATTTTGCCTTCAAAGAAAACCCCCAAAATTAGAATCAACTCCACAGTTTGAATTTTAAGATCCCTGAACAAGGAAACTGGTTTAAGTAAAGCATAAGTGAGACAAATCAGCAGTTTCTTGTTCTTTGGTAGTCATGGATATAAACTAAATATCAAGAAGGAAAAAAAAAGAATTAATAAAGATGAGCAAAGAAACTGATTTTTTATGTGTAGATACTGATAGCAGCAGAAAATATAGATCAGAATATATAAGAAGTTAACTGCAATGGATGATGATAATCTTTTTTTTCCCCCTTTTTGATCAAATTTTAAGTTATAACAGAGTTACACTGAAAAAATATGGAGGACCCTAAGTACAAGAACAATATTTGTTTCAGTTTAAAACTTGTTCTGTACAAGCCAAATATTCTTGTATAGAATTGTGAGGTTCTTAATCTGAATCTGTAAGTATAGAAGAAATATCTAATTTCATAACCCCCCCCAAAAAACAAAACAAAAAAAAAACCAATACAAAAATCCCAAACAAACCAAACCAAAAGAACACAAACTCAGAAAATACCCACAGTTTTTCCATTTTTATGAAAGAAAAAGGGACAACAAACATGAGATCAAGAACAAGAAAGTGGTGAAGGAAGTAGGAAGGCACGAAACGAAGGAAGGTAGGAGGGGCAGGAGGAAAGGAATACAAAATGATTGCTGAAATTCACATCAGGAGAAGAGCTAATAAGGAGGATGTGCTGAAGAACAGAGGAACTGAAAGTTCCAACACAGTTAAGGACTTCAAAAATGTGGAGAGCAAATTAATGAACTTAGCTGTATCTGATTTTTTTAAAATGTAATTTGACCTTGGAAAGTTAAACCAAATAGTTACAAGGCCTTGGCACATATATCTGATAATTATCACACAAAAATATTAAATATGTGATGAGGAATTTTTAGCATACCCAGAAAAAATTAATGAAGAATATAAAAAATATTGAGCAAAATGTAATTACTGGAGAAAGAATCTAGTAATTTGGCTAGATTAGCTGACCTTACTATAAAAAACAGGATCATGGCTAGGATCTGAAAATAGTTGTACAGAGTCAGCAACAGGCATGAAATTAATTTAGTGCAAATTAACTCTTCACAAATCAGTAAGCAAAAGAAGATTGATCTTGATGTTGTGTATCATGCAAAAAATTCTTTACAGTCTCTATATGAAAGAGAACTGAAAAATGTGTCTGAAACAAGGACTTAACTATATTCTAACAGTGGAGCACTTTTCCCTTGACACACACACTGCTTCCAAAACCAGAAGGGTTAAAAATAACAGTTGATGGAAGTCAATGTAAAGCCTACTGTTTGCAAAATAAATGATAAAAAACTGTAATGACTGGTTCATTTTGTGAATATTTTGAAGAATGTGAACGAGAGTGCCAGCAATATAACTAATTCAGGCAAGTTTTTTGTAGAAACAGCAGTAAATGCTAAACAAAACTGAGTGTCAGCATAACTAAAGCAAAAAAGTGAAATACTCCTTTTCTAAATTTTCCATGATCATTAGTGCACTAGCTCTAGTGTTCAAAGAATGAATGCTGAGTGCAGGAAAGAAAGACACATGAAAAGAAGATAAGCAGAAAAAACCCCTCAGACTTTACAGACTTATTACAGGGATAGAATGTGTCAATTTCCTTAGGAAAAAAAAACAAACAACCTCCCCCCCCAAAAAAAACCACAAAAAAAACAAAAAAAAAAAAAAACAAAGTAAAACCACAGTTTTCAGGAGTAGTAGGAGAAATACATTCTTCATGAGCTAAAAAAGTATTTATCACTTGGCTGTACCATAATGAAAGGGAGAAAAACGAAAGTAGTAGAGAGCGTTCAAAAATGGAGCATAGCAAAAACTAGAAGTCCTCAGCTGTACATTCTTAAATTGTTCTCTCTTGAAGTAGATCCTAGAGCAGAAACTTTCTAAAGTATATGAAACTGCAATACTCAAGGCAGGAAGAAATAACACCCTGAATGAAGTTCAGAGAGAGTCTCCGGTTCCTTCCAGCAGGCAAGGGAAAATAGAAAGGGAGCACCCTTTCCCCAAATTAAATAAGTAAACCATAAAATATCACACTTCCGCAGGGATAGACATCAAAAAATTGTTGCTATGATTTTTGGAAAAGTTTGCAGATTTACTAGAAGATTTGTTCCATACCTCAAATAGTCTTTGAGAAATCTTAATCACAACAATACAGCTGAGTGTATTGGCCTTGCCTTTTCCTATACTAAACTTCCAGAATCAGGCAGTGCTGGCTTCAAGCCATTGCAATTACATCAGGATAGAATTATGTCTGACTGACTGAATGCTTATTGTTTTCACTAAACATTTTACAACCAGCTAATTTAGTGGGCATAAATCTAAGCAGTTTCAAGGAATTACAGGGTTTGATATATAACCATTATCATCTAGCATATTAGCAGAAAGTAGTTCAAAATGTTTAAAAACTGTTATATTACATTGTTAAAGGAAGAGAAGCACTTTTAAGCTGCCCAATTTGAATTGATTTTTTCCCTTTATTATGCAGAGACATTTAATATGTAATACTGATTGCATAAATGCAAAATGAAATGGAAATCTTGATTCTGAACAATCATTAAGGAAACTTCTGAAAATCAGCAAGGAAATTGCTGTGGCAGAATAAGGTTTGCAAGGGGGATGATGTAGATTTCTTGGTGTCTTTTGTACAGGCATGTATGTAAGGATTGCTAGCTTCAGATCTTAAATGTTTTGGTGTTCTTAGAGAAGTCAATTGCCTAAAACATTATTATCTTTTTCACATTAAAATCCTCACAAGCTGATTTAGGTTTTGCCCTGGAGTATCACCATATGAAGCTCATGGTCAAGTCAAAGTGCATGTTGTTTACAATTACATTATACGATGTAGGAATTTACTATAAGATTGCATTACTTAACCAATGTTGTGTCTAGCTTCCAATAAATTCAGGAATGTATTTTTATCCAGTAAAACAAAGAACTATAATGAATGGAGCAATATGTCTTTCTTAATGAATATCAGAAAAATGACAACCTGTATGTTGGGGAAATAAAAATAATGGCAATGTTTATCAGTGCTTTTCATCCATCAGACATTTCTACTCCTCTTGAGAGGAATAGAAAGAGTATATACTAAGGGTCCATATTTCATATGATAAATAGACCCGAAAAACCTGAATAACAAGTTGTCAGGGACTGGAAAGGTATTCTAAAATCTTCAGTCATGCTAAATCTTTACTTGTGTTTTCATATGTTTTCTTCATCATCTTAAAATACTGGTCAAAGAAGTACTGTTGTGTAACTCTTCCACTACTTTTTTTAACTTTTCTCTTAAGTGTACTTGCAAAAATGGGAGAGAAGTCACAGAACTCTTATGTTTTCTAAATTAATAACTGGGAGGAAAAAAAAACAGAACAAAAGATGTAACTTGATAAAAGTCACTGTGAAAGATGGGAGCAGAATATGATTTCCAGACAACACAAAGTATTCTTTAATAACATCAACATAGTTCCTTCTATTACATGCTAGCACTAACAAGTTTGATATACTACATTAACACATACAAAACCAAGTTGCGATAATATTTTCATGTACAAAATTTCTTAAGTATCTATGAATGTCCATTTAATTAACCAATAAATTACCATCAAAAGCTTCAAGTAATTATCAGTTTTGATATGTTCCTGGGGAAAACTCTTAAGAGATTCTCAGCTGATTCTATCAACTTGATTGCACCGACTTCACTGGAGTTAACACTAATAGACACCAGAGAGATTCTCAGGTCTCAGGTTATGAAAATATTTAAGTACTTCCTTAATTTTAAGCAAATTAATAACCCTTTTGACTTTGCTATATCATGTCCCTATAGAACTCGAGATTGTTGTCATGATGGGTATTAATGCCTTCTCAGTCTCAGAAAATCTGGACTACGTCACTAATATTAAGAGATATTGTAAGTGACTGATCCAACACGGCACTTGTTAGAAAGCATACACACATTCATATACTCGTCCCATGGGCACACCACACTTGTGGAATCCCCCTGAATACCAGCACAAGTCTTCTCCCCACTTAATACTCATAACTGGACCCAGGGTTTCCTACTCACTGGCTGGTTGATCCAGCTTGTTGTTTGCTACTGAATATATACGCATACCTGCTTTGGGGAAGATACAGACACTCCTAACAGCAGGCACCAGGCACACCAATTGTGACCCACAGTGCCTCTCCAGCCATCAGTGCTGGGACCCTCACTCACCTCACTTACCAGTCTCTCCCAGTACATGGTTTTCAGGGCACACACTGTTCATTCCCAGTTCAATTACTGGAGGTTTTAAGAACCCAACTAACTGCACTAGTGTGCGCAGAGATCCCATTTGCTCAATCAGTGTGACTGACTGGGTTTATTGTTGTAATTACCTCCTCATCAGGTCCAGTTTAGATTTTTGATCATGTTTGTACTTCTCTTACAGAAGTCAGCTGAGAGTCCTGAGGTAATAGAAGCCCACAAGGAAACACTGGTGAAATACTTCAAAGGAGTCAAGAGGTGTTCGTTTAGGAAGGAAACATGGCTGATGGCCCATCTGGAGTGCCTCTACACCATTGCATGCAGCATGGGTAAGAAACAGGAGGATCTGGAAGTCACCATGCTGCTAGAAACCTGTGATCTAGTAGCCATTACTGAAACCTGGTAGGATGAATCTCATGAATAAGTGCAGCTACCGATGGCTGCAAGCTGTGCAGAAGGGACAAGTGAAGAAGGAGGGGTGGAGGTGTTAACTTGTACATCAAGAAATGGATAGAGTTTGAAGAGCTGTTTTTGAAGAATAGACACGGGTTGAAAGGTTACGAATCAGAGACTGAGACAACAAAGGCTGGTTGGTGTTTACTACAGGCTGCCAAATAAAGAGGAGCCTATTGACAAAACTTTCTTATTCGAGCTACAGGAGGCATTACACTTGCAGCATCTCCACGTGCTGAAGGGCTTCACCCACCCTAGCATCTGCTGGAAAAACAGCAAGACAAGCTGTAGGCAATCCAGCAGATTCCTGGAATGCATTGAGTGTAACTTACAAAAAGCTTTCAGTATAACTTACAGACACTTTTTCAGTGTCAGCTATCAGTGACATCAAAATTGGAGGCAGCTTGGGCTGCAGTAATGATGCATTGGTGGAGTTTGCAGTCCTGAAGCAAAGAACAAAGACAAAGAATAAAGTCAGGACTCTGAATTTTAGGAAGTAAACTTTCATCTATTCAAGGAATTATTCAGTAAGAAACTGCACTCAGGGACAAGGGAGCAGAACAGAGCTGGCAGATCTTTAAGGACACATTTCATAGACCACAAGAGCTCTCAAATCCCAGGCATGAAAAATCAGGAAAGGAATGCAAGAGAGACCAGCACAACTGAGTCAAGACCTGCTGGTCAAACTAAAGGCCAGGAAGAAAATGCACAGGCACTGGAAGCAGAAAGAGTATAGGGACACTGACAAGTTGCGTAGGGATGGGGCCAGGAAGGCTACAAATATAACTGGAGTTGAACTTGACAAGGGACGTAAAGAATAATAATAAGGACTTCTACACATATGTCAGCCAGAAAAGAAGGGTCAAAGAAAGTGAACTCCTTACCTCAATGAACAAAACTGACAAAATTGGCAGCAATGCAAGAGGAGAAGACTGACATACCTTTGCCTTAGTCTTTGATAGCAACTTCTCTTCCCACACTTCTTGAGTGGATGGACTGCAAGGCTTGGGGAGCAAAATTCTCCCCACTCTAAGAGAAGATCAGGTTTGTGACTACCTGAGGAACCTGAACATATACAAGTCTGTGAGACCTGAGGAGATGCAGTCCAGAGTCTTGAGGAAGTTGGCTGATGTGGTTGTTAATCCATTCTCCTTGACATTTGAAAAGTCATGGAAGTCAGATAAAGCCCCTGGTGACTGCAAAAAAGGAAATATTGCACCCATTTTTCAAATGGGTTGAAAGGAGGACCCTGGGAATGTCTGGCCTGTCAGCCTTCCCTCTGTTCCTGGGAAGCTCATGGAACAGATCCACCTGAAGGATATGCTAAGGCAGAATGGAGGACAGGTAGGTCATTCGAGACAGTTAGCATGGCTTCACAAAGGTCAAGTTTAGTCTGACCAACCTAATGGCCTTCTATAATGGAATGACTACATCAGTGGACAAGGGAAAAGGTGCAAATGTCTGTTTGGACCTCTGTAAGGCCTTCATCATGCCCCACAATATCCTTCTCTCCAAATTGAAGACATATGGATTTGATGGGGTGGACTGTCCAGTGAATGAGGAATTGGTTGTGCAATCATATCCAGAGGGTAGTAGTTATTGGCTCAGAGTCCAGATGGATATCAGTGGCAAGTGCTCTCCTCAGAGGTCCATACTGGGACCAGTACTATTTATTATCTTCATCAGTGATATAGGGGGATCAAGTGTACACTCAGCAAGTTTGTGAATGGCACCAACTTCTGTCCCTCTACCCCCATCTGATGAAATCCCGCCTGGAGAACCATGTCCAGCTCTGGAGTCCTCAGCACAGGAAAGATCAGCCTGATGAAGCAAGCCCAGAGGAGGACAGCAAAAATGATCAGAGGAATGGAACACCTTTCCTACAAGGAAAGGCTAAGAGAATTGGGATTGTTGAGCCTGGAGAAGAGAAGGCTTTGAGGTAATGTAATTGTAGTATTTCAATACAAAAAAAAAGTACTAAGAAAGACGGATATGAATTTTTAGTAGGGATTGTAGTGATAGGAAGAAGGGGAATGACTTTAAAATGAAGTAATAGATTTAGACTAGGTAGACATTTTTTGCAATGAGTGTGGTGAGGCACTGGAACAGGTTAATCAAGGAGATAGTTGATGCCTCATCCCTGGAAACATTTGCAGTGAAGTTGGATGGGACTCTGAACAACCTGATCTAGTTGGAGATGTCCCTACTCATTGCAGAGGGAGTTCGAAGAGATGATCTTTAAAGGTCCCTTGAACACAAACTATTATATGTTCTATGTTTCTATGAATTATTAATGTTACTTAGTTTATACTGTGTACTCTAAAATCTTACAGTCAAGATTTACTGCAGAGCAGTATGATAATTATGAGTAAAAAATGGATGCAACCATGAAAAGAATAAACAGAATTCAAAATGAGATTTCATAACATACAGGTCAAGATAGTAAGAAAGAAAATTATTACTGTTGTTTCATGAAAAAATATTTGCTATCAATTCATTTTCAATTTAATATAAAATTCTAGTCACATTTATAAAAGATCTGTTAAACTGGAACAAGTGCCAAGAATAAATACTGAGATTATCAGGGAAAAGCAAATTGACAACATGAGAGGAAACTTGAAGTCATTGGCTTATTTAGTCTAGTAAGAGAAAGACTAAGAAGAGAGGCTGCTGCCAGTCATAAAAACAGTCTTAGGATAAATTCCCTATGATCCAGGCTAGGTATTCAAACTAAAAACTACAAATAAATCTAAGATAGGAATAAATAAGAATAGAGAGGTTGTTATACAGTTATAAATTAGAAGAATACAGATCTTAGAAGACTAAAGAACAACCTTTCAGTAAAGTTAGTGGGAAAAAAATCAATAAGGTTGTAAAAGGGGCTACATGCCAAAGATAACTGTGTGCAACACAAAACAGGCTGCAAAATTGTTAGTGCACCATTCCGTACAGAGGAACAATCACATCTTTCGAACAGCTGGTGATGCTGTGTTTGATGCACCCCAGGGTGGGTTTGCCCTCTTGTCTGCCAGGACACACTGCTGACTCACACTGAACCTGCTGCTGACCAGCACCTCAGATCATGTTCTGCAGGACTGATTTCCATCCACTCATCTCAGTTTATACTTGTGCCAAGCATTACACCATCACAGATGCAGAATCCAAGATTTGGACCTGTTATATTTCGTGACATTTATCATTATCTAATGCTCCAAACTATCTAGATTCCTCTGCAAGGCTTCTTGTCCTTCTAGAGTCAACAGCACCTCCTAATTCAATGACATCAACAAATTTACTAGTCTCCCACCATCCTCACTGTAAGTAATCTTTTCCTAATACCTGTGAGAGACGGAAATGTTAAGGGTTAATGACTCAAGAAATTGGCCATTTGAAAAAGTAGAGAATGTTTTGCTGGCGATGTGCACAGTAAGAGCCCAGGTGCAGAGGGCATAAGCACCATAGAAAGACCATGAAAAAACAACTATTGTTTAGCAGCAAGCTGGGTTGTGAGCCAGACGAAGGCAGAAACCAATAAGAAGCAGATCCTGCTAGGTGGTATAATGCTCCCTTATGCAACTGGCTCAGGTGTGAAAAGAGGGGAGAGGCATCCGTGGCATAAATATTCACACATAGGTCTGAAGGTATTCATCCCTTCTGACAGGGCCTAACTGGCTCAATTATACTGATGTGAGAGGCAGCTGTCAAGTCTTTGAAGGTATCATAAACCATCAAAGACCTCTAAAGCACCCTCACATTAATTTCTGAGGCCTTCCACCAGAAGACTCTGTGTGATCTGTAATGTTACAGCAGATCCACAGCGTTGCAGCAGATCATGTGAAATTCCCAGGGGAGATACCTGGGCACTCCCACATAAACCTGAATGTGCATTAACCAATTGAACTCCATGTTTTGTAGGTTTTCCCCCACCCCCAATAGTTCAAGTGCGACCATCACTTCAACCAACAGACATGAAAACTGCAACAATCAAGGCTCATCACTAGATCCATGGATGGTGTTATCTTTCCACTATCTTTATGTTTTTATCCTTTCTTTCTCCACTCTTTCCTTCTTCCAGTAGAAGTCTGTGAGAGATGCAATGTGTATGCAATGTGTAGCTATTGTATGCAAAAAAAATTGAGAAAGAAAAAGAAACTGTGTAAACAGACATTAGAATCTGCATAGAAAAAGGAAAGGCTATGTAAAAAGTGATGAAGAACATGATATCAGTAGCCAAGGAGATAGTAAAGAGCGATAGTGCAGCACTCAGCTTATGTGATGAGTAATAAAATGTTTGTAAAACAGTGCAAGAGCTCAAGCAACGAAATGGAAAAATTTGAACTACAGGTTCAGGATACAAATCTGGATATTACCAAGCATCAGAAATCTGCAGATGAAAAATGGACTGGAAAACATAAATTAACACAGGTATTAGGAAACACAAATGGTTCAGGATTGTACTGTTATAAAAATGCAGGTCAATAATATGTACATGGAGTATGAGAAATTAATTGCAGATGTAAGCGCTCATCTGAATTGCTTGGCTGAAACCACTGTCCAATGCAACCTCAAAGAAAAAAAAATTTGCATAGCCATACAGCCCCCGCACTTAGCTACTAGAAAAATGGTACTGAGAGTGAGCAGAGACCCTACAGGGAAATGGAGAAGTCATTGTTAAAACTTTCAACAATTTCATCATTTTTGTGAATTGCTTCATTTAGTTCTGAGATTACACATTATAATTGATGCAGGATGATTTTTAGAAATTCAAATATATTTAAAGCAGAAGCCTTAAATGTAAATTTAGTGATGGTCTTCGGATCATAAGTAATTTTAAGGATTAAGTGTAATTTTAGTCTTGTACATACTCAGTTATCATTATATATCTTAGAAGTTTGATGCCACAATAACATAATTTAAACTGTAAGAGGTAAATATGCCAGAAACATAAGCACAAATGTTAAAGCATCTAAATGTCTTGACAGCACTCATTTGAAGCATTCAATACATCAATATGTGAAACATTTTCCCCTATGGTATACAATTATAAGCATCAGCTTGAATGTTACTTTTACTGAAGATTCTACTGCAAGGTTTTGAAGAGATGAATGTTATCAGTCATGTCAACTAGCCATTATTTGTGCATGTAATTATTTTTATATAAAAAGTGATTTTCACAGTTACTGCTGAAAATGTTATAGGGTTAATGTCTATTTCTGATAGAATAGGTGGAAAACCAGCTGTGACATAATGGCTTAGTTAACATGAATAGTTTCAATTTCATCAATAAAATGAAAATCTAGTATGTTCTAGACCTAGACCTTTGCAAATATGGCATGTCTCAAGACAAATAATATACCTGCCAAATTCTAAGTCAAAGAAAGACCTTAGAAAGACTGAAGTATTACACTTTATTTACTGATAAGTTTTTAATCAGGAGATGTTAACTGTGAGTATAAAAGTATATTTATCCATGATAAATACATGCAGAAATTTATCAGATAAAATTAAAACAAATAGCTTTTTTTTTTTTTTTCATCTGCCAGACTGTCTTAGTTTAGGGGAGAACTAAGATATCCATGTTGTCCGAGTGAGAGAAAAAGGAAAGGCCTTCCCCCAGGAAGGCCAGAC
>JAWWMO010000138.1:52468685-52481272 GCA_035047845.1 Dendrocincla fuliginosa
AAAACAAAAAAACCCAACCAAACAAATAAAACCACAACCCCTTCCCCCCCAACAACAGAAATAGCCCCTCTCCTTTAAATTTAGAAGAAAACTTTAATTAGAAAAGTATATAGGAAAAGGATAACAGTTCTTAACCACAATATATCTATATATACGTCCAGAAATGACTAAACAAAATGCTTTGAATGAAGAAGAAAAAAAAAAGGTCAATTTCTCTGCTACCCCTAAAGGGTGCAATTATATTTCTGGAGAGCAGGTGGTGATGTCGTGCGTCAGCCGTCTGGCCCCTCTCTCAGGCAGCCCTTCCCGTGGCTCGCCGATCAGAGAGTGATTATAGTTAGCAATGGCTGACACAGCCGCCCACGTCAGTTCCTGCAGGATTGATGGAGAGGCAATGGCAGCCCCATCTCCCTAGTGCAGAAGCAGGCATATTCTCTTCATCGTGGTAGTTTCCCCAGTGGGCCCTGGCCTTGTAAAGCTGTAGGCTAACGGCTGAGAGACACAGGCAGGCACAACCCCGGTCCTCCCATGGTGCTGGACCGGCATGTTCCCACCCTCGCTCGACAGGAACCATTGAGCCGGGCAGAAATGCAGAAACCCCAGCAGCCTCCCCACCGGAGCCTTCTTCGCGCCACCAAAAATAGCCCGGCGCAGGGAAAAAAAACAATAAGCAAAAAAAAATCCCTCCCCCAAAAGCCACGATCCCCCATCCCTCACAGCATGGGAGAAAAGAACAAAATGGTCTGTGCTCAAGCCATTACATCGGAATATGAATAGTAGTCCCTTTGCTGACCATCTTCACGAAGTTGGGCATTGGCTCCAAGCTCTGGGAGGAATTCCAATGAGATGCTGAAACTATAACACAGACTTACATTTTTAAAGAAGAAATCTTTTCTTTGTTAATAAAATTAATTCATAAATAAAACTTTTTGTTTGTTTGTTTTAGGGTAATGCATAAGATGTTTTTTATCTGTACTTCTTGGCCAAGGAAAAGAAGTTTGGATTTGATTCCTCAGTTTTCATTAATTTTCTTCAACAGAAATTTCCATGAAAGGGAAGTTTGAAGATTAAATCAAGAACTTTGAAACTGGAAGTATATAAAGGGTTCCCATTAACAACAGGATTTTTTCTGTATCTATAAATGTATAAGAATAAGTAGCATTATTGCTTTCTAAGTCAGCTGGTCTTAGAAATATAATTTGGGAAAATAAATAAATAACACTTCCTCATGCCAGAATATATATTGCTCACTATTCTTAGAAATTCACCAAGCATCTGTGGTTTAATTTTTAGTTGACCTCAATACATTATGGATGACAATGCTAGATAAATATTTTTGTTATGAAATCTAGAAGAAAATGCCTTGGGATTTAGCTGCATGGCTCACAGATCTGTTCATGGGTTGTTGATTTTTTTCATCTGTTTGTTTTTTTAATCTGCCTTTGTTACATATTTATGCATATTTTAAACTCAGAGACTAATACAAATAGGAAATTAAATATACAAGATGCTCTCTTTGTTCCTTCTTACAGTTCTCAGATAATGTGTAGAGTCTGTTCCGTTTTCTATTAGCCACTCAGTCCTTTTCTCTCATGAAAAATTAATGCAGGAGGAATGTTAAGGAACTCACTTTCTTCTTTTTGTTGCCATAATGCTTTTAAGAATATTGGGATAGATGAGATCTCTTATCATGAGACTTCATTGATAAAAGCTGGGTTTTGCTCAACCCAAGGTGGTTCAGTCAATTATTTATAACCTTTGCTCATATACTTCCACCTGTCTCATGACATTACAAAAGTTTATCTGAATTATTAGACAGAAAGAAATCTTGAAGTGAATAATGAACTCTTCCTTTGTCTTTCAATTTTTCTAAACTCTATTATAGTTGTATTTTGCAGACTGTGTTTCTTTGAAGTGAGGTTGGAGTTTTGAGGGAATTTTTTGGCTTTTTTCTTTTCTTACGTATCTAACACATTGTAAAGCAGTGTTGCACTTACTGTATGCACATACTAAGTCTTGAATAATTTTTACCTGTATTTTTAATGAACTTCATGGATTTATCCCTACAGCTCTCAAGGTTTAATATTTTACTTTATATCCAGCCCAATGTTTTATACAGTGAGTATAGTAAGTAAAATAAATACAAAAATGTCAGAAATTTTAAGAAGCCAAAGTACCATAACTACAAATCTGATCTTCAAAATGGTCAAAAAGAAGAATGAACAACATTCTCAGAAAGCCATTTAATCACTGAAAAAACAGTATGGAACTTGCATATCTCAAAAGGTTTCTGAAAATATTTTGAATCGTATAATTATTTCCTTTTGCTGACATATGCAATGCAATAACAACATAAGTTCTTTTTGGAGTGATTCTAATTTCAAAAGATTCATGGCAGGAATAATGATGATATAAACATCATAGTCATACAGGACCACAGGAAAATTCAAATTGTGAGGAACCTCAGAAGGTCATCTAAATCCAGTGTCCTGCTCAAAACAGGGTCATCTCTGAGGTCAGATCAGTTTACTTAGAGATTGATTAAATTGGATTAAGATCTTGAAAATCCACAAAGATGGAGATCACACAACTCTCTAGGAATCCTGTTCCACTTACTGATTATCCCCTCGGAGAAAAGGTGGTTCTTGGTTATAACCAAATCCTCCTCATTTCTACTTATTGTCCCTCATCCAACTGTTTTGCCTACTTGAAGGAGCCAGTATCTGTCTCCTCAATGACCTGCCTCTGCAGCTGCTGAGACAGAGGGTGTGCATGCCCTGCTATTCTCCCTCAAAGCCATTACTTGGCAAAGCTGAACAAGTCAATGTCTCTCAACATCTCTCATATGGTAAGTGCTCCTGTCCCTTGCCAGATTGAAGACCCTCCACTTGACTCATTCCAGTCTAAGGATGTCTTTCTTGAATAGAGAGGCCCAAAACTAGAAATAGTAATATAGATGTGGTAAAATGAGTGCCAGGTAAAGGGTTTCAGCCATTCCCCTTGACCTCCTGACCATGCTGGCATGACCTAACCCTGGCCATGACAGGCCTGGTTGCTGCACACTGCTGGGTAATGCTGAGCTTACAATCTACCAGCACACTCAGGTTCTTCCCAGCAGATCTTCTCACCAGATGGTCAGGCCCCAGCCTGTAATTGCAGAGTTATCTTCTGTTCCATGCTCAGGAATTGGAGCATGCATCATGCATCCTGATTCAATTTCATTAGGTTCTGGCAGCCCTTTACTCCAGCTTATCCAGGTCCATCTGGATAGCAGTCATTGACCCCAATCACATTAACTCGTTACTTAGTTTGGAGTCATCTGCAAACTTTATAATCAAGCACTCCATCACCTCCTCCAAATCATTAAGAAATATGTTAAACTGGCCAAGTCTCAAGATAGACCGCTTGCTACTGCTTCCAAGGTAGAGTGTGACATTGTAATCACTACCTTTTGCATCCAGTCTTCCAACCAGTTCTGAAAAACATTGGTCATCCTCCACTCTAGATCATAGAACCCCAATTTGGGTACAAGAAGAGCCAAGGTCACTGTTAAGACTGTTACATGAACAGACTGAAATGAAATGTTTGAAATCAGTCACTAAATTTCAAATGAGGTTCTCTCAGATATTTTGTTTGGTTAGAGAAGAAGGAAGAATATAAAACTAGTATCTTGATGTCATCCAATTATAAAGTTTGTATAGTTAGCAGTACTCTAAAATCATATTCTCCTTAAAAATATTGCATTGACTTCAACAGCATTAAAAATAATATTGTATAAATTCAAAATTCTGGTTTTGGTAGGATTGATCTTTATACAGTCTCTTAAAATAGGAATATTTCTTAGATGAGATTATTCGTACCCCCAAAAGTCTTCAAGATACTAAACACTCAGGCCTCCATCCAACAAAACACTTAATCACTTAATTTTCTGTTCATTTCAGTTCTTATGATATGGATGTTTGAATTTAAGCTTTAGTACTTGTTTGGTCTTGGATCAAACTGTTCAGTTGAATGCAGGAATGATCCTGCATTAAGTTATTAAAGAGAAAAAAAACATGGTATGATATTTGGACATAAACGATAAAGTTAAGCAAAAGGTGTTTACAGGAGACATGAAACAGAGATTAGTAAAGAAAATGCTTTACAATTGGTTCCAAGAAAAACATTATATATATAAATACTCAATTAACCTCTTGCTATTTGTAAAGGTTGTTATTGAAGAAATACTATCCCATATGTTTAATTATTCCAGTTTCATTGCTATTAGTATATTAGTTTTTTCTTTCCATGAGAAGGTTTTGTATATCTAAAAGACACAAGAATATACGATGATGAATATTCTGTTGCAAATGTGCATAATTAAGTACAAACTTGTACAATTTAAAATTGAAGACTTTGAAGAATTTATTATTTCTATTTCTCTGACATATATATACATTTACTTAATAAAATATTGAAGCACAACAATAACAAGTTTCCCCCACTAATACACAATACACAATCATAGCATAACCTACACTGAAGCAGAACACACAAAGAAAGAAAACAAAACCCGTAGTATATGCTTGCAGCTATAACTATTTATCAAATTCACTAATTTCTTTGTATTTGAGAAATACAAACACAACAATTGTCCTCACTTAGAATCATACAATGATTAATGTGGGAAAACGCTTCTAAGATCATCAAGTCCAACCATCAACCTTGCACCACCACCATGTTCACCATTAAACCATGATCTCAAGTACCACATCCACAAGTTTGTTGAACACTTTCAGGGATGATGACTCCACCACTTCCCTGGACAGCCTGTTCCAATGCTTGACAACCATTTATATGAAGAAATGTTTCCTAATATCTAATCTAAACTTGTTCAAGTACTCCCAGCACCAAGAAGGAGCCACATTTAAATTTCAATGCCAAGACCAAAAATTGAACAGATCATAAACATTAAAAGTTTGGCACCAACAAGTATACATTTAGATTTTCTTTTGGACTTCTTAATGACGGTTCATTAAACAAACTTGCTTATAAAGCCTACAGGTAAGGCACAGCTGGTTGTGAGAGACCTTCCTGAATGGCTGAGTAAAGTAGGCACAAGACCCTGTCTGATAATTTGCTGAGCCCTAAAACACAGCTGTCATTAAGAGAGAATGTTAATAAAAAGGCAGTTCTTCAGCATGACACAGGATACTCAGTATCTCAGCTTTATATACTATAACTAAAGAACATAAAATGTGATCAGACTTCTGTGCCAGAAATACATAGAAAAATCTGTTCTGTTCTGTGTACTGGTGATTAGAACAAAGATACTGAAGACTGTATGACCAAGTATGGTGATTTAATACTGGGTGGAAATTAAACCCTAATTAAGCCATTCCCCGTCCCTGCCCTGCCCCTTCCAGTAAGAGAGGGACAAAGGCAGAGGCTATGGGTTGAGATAACAATATACTGAAAGCAGAACACAATGGAATAAGAAATGTGCAGTAACAGCAACAACACTAATAAGTATACAGAAAAAAAAAAAAGATGCTTTACCCACAAAAAAGGTGTTCACCACTTTGACATATTTCTGTGTGGCCCCCTGGGACAAAGACAAGATGACAGGTGCTCTCCACAGCCAGCTCTCCCCCTGTCATCCCTTAGTCTAAGACAATGTAAAACAATGATGGACAAACCCCTGAAAGCTAGATTACACCACTGCTTTAGACACAGGACTTGATTCCATTTGGCTGCTTCCAACACTGACCCCGCTGGTTTGGACCACTCTGCTCCACTCCACCTGGCTCCTCTCAGCTCCTTTTGGCTCAGCTCACCTCTCTTAAGCTCAGGTCAGACTTGGCCGGGTTCAGGCTTGCCTCTGACACTCAGTTCCACATGATGCTTCCCACACCAGTGCTGCTTTTCAGCACCACATCTTGGAGCAGCATCTCAGAGGAATGGGCAGGGGACAAGAGGAAACATCAAAGGACAAGGTCTACAGGGCTGATCCCAAGAACCTTCCTGCTGTAGAGATGGAGGTGAAATGGCTCACTTTCAGGCTTCACACAGCTTTTCTTCTCCCCAAAACCATGCCGCCGAGCAGCAAGGTGGGTGGTATAGAATAGCAATCTAGACATGCTCACATGGCACTAAGATCCGCCCGCACTCTTCAACCAAGACACCAAGTAAGCTCCAAGCTTGACATACCATTCCATCAAATGATGACAAGTTCTGTGGAGAGGCTAGATATATGGTCTTTCCAGATATTACATAATTTTACCAAGTCAGGGAATTTGAAGCTTATTTCAGGTTTTTTTCAGTACCTGATTGCTTGTCATAGCACTGAAAGGGACTTCCCACAGACAATTTTTAGAAGGAACTGTGATGTATTCACTTCCTAAAAAGGAATTACTGAGGAAGACAAGATGATGGAAAAAGAATAATGCAGAAAATAGTTTGGTTTTGGTTTTGGTTTTCTTTTTTTTTTTAATTAGAAAAAATAAAATACTATGTATGGATCAAATAAGCAAAAGGCTAATATTTGAGTGGCAGTAACATTCTGCCACAGATGTTCCTTACTAAGAGTGTATAGATGTGTATATACATATATCTCTAATCATGTGTATATATATGTGTCCATATATAAAGATACATGTATAATGTTATTCCAGTACAACTTACAAATTTGCTACATTTGCATTATTTTGAGTAAAATATTAAACATATGCAATTTGTCTATTGTCTTAACTAAAAGTTTAGCCTATATTAATGCATAATTCACAAAAGAAAAGTTAATAATAAAAATGAGAGTTTTCACTTTAAGACATTATATAAGTGTCATGAATAAAATAAAATACTCAAAGAAGATATTATAGAAGAATAAGCCTCTGAATTTACTGAAAAACTTATAGAGCAGTATAAAAAAAAGAACATACCATGCCACAAAATTTCATTAAACCCCACAGATTTTATTTATCTCTTAAATCAGAAACTATCAAATGCTAGCAAGAAGTGAAAAAATCCTTTCCTCACCCATCAGTTTGAAGGAAACATCAGCATCTGGATAATTGTTTTAGTTTTGTTTTCCCAGGTGATGCACTTAACTCCATTTTATGTCAAAGAAAGCTTAAGGATGTGTTCATCATACAACTGAGTATTAAAGACCCAGAAATCGTTCATCTAGTTCAAAAAGTTTTTTCTCACCATTTTGCCATTTAATTAATTTCCCCCAGTCCTAAACAATTTAGGTGTTTCAAATTAGCATTTTCTAGTGGAAAAAAAATGCTTCATAGATTGATCAGACCAACATACTCTACTATATTTAAATTCCAAACCTGATTCTCCAAATGCCTATATAACTGTTATTTGCATTCATCTTCCTGATGCATTTGACTTCAAAGGGACTAAACATGAAAGTAAAATTAATCAACTGCAATAATATTTGCAGAATTGGGCCCTTAGAGAACACGTTATTCAGGCTAGAATTGCATAAAACACTAAAGAGACAATATTGTAAATAATATTCTTTTATGTGATATATTTTGAGAAAATGTAAACATGAGTTCTCTCAGTCTAGAGGATACTCTGAGGTAAAATACATCTGACGAAACTCTCTCTTCTTTGCACAGAATACTCAAACTGTCAAAAGGCAACAGTCCTTTCTTCTCACAAGATCATTTAGTTGTGTATATGTATGAAGTGGCAGTATTTCAACAGAAGAGAGTTACAGCTCACCTATTTCCAACCCAACACCTGGATGGATAGAAGACAATTAGACAATGAGAAATGTAACTGATTTTGTAAATGTAGAAAATCTATCCAGAATTTTCCATAGCTTGAGTAAGCATCTTTTAATTTAGGGTAAAGAACTCTTGGTTTAAGGAATGATAAGATAACTTCTTCCTCTCACATTTTCCCATGTGATTAATTGGCACTTTGTTTTCCTAGCCCTTAAGATAAGTTTTTGTATTGATACCAGAACAATTTGTTTTTCAAAATTTATTTAACCGAAAGTTTGCTTCAAATTATTTTTGAGAGCTTTTTCTGTTTCAGTTTGCTACTGATGAATAGATTTGCACCTCTGTCTGATATAAAAATTAAGCAGGTCACATTTCTTACATTTTTACAGGTTTTTAACATACTCAACTTTTTCCACTTAGTCATCATTTTAGTTTGGTTTTGTTTCCTTATTTTTTTTTGTTAATATATATCTATATTATTGTCATCCTAAGTATATATTTTATTGATTCTTTTATTATCCAAAAGGGTTGCATGAGCTGGCCATCAGAGGGCACTAACAGAGCATACAGCTCCTTATCTCACCCTGTGCAGAATATAACATGTCACCTTTGTGGCCATCCTACTTTCAGATCCCCTTAAGTGTCTTATGCTTGAAGCTACAAATCAATCTTGTAAGCATTGAGGGTGTGCACAGATCCCTGAAGGTAGGTTTTCAGAGACACAGTCAATGTCTACTTCAGCAACTTGGATTTACAGTAAATTTAGGCCTAAAGGCATCCAGTGCTGAAGTAAACAGAACAGCATAAGGCAATACCACACTATAACAATGACACTAAAATAATTTCCTCTCTTTTCTACTTAGCACCATATGTTAGAAAAATATTCTAGGTTAGACCCCCTTATTTCTCATTCATACTTTTCTGGATATTCTTTTTGCTTTTCATGCATTTTATCTTTTAATCAAACATCCTTAAATGAATTAACTTGAACTTCAATACACTCAGCTGACACTGGTGAAATTTTGAGATCTAAAATAACATAAAATACATCAGAGTTATCCCATAAGATACCCTGTTTATTGGAAGAGGTGCTAGATATATCTTCACCCAGAAATATCTATTTGAATTATGGATGTAGTTTTAACTCCAAGTATTGCAAACCTTTGTTTTACAATTCATAGAGAAGACCCCTTAAAATACAGGTGCTTTACAGCAATGAAAGAAATTTAATGAGAAATAGAACTTTCACACATATACAATATTTTACAAGAGGGTTGATTTTATTCACATCTCGTTCGTTAATTTCATGGATGTCATTTTTGTAAGCATTTTGCATGTAAAGAGTACCATCTTTGCTCCTGTAGAGAAATGATCGAGTATTATAGAAACTGCGTCTTTGAAAGGTAAAAATAATATCATGACAGCAATAGCTAAAAACAACAAAACAAACAAATAAACAAACAAACAAACAAACAAAAACCACAACCTGGACATTTTTAACAGACAGAGCTAAGAAAACAAATCTCAGAAAAATCTTAGGTTTCCAAAAAAAAACCAACCAAAAAAAAACCTGAATGCTTTTTTTTTGAAGTTGTAGTGCTTTTCTGTAAACTGGCTGATCATCCACATGGAAACTCAGTGCATTATGGTACTGTCATAAGAAAAAGATATTTTTCTTGTGATTTTCCCTTTTAAAAGTATGATAAGGAACTCAGTGACCGAATCTCTTAACTTGCCTAAAGCTACACACAACCTGACAGTTCATTATTTTCAGTCACCTTTATTCCTGGCTATAGTCTTGGTTTCGGATGAGAATGCTGCAGTTAAAATTGTTGTTGATATAAAAATACCTAATAAGAAAAATTGAAATATGTATTTTTAATAAATAATTTGACTTCACTGGTTTTATTGTTTTGTTTTGTTTTGTTGGTTTTTTCCTTTGGAATGCATTACTAAGATTACTAAAAAGTGTATTGCCAAGAAGTATTTACTGTATTAAAAAAGTGGGGCTGAGACTTTTTGAGCATTCATGCATATGAAAAGAGAATATTTACTTCCTGCTCAAATTCACAGTATGGTATATGTATGAAGACACTATACTGTCTCAAAGGACCTTCTTTTGTGAATTAATAGAAAAAAAATAAAGAAAAAATAAAAGAATGAAGCACATGACTGATCTCTAGAGGTATTTCCTGCTTTAATCTTCCTCTAGAAACAAGATTCTTGTGATAATTACCTGTACGAACCAAAGGCAATATATAACTACTTCATTTGTAAAATCATAAAATCTTACACGGATTTTGCATTTTTCTGGTTTATATGTAGTCTTTAGTATGTACAAACTGTTTTGGAAAACTGCGGGATACCTTTCAGAAGTCTGAAAATAATGTCTTCTAACTCTGCATTGCTTTTTCTCTAAGGATTAAGCATAAAGAACACAGAGGAGAAAATTGGTTCTCTACTTGTTACTTTAATAAAGCCATGTTACTCAAAACAGTTTTTTCATCACATATGAACATGGTTGCACTTAATTAGAATGAATAATCCTTTGAAGGTATCCATTTTTTTATTAGCTATGAATGGAGTATAGACTCATCACAAATAAATTTGTTAGTGTAAAAATTTAGGAGATAATTAAAAGTGTTTAGGTTGGTGGGCTGGTTTTGGCTGTGGTAGAGTTAATTTTCTTCACAGTAGCCACCATGGGTCTGTTTTGGGTTTGTGCTGAAAAGAAAGTTGATAACACAGGGATGTTTTCATTACTGCTGATCAGTGCTTGTCTTTTCTGCTCCTTATCCCACCCCACCAGTGAGTTGTTTGGGGGTACACAAGAAGATGGAAGGGGACACAGCTGGGACAGCTGATCCCAACTGACCCAAGGGATATTCCATGCCATATTGCATCATGCTCAGCATATAAATCTCAGGGAAGACAAAAGTGGGAGGATGAGGGTTGTTTAGAGTGATGGAGTTGTTTGCACAAGTCACCCTTACATGAGACACAGCCCTGCTTTCCTGGGAATGGCTGAACATCTTCCTGCCCTTGAAAAGTGGTGAATGAATTTCTTGTTTTGCTTTGCTTGTGTGCACAGCTCTTCCTTTATTAAACTCTCTTTGTCTCGACCCAGGAGTTCTCACTTTTACCTTTCTAATTCTCTCCCCCATTCAGCTGTAGGGAAGCAAGCAAGTGGCTTGTGGGGCTTAGTTGCCAGCTGGGGTTAAACCATGGCAGCTGGTTTGCCTTTGTTGTCTCTGTTGAGATTATTCATGTCACCTATTTTAGATACATTCCCAAGTAGACATGATTGTCTTTTCTTATTATGCAGTTTTGTGCATGAATCCCAGAGAAAGATGCATTAGTAACTGAAGTAAGGTACACACATCAGGTAGGATACATGTCATCTAACATCCAGTGCTATATGTTTGGTGTAATCTAGTTGTCTATTATTTTCTTTATAGCTAACAGAAAAACTAGTTAAATTCATCCAGTCTTTCAGAGGTAGCTCTTTTGAGCTTTAACCTGTTGCTTTTTGCTAACAGACATAACCAAGCAATCAGTTTTAGGTACATACCTGGAGTTATGTAAGATGGTTTATAGTCCAGACAGTTAAACCAAATAAACTGAAGAAGTTCTATCAATTTTCACCATTTTTTTTCCAAAATTACAGATAAATGCCATTTCTATGTGCTATTGAGTTTAGAGCTTTACATCTTAGTGAACAGCATTGCAATTCAATGCTGCATTTCAATATTTAAAATTAGTATATTCCAGTAAGAGAACTGGGTATTTCTGTATTATATCACCCACTAAAATATTATTTAAAGAATTATTACTATGTTTTACCATTAAAACAAAACAAAACAAAGACACTATTTACTTATTATAATGCAAAAATCCCACTATTTTAATTTTGGATATTATTATGCTTATGCCTGACTGAATGAATTGACATACTTTAATACACTGCATTACAGCCTAATCTGCAAACATCTGGAAACGAACTGTAACACATCATTTGAAGTGTCTTATAACAGAGGAGCTGCCTTTGTGAGTTAGTTAATTGCTTCATTTTCTCGAGCTTCTTTTTCCTATATCTAACTAGTAGTAAGCGTTTTTTAGAAAAAAAGTTCTTGCTATGTGAAGAAAACATTTTCTTTACTGCTATAGCAGGTAAACATAGAGGCTGATTTAGGTTCATCCCTCCTTCTAAGGAGTAGCAATTAATAGTCTTATAAAAGGCAAGACAGTGCTAGAAGTAGGTAATGAAAACCATTCTAGAGTCACAGTTATATCATGAAATGTGTGACCATAAAAACTGATAAACCCATAAACTTTATTCCCAATTAACACACATGTTTGTAGTTCAGATGATTAAATCCTTTCCCACTAATAGTAATGTATATATGTAAAATCCAGTTTATTCAGAAAAATTATACTTTTTTCATGTGAAATGCACTGTGTTTCCAAATGTATTACTTAGAGTGAGAGTGTATTAATTTCTCAGTATCCTCTTTTCCCATGCTCTCTTCTGGGGATTTTTTTATCCCCTTTTTGAATCATGAATTTCAGGGTAAGGTTACTT
The DNA here is from genome assembly GCA_035047845.1 of Dendrocincla fuliginosa. Lineage (NCBI taxonomy): Eukaryota > Metazoa > Chordata > Aves > Passeriformes > Dendrocolaptidae > Dendrocincla > Dendrocincla fuliginosa. The sequence continues at coordinate 52,480,989 of JAWWMO010000138.1, forward strand.
TCTGAATTGCAAGAGATAATCTGAGCTGTTAACTGCATAATAAGAGACAAAATCTATACGCAGTATGTCACTCATAAGCAACTGTTTGAATTTTAAATAATCATAGTCAGTTATCTCATCATACACTTTGCTTAAGGATAAATTTTTAAACAGTGTTTAAAAAGGTGAGAAAATAATACTCCAGTTGAAATGAAAAAAAAAGAGAAGAGAAGAAAAGAAAAGAAAAGAAAAGAAAAGAAAAGAAAAGAAAAGAAAAGAAAAGAAAAGAAAAGAAAAGAAAAGAA
>JAWWMO010000138.1:52481948-52494647 GCA_035047845.1 Dendrocincla fuliginosa
AAAAGAAAAGAAAAGAAAAGAAAAGAAAAGAAAAGAAAAGAAAAGAAAAGAAAAGAAAAGAAAAGAAAAGAGAAAAGGAAGAAGTTTTTCAATGTAATAAGGGATAATGTCATGCTCTGATTTAGACTTTTTTAGCTGTACAGACTACATAAACTGGGGGAGCAATAGTTAGAAACGTAACTTGCTTATACAGTCAAACAATTAAGGATTCTGAGTAGAAAAATATTGAGGAAGTTCAGTAGGACGGGTATTTCAGAATGTCTAAATATAAATACCTTTCCATATGCCAACAGTTCTCTGTGTGAAATGCCCAAAAGAGAGGGCCCTGTATTGCATTAGCTTTTTTTGGTGTTTTTTGGTTATAAAACTAAACTAAAAAGTGAAAGTAATCCATTTTCACTTGTCCTTCATAAGTTACTCAACTTCCCACGTTACACTTTTTTTCCTATTACTTTGTCACTGTAACCTCTTATAGTATGTAAATCTTACCTCATCATTAATCGCTTTGGTCGCTTTTGCATGAATCTCATTAATCTTTGGTACATCTTTACTGAGATGAAGCAACTGAACTCAAAATAAGGTCATATAAGCACTTTCTAAAACATTGTATTTTCTAGATATATTTGTATTTCTATTTATCTGATTTATTTTATCTTACTTTAAGAGTCTTCTTTGGAATAGTTTGTTGCACTGTTTGTAAGAAAAATGTTTATTTTTCATTTCTTATGAATTTACTTGAATAAAGAACAAAAAAGCTCTCCTTCAAATAACCTTTACTGATAGCCAACAAAGTAGTTATTGATGTATGATGCACTTCAACATCTGCAAGCCCATACTATAAATAATACATTATACTGAATAGCAATTTTTGTGGCATGATATCATTCAACACAGCACTATATGGGGTATTGTACAACCACATACAACGCTGTAATTTTAAATTAGACATTTTCTTTTCCTGAAAGAATTTAGCAGTTAAGAAATTATAGTCACAAAAAGTAGACAACAGAATGAAACTGTCAAACAGTTTAGGTTCTATTCAAACCTCTGAAGTGAAAGCACCAATAAGTTCTTCATGACTAGATTTTTTCTGTTAATGCGAAAATCAAAATGAGTTAATTTTTCTATTCTATAAAAGTGACATCTTAGAACAATTGTGAAAATAATTAATCATTACAATGCATTAGAATAGAACTTGTTTCAGCATTGACCTTTCTGACCCGTTAATATTTGAGTCAGAGAGTGAACCACCTGTTTAACTGAGGTCCAATTGATTTATTTTTAACAGTAATAGTATTTTTCATCAAGTAGTAGTGAAACAAATACCTAAGGTCTATGGTTATCTTTATTCCACTTATTCATAGAATCATTTAAGTCAGAAAAGACCTTTAAGATCATGGAATGCAATCTTTGACCAATCAACACCTTGTCAACTAGACCGTAGCACTAAATGCCATGTCCAGTTGTTTCTTGAACACCTCTAAGGATGGTGACTCCATCACATCTCTGGAAGGCCCATTTCAATGCTTAACAACCCTTTACATGAAGAAATTCTTCCTGTTGTCTAAATTGAACCTTCCCTGGCACTGCTTGAGTGTATGTTCTCTTGTTCTCTTACTAGTTGCCTGGGAGGAGAGGCCAATTCCCCCTTGGCTACAACCTCTATTCAGGTGGTTGCAGAGTGATAAGGTCCCCTTGAGAGTCCTCTTCTCCAGATTAAAGAAATCCAGCTTCCTCAGATGCTCCTCCCATGATTTACTCTTTAAACCCTTCACCAGCTCTTCTCTGGACATGCTCCAGCACCTTGAACTGAGGGGCCGAGACCTGGACACATTACTTAAGCTGTGGCCTCACCAGTGCCAAGTACAGAGGGTCAATCCCTTCCCTGGTCCTGCTGACCACACTATGGCTCATACAAGCTAGGATGCCGTTGGCCTTCTTGGCCATGTGGGCACACTGTTGGGTCATGTTCAGCTGGCTGTCGACCAGCAACCCCAGGTGTAGAAAGAGGAAATAGTTATCTTACCTGCCCCCAAAAACTCTAGCAATGAGGGCATTAGATTTAAATAATGAAATAGCAGCTGTGTTAATGTAAACACGTTAGCTTCTTTATCAATAATTGAGACAATATTTAAGAAATAAAAATATACTTATCAGTGTAGCAAAAAAATTATCACACATTTTTTTTTTCCCCATTTATGTTTGTTCAAGGTAAACTTCCTTTCCTTTACCTGTGTCATACACAGTAAAAGGAAAATTTCCACTAGAACTATGAAGGAATGCAGAGAGGTAGAAAATTAATTTTTCCAAACTACTCTGGCCCTTCATATGTCCTTAGATCCTCACTTGACCACTTTCTTTCTCACATAGTTTGCAGCCTCAGTTTAAAAAGTTTAAATAAGTAGTTTGGAGGGTGTTTTTTTTTTTTTTTTTTTTACAGAGCAATACTTTTTGTGTCTGAATCACATTCCTCTTCAAACTAGCCCAACCTGATGCAGAGCACACTTAACATGCTCTGCTTTTTGCTCTTGTTTGTACTGTTTTATCTTCATGCAGTCTCTGATTTTGACTTTTTAAGTTCCAGAAATTCTTAAAAGTGTGAGGTATAATAGAAGTTTATGTCCAATTAAAAACATGTTTTCACAACAGAAGTTAGTGAGATTTTTCTTTGTAAATGAAAAAAAAAAAAAAGATAGACGGAGAGATGTTTCTCTCCATATACGCCTAACAACATAGAAAATGTGGAAAAGGCAAAAAAAGTCTGACTCATGTCATGTCATTAGCCAATATTTTGACAGATCACTAGATGAAGGGAAGGTGGGAAAAATAATTGCAAATTATGGATGATTTCTAGTTATTTAAATTTTCAGGTTATGGTCTAAATTGCAAAGGGGAAATTAACAATACAATAAAAAATGTTTTCTATAGTACTGTATTATTTATCTGCTAATTGAAGAATTCACACTGCAAGATGGTTTGGTTTTATACTCTGGAAGAGAAAGACGTGACAAACAGGAAACATATTAAAAAACGCCAAACTATTACTAATACTTGAAATTGGTAAACTAATCCCTGAGAATGGAACTATTAGAATAACCCTCTTATTCCCACAGTTCTGAAGTATTTGAAAGGAGAGAAGATTTAGGAAACTCTGAAGACTACAAAAGAAATATCAGAAAGCTCCCTTTAAAAAAGCAGCAAAATATTTTAATATAATGAATGCGAGATCAAGCTCCTGCTGCTAGCTGGGTATAAGGTACTTCTGTAGTATTTTCTAAACCTTCTTAGTCATTGAATGTCTCTTCCAATACATTAAAGGAATGTTAATATAATGATCTTATCTCTTCACTCATATTCTACATCAGCTGTGAATTGTACATGTAGAGACTGAAGGTGACTTCATAAACAGGAAACAGGTCTATTAGGACATTGGTCCCTGCTGGTACAGTCTAAGCAAACTGCTACAAAAAAAAAAAAAAAAAAAAAAAAAAGAGGTAGCAAGCCCTAATATTGTACTGCTGTGCCTTCTTTATATACTGAACTGAATATAGTATCTTTGTTTTCAAAATACTCAGCTATCTTTCCTATGAACATTTCCGTATTTTTACATAAAGATGAAGTATATATGTCCATTCTGTTTACCTCCCCAGTAAGAGCTGACAAATCTGAGTGAAAGTGAAAATAACAGTGCCTCATCTCAGGTGGGTTTTTTTTGTTTGTTTGTTTGCTTGCTTGTTTGGTTTTTTATGTTTTTTTTTCATGTATGTTTTTCTTTTTGAAATTAATATTTTTTTTATTTTTTTATTTTTATTTTTTATTTGCATTTTATAATTGCAATAAATAACAAGGCCAAATGTAAAAATCACACTCCTCTGCCATCCCTTGTCAGTATTTGCTCACTTCAGGTAGCTGGACTTTAACTTGTCCTAGCACTTGCCATGCATACTCCTTTTCTCTCTGGGAGCTGGGCAAATGATTGACAGCAGCAACCAGAGGGGTATGAATATATTGGATATATGTGTCCAGCATTGCAATGAAATAATGGTAGTGACTAACAACAGAATTACTGATTTATTATCCATTTGGTCTTAAAATAGGATGTAGGACATGTTGTTATTTTTTTGGCTTTTTTTGTTGTTATTTTCACTATGAGTCATTCTGCATATATATGGTACTTCTTATAGGCAGCCACATTTGAGAAAACATACACTTTATTTGAATCATTATTTTTTAACTCATTCCCTGTAGAGATAAGAGTAGCCGATGAGTATGATATGCCATATTAATTTCACAACAGTGAATTTCATAGTATACATATATATAATATATAATGATTTATGAGGAATCCTAGCTCTTGCCTGTGTTGAAGAGATTTTCAGTTGGACTTTGATCATTATTTTTTTATTCTGATCCAAAAGGAAAAGTCTTTTACCAAGGCTAAAATACTGATTACTGTAATTTCTCTCTCACAGCAGTGGACCTCCAATTAGTACATCTATAAAACTAAGTATTTAATGGGAAATAATATAAATTAGCAATGTTTGAGAAAAAGTAAAAACAAAATCATAAGAAGGCCCAAATTAAAGTAAAATATACTTAACAATTTGCTGTATAGATGAGAATTCCTTCATCTGTAAGTCTCAATGTTTAGAATGGCACTAAGCAACATAAGTTCAAAGACCTCTAAACACTTCCAGATATCTGAAACTCCTTTCTCAAACTTTTGGCATCAAACTTTGAAGTGTATTCTTTTTTAAATAAACAGATGCAACCAAGAATGTTTTACTGATCAACATGGCCAGTGTTTCCAGAAACAAGACCTTTGAATTCTAGTCTTGCTTCTACTAATAAATTTCTAGTTTATGGTCACTAACAAATAATGCTACCTTTTGTTGATTTGCTTTCTTAAATTGAAGGGAATAAATGGACTAATGCCCATTGTATCTTGCTATTATTTTTATATAAATTGCTTTTTTTGTTTCTTATGAAATATTGTGCATTTCAAAAAAGGGAATTGAAGAACATATATATCCAGAACCAGTAATGTTAAACCTGACTTAAAAATATTAAAATCACAGAGAGAACAGAAGCATTAGGCACTAAGGGATCTCATTTCCACAATCAGATTTTATTTTCTTCTTTCCTCTATATAAACATTTCAAAATACAATTGTGCATATCACTTGCTTATTCATCTTGATGGTGCATTTACTTACATGTACAAGATCAATATGGTTATTACCACTTAATATTAAAAAGAGCCAGTTTAGGAAGGGAGGGTGTCAAGAGGATGGAGCCAGGCTCTCCTTGGCCGAGCCAAGCAATAGGACAAGAGGCAATGGGCAGAGAGTGACACACAGAAAATTCCGCCTGAATATGAGGAAGAAATTTATGGTGTAGATGACCATGCACTGGAACAGGCTGCCCAGAGAGGCTGTGGAGTCTGTCAGTGATGATATTCAAGAACTGTGTGGACATCATTCCATGCTCTAGGATGACCCTGCCTGAGCAGGAAGGTTGGACAAGATGACCCACTGCAGTCTCTTCAAACCTACCCATTCTGTTATTCTACGATTTTATTTTTTTTTTAAGGTGAAGTTGGATCCTTAACAAACTGATATGCAGAGTTGCCAAGAAGTCAAAGTTGTACTTTATAAACTTTTCTATATTTAAATTGCTAAGTAAGGACTGAGGAGAAATCTGTATGTAGAAGAATTGTATAAAATTCTGATATATTCTTAAGCTATTTCTAGTATTAAAAAAAAGGATTGCCATGCCTATGAACAGCTGAAATACATTTTCTACCACAGGTGTAGTGCTGGAGGGGAGGCTGCAGGAGAAGTGGGGGTTTTTAGGGTTTTTTGTTTGAAGGTTTTGGGGATTTTTATTTTTATTTTTTATTTATTTTGACAGCAAGTATTCCATTGGAGTATCCAACTAGTCAGAAACAATACGTTTTGACAAAAATGTTGATAGAAAGAGATGGTTCTGCTTCCTTATAATTTTTATACCTGATAAGTGAGTTGACCTTACTTAATTGGATTATTTACCGTAGAAATTACCTACCTTTTTTATTTATAATTTTTATGTTACATTCTACCTTTTTAATACTGTATTTGTATTTAATACTGTATTTAATACTGTATTTCAGGAAAATAGCAATTTGAATATTTTATTAATTATAAACATATGTAAATTTAGACTTTTTCTCAGAATAAATTCTAATCCATTCTCTGTTTGTAGGTATGTGTACAGAAGTCTGAGTAGCAGTAAATGGAGAAGAGGCCATGCATCATAAGGGCCATTAAGCCTGTGTTTCAATGACAGTAGAGGCCAAGTCCATATATTTCTCTAGAAAACAACAATTTTTTTTTTTGAATTTCAATCCTTGTGTGTAGAAGCTGAATGATGTCAACATGTGGAATAAGACAACGTTCTCATGGGACCATGATCCTTTGTCCACCCTGCTGGAGAACACATAAGACTCTTTTCCCCTCAAGGCTTAATTTGCTTTCTACTACGTTGGATTTGTGAATGTCAGCAATGGAATGATTGCAAAACCTTTTAAGATAAAGTTTGGCATGCATACACACACAGAGATATGCATACATACACATGTATGCATGTATACATACACAGGTATACCTACACATGTATGCATACATACATGCAGCAATCATAGCATCTTTCTTAATTAAGTCTCTGCTCACAGTCATCTAATGAACTTTAGCTAAAATGAGTATTCTCCCTTTTATATATTTTATATGCAATGAAATATTGCTGTAAGATGTAAGAAATATCATAGCTCATCGCATTTCAAGAGAAATAAAAAAAAAAGTAATTTTTGTACTGCAAAATTGTACTGAGGAATTGTACTGCATATATTATGACTTTGATAGAATCATTAATTATAATTTTGCCTCAAGAAAATGAGACTCAAGGTTGACCTTATTGCTCTCCACAAATACCTGAAACAAGGTTGTAGCCAGGTGGGGATCAACCTCTTCTTCAAAGCAAATAGTGACAGGACAAGTGAACATAGCTTCAAGATGTGCCAGAGAAGGTTCAGGTTGGACATTAGTGGGAATGTTTTCATGGAAAGCGTTGCCAAACTTTGGAATAAACTGTCCAGGGAAGTGCTGGAGTCACCATACCTGGAGGTGTTCAACAGATGATTGGACATGGCATTTAGCTGACAAGGTGGTGATTGGCCAAAGAATTCTGCAAAGTCCTTGGCGCATGCACTATAATGCATGCAAATAATGACACATATACCCAGAATACTTCCTAAGAAACCTCAAAGCTGACTTGAAATCAGGAATTAGACTTTTCTTTAAAGTTCAGTAGCTATATATAGTTATAAATTGACTTTTCACATCTAATAAAGAAATTACTGGAGACAATTTCAAAGAGGACATGTCTCAACTGGGAACCATATGTTTAGGTACTTACGGTTGTGAGAGACTGAAATGTTAAAAGTTAATAACTCAAACAATCAGCCACTTGCAAAAGCAGCAGGTGCTTTGCTGAGGCCAGGTTTGCACCACCCAGCTGAAAGGGAGGAGAAGGGTTTTTGGGTGTGTGGTGGTGAAACCTCTGACCTACACAAGAACAGCCCAGGTGCAAAGTGGGTGTACACCCATCACCAGAGGATGACCATTGCAAACCAACCTGTGTTTAGATAAATCACTTGATCCCTGAGATTGATTGTGTCCCTGATAAACCAGGACTGATGTCATCAACAAACCGTTTTCTGAGCCAGATAAAGGAAAAAAAACAAAACAAAACAAAACAAAACAAAACAAAAAAAAACAAAAACAAAACAAACAAACAAAAAAAACAAAAACAAACCAAAAACAAACAAACAAAAAAAAGCAACAAGAAGCAGAACCTGCAAGGTGGGATAATACTTTTTATCATGTCAATGTCCTCACTTCCCCATAAGACTCAGGTGTAAAACTGCCCCTGCGCCCACCTCCCCAGAAGAGGTATCAGGATATTCACACCTAAGGCTGAAGGTATTCATTTCTTCTGATAAAGCACAACTGTCTCAACTACACTGGCATGAAAAACAGTGGTCATATTTTAGAAGGTGTCATAAACCATCAAAGACCCCCAAAACACCCTGAGACTTATTTCTGGGGCCTTCCACCAGGTATCTGTTGCATCAGACAGAGTAAATCTTCCGCCCCAGAGAGGGTACCTGACCATTTCTCCCAAACCATAGCACATAATAACCTTTTTGTTTCCCCACACCTGATGATCAAGACTTTGACTATCACTTCAACTAATGAACATTTAAATTGCAACAATCAAATCTTGTCACTGTATCTACAGGCGGTGATATCTTCCCTGTCCACCATCTACCATTATTTATTCTTTCTCTTTCTTTGTCTTATACATTTTCTTAATTGATATTTTTATGCTTTTATATTGTTATATCTCTACCGTTAATAACTAAAACAGCTATATACCTCTTTTGAGGTATATATGAAATTATTCTAGAATAGACCTGCCACATATATAAACACCAGTCATTCAGTGTTGTTTCACTCTAATCCTCCCCTAGGGATCTATTAACAAGAACCTCAGTTACTCCGCCCTTAGGGATTAGTTAGAACAAGGATAGATAAAAGGGAAGTACATAGTAGACCTGTTCCCAAAGGATTATTATTATTATTATTCTCCTCTTTGGTAGATAGCCTTGATTTTATATATCTTGGTGTATCTACAAAATTTTGTTTTCCCATAAAAATTGTGATTGTGATTTTTTTCGTGATTCAATCAGCAATTTTTAGCCATAGATTTGCTCTTTGGGAAGAAGGGTGGCAGATTCACTGCTAAGACAGGCATCATAATTGAAAATTGTTGTCTCTTTTTGGTATTTGCTTGTTAAATTGCCCTTGGAAATAAAGCACTTTGTTGATAGATCTATTCACAACAACAACAACAAAAAAAAGTTTGTGCATCTCCTTGTCACATTTGAGAAAGCGCAAAAAGCTTTTAATTGCAAATCCTTTTGGAAGCATCCAGGTTAAGATATTACGTGGCTTTGTAGTGCTTTGCACTTGAAAATAAATGATTCTCAGACTGAAAAAATAATAGAAAGAAAAATATCAGAATGCAAATGTGAATCTTGAAGATTAAATGGAAAGAATAAAGTAACTGAAAATAGCTGAAAGAACAAATATACATATGTTTAAATTTATTAAAAATAATAAAAAATAATGAAAACTATTTTCTTCACTGGCATTCAGAGATTTGTAAATTCATATTTATTATATGATAATACAGGTTTTATGCAAATGTTTTCTTTGCAATCCAAACAATAACAGCCAATATTTTCTGGGTCAATGTGAAATGTCTAATGTTTGTGTAAGCACTTGCTCTATTCAGTTTTGATTCTGAGTTATGTCATTGAATCTGATTTCTGTTAGAGCTCAATTTACATCAATCACCTCGAATCCCTGATCACAAATATTTCTGTAAACTACACAGTATGCACTCTGTGATACGAGTTCATAGTGAATCAAAATTCAGGCAGTATTTATTTCCATAGTAAGATCACAACTAAAAGGACAATTTCCCAAGGAAAAAAGTCATCAGGGAAATATTTGCATTTTGCAGTTTATGTAAACTACTTTATAGCCCAGAGAAAGCTCCCCTTACCTACAAGTCTCCAAAATTCTAACATACAACCCAGTAATTTGAGAAAGAATAGATCTTTGCAGATCATTATTAGAAGTGTATGTATCATTCAACATCATACCTCATCAAAATTTATTTCACAATTTTATATGGAGTTGAAACTAATCTGCAGTCCTATATTTTCATGCTTCAAAATTGTGTTTATCCTGTATTTTCCATTAATATTATGCAGGGGGGAAATGCGAACATGGCTTTAAACTATAAAATAGTTAACTAGCTTTTTTCATTTTCACTCACAAATAGAAATTTATTAGTCATATATTTAGCTGTTAAGAAGACTTGCATAAGAAGGAACAGGATTAATTGTGGAAATGTAGCACATAATTGCCCTTTTTGACTGAAAAAAGTCACTTGAAAAGGAAAGTAATGCAACTGTATACTGAAAAAAAGTTACAGTAAATGATAGTAGTACATGCTTAATGTTTAGGTTATTTGGTTATTTCCTGTATTTATTAGGAGTAGCTGTGGACTTTTCTGTTTCTTTGTTTTTTTTTCCCAGGTAGTAGCTTGATATATGTAGTATATAAAAGCTTCTTCCCAAAAGGCATAGTGTGATCATACTTAACTCACACACAAAAAAGAGAAAGAATTAAAAAAAAAAAAAAGGCAAAAAAAAGCAAAGCTACACAATTAATGTAACAGATATTTCTATTTCTACTGAGTAATCCATTGACTTCAAACATGTTAAAATTTCCGCCACATAATTTTATTTTTTTTTTTTAATTAAAAAAAAGAAATGTTTGGAAACACATAAAATGCCTCTCTTATTGTTTTTAAGTTGTTAATAACTTCATTAACGTCTACTATTTCACAAACAACATCTTAAAGTGAGGAAACAATTCAATACCATTTACTTGTCTTCTGTTAAAGAACTTGTTATGTATATAGTAATGTTTCTCTCTATCCTCAAATTCACTCTGTTTACCCTTGCAATGTGCAGTAGGAGAAATTATTGCAAGGACAATTTTGGAAATATTTCAATAAAAATATTTTGGTTTCATTTGTTTGTAATTGTAACTATAACAATTTAAACTGTATGTCTCTTGAGGATAAACTGGTTTTCTTCCAGAGAAGTAAATTTAGTGTTCCCCATAAAAATTAATTGTTTTGACCGTCTTAAAAATAGCTATGAAGCCAACGTATTTGCAGAGGTTCCTCATAGATGACAGCATGTCTTTATGGGCACAAGAGAGTCTTCTGTGGTTTTGATGTTAATGAAAAAGCCTCTGAAAATGTTTCTGAAATGAAAACAGGCTTAATATAAAAGCGAAGGAAAGACTGGTGATAGAATATTCACAAAAGAAAGGCTAAGAAATAAGTAACAGAGAAAAATTAGACATAAGACAAAAAACAATCCAATACCACAACAAAGATAGATTTTCTAGCAAGTGTGCTGTGCAGCACTTCAAAAGCTCTGGCATCCTGATGGTCTAAATAAAAAATATATCCAAAGAAGGAGGTGGCTTCTTGGGGGTTTCCTTCCCATTGAAACAAGGATTCAGAAAGAAGGGTTTACATCTATCAATGATCTTGGCACAAAATCGAGATAAATCTAGGGTACACTTTGAAATCCCTATGTGTAACAGTTACCGACAAGCTGATATCTTCAGTCCATTCAACATGAAAAGATCAGTTGTGACTGAAATAAAAACAAATTTATAAAAATGTTCTGCTAGGCCCACTCAGAATCTGGGTTTTTTTGCTGTCAATAGATATTCATGAAGCCCTTTCAGAAGAAATGAATGTCATTTCTCATCCATATTTTAGCCTAGGTTTTCAGAGTTGTTTTTGCTATGTAAATAAATTACACAATGTTTACAACTGTCAACACAACAAAACCATTGTTTTCACTAGATTGTAATTTGCACCTTGTCTTAACAGAGCTGACATGCTTTCTTGGGATCTGAAAGAATCACTTTGAGGTTGATCTAACAGGGAACACTTGTTCTCAATTCTGTCAGTACAAAAATACATCAACACCAAAATAGCTGTCATGTTTATTACTCAAATTATGTAAGTCAACTGAGGAAGCCCTTATTTACATCAATAACTACAAAATGATACAGTAGTAAGTAATTAGAAACCAGTGGTACCGTTAAACAATATTAAGAATCCATTAGACAGTTATTATAGAGATGTTAAAATAATTAACCAAAGTGAATACTAATAATCTGTGGCTATCTAACTAACTATTTTAAGGGTTTTAAAAAACTAATTTGGTATTTTTATATTGGCATGCCACAGAAAATTAAAGAGGAACAAGCATTTCATTTCTTCTCCCTTTACAAAATCATTAGGCTTCTACTTTGCCTCTCAGGTTTATCTTAAAATCTTTGAGCTTTTGCAAATTAATGTAACAATCTGCTCTTAAAGCTATGTGTTGAATGAGAAAAATTCACAATGGAGAACAAAATGGCATAGTAGATTTGGGAATACGTATCCCCTGTATAAGATCCCTATGCAATAGTACAAATTTTGGTGGTTGTAGATAGAGAGAAATATAATCACATGACCTGTCTCAGAACACTATTTGTGCTTCTGTCTGATGAGAAATAATAATAATAAAAAAATATTCTTGTTCCTTGTTTTACAATTGGTAATTTAAGATTTAGATTTTTTTTTTGTCACTTTCCAATTTCATCTTTCACCAATACTAAAGTTTGTTTTCAATTTTTATTTTTCAGTATTGTTTGGTCTTACTGAGCTGCAGCATTTTTGTCCAAAAGTAATTTTAAAATACAAAGTAATAAATAGATATTTTTGTATTATGAAAAAGAAGATGCAATGTTTTGTGTTCTTTAAATGATTCTAAGGACAGAACATATAAATAGCATGTCATGAGGTGGTATAGTCATTTTCATATCAGAGAAAAAATTTCGAGGAAAAATATCTATTTGGTATTTTTAAACTCGGACATGTTCCCTTCCCTTCCCTTCCCTTCCCTTCCCTTCCCTTCCCTTCCCTTCCCTTCCCTTCCCTTCCCTTCCCTTCC
>JAWWMO010000138.1:52505039-52525675 GCA_035047845.1 Dendrocincla fuliginosa
CCTCCCTGAGCCTATATAAGTCCCATGCTCCCCGAATAAAGTGTTCCAGCTTTCACCCCCCCTTGGCTGTGGACCATGTCTTTCTCCACCCCCTCGGGATGCGGCAGGTTGGGGTTTTGGGGGAAGAGGGAGGAGCAGCAGGGAGGGGGAAACTCTGTGGAGAAATCACAAGTTTCATTAGATCTTTTAAAATGTTTCTTTCCCTAATCAGTTGCAGTGATCCTAATCAGAAGAGCACTGTACATCAGGAATTAGTGATCCACAAAATGCTGAACATGAATAGGCACAGGCCTGTGCTCTGCATGTGTATGTCTTGGCCATCAGACCTGTTGCTCTTTACTGCAAGATAAAGTCAGTCAGCAAATCCTGATGGAGAAGCCTGTAGATGTTCCCACTGGGTACCAGTGATATGCTCCCTGTGTATCTGTCTTCATCTTAAAGCAAAGCAACATTTTCTCATGTGAACACTTGACAGTAAAAATGTTTGACAAGAATGTTTTCTGCTAAGAAAGTCCTATAAGAGCTCTAAGTACCAAAATTGTCTATAAAAATATTTTTGTATTCATTATTCAGATATCTCAAATAAAAATAAAGGCATAACTGATTTTTTTTTTCTAGGAGAAAAAGTTCATACATAATTTTACACTGTTTCTTAGATTTTCATAAAAAATCAGTTTTAGGCTTAGGCTTAGAATGGTATGGAATTTGCCCAACAGGTGTCCTGTAGGTCTCTTATGGAAACTGGAGTCCAAAATTAATTCAAGAAAGGTTTTTCTGCACTTTGGTCAGTTTCTGACTGGAGTTGTAGAATCCCCACAGGATTCTACAATCTTCAACTCAATCTGAAGTTGCACTGACTGTTCCATGTTTACCTTGCATTTCACTTTTTTGCAAAATTTGTAACATAGAAAGGTTTAGAAAAAGGCGACTGTCAATTCGGAAAGGAAAATAGTAAAAGAAATAATAGAACTGAAGCTATTTTAAGTGCATGGTACTGAACAAATTCTGAATCTTAGAATAATAGAATATCCTGAGTTGGAAGGGACCACAAGGATCATTGATTCCAATGCTGAGTACTTGCCAAATGCCTTAAGCCTTCATCATAATTTTAAAGAGCACAGGGCATATAGGAGAAAAAAAAGAAAAAGCCCTCTTCCAGATGGCAACAAACCCCGCTCCCCTCCCCCAAAACCAAACCAAAACCGATAAACCTGAATAGAAACTATACTGGTTTTGATCGTTATAAAGTTATTTAATCAAAGCAGTTTGTATGGTGCTATGTTTGTGTTTGTGATAAAAACACTGTTGATAATACAGGGATGTTTTAACTGTTTCTAAGCAGTGCTTCTACAGTGTCAAGGACTTCTTAGTTTCTCATGCTGTTCCACCAGTGAGGAGGTTGGGGATGTACAAGAGGTTATAAGGGGATGCAGCTGGGACCACTGAAACAACGGACAAAGGGATATTCCATACTGTATGACATAGTGCTCAACATTAATACTGAGGGAAAGGACGAATGGGATGACTTTAAGAATGATGGAATTTTTCTTTTTGAGTAACCATTTCATGGGAGAAAACCCTACTATCCTGGAGATGGGTCAACAACGACCTGCTGACAGGAAGTTGTAAATTAGTTTCTTGTTTTGTTTTCCTTGCACATTCAGCTTTTATTTTACCTATTTGTTTTTTATCCCAAATAGTGAGTTTTCTTATTTTTAACATTTTGATTTTCATGTCCATCTCACTGTACTGTGTGTCAGCTGAGTGGTGCTTATCTGCCTAATGGGGTTAACACAGAATAACTCCAAACCAAAAATCACTGTGACTTGCACAGTCTTCTGTCAGTAAAAAGATACCTCCTTTCTGATTCTTTAATATTGGCATTCAGAAGGATGCTGCATGATCAGTACTATAACTGACAGCAAATTTTATAGGCCCTGTAGACACAGAAGGAGGGTTTTTTTACATCAACAGCATTTTGCCAGATTTTTTTTTTAATCCAAATTGCTCTCCAAAGGAAAAAGAAAAATGCCTGTCCGTTCCAACTTAAAAAAGGTAACAGTCTTGTTATGCTCCAGTAGCATGTCAAAGATTAAATGAATCATTCAAGTTCTAACATTGCTTTAAAGTTCATTTCTTTCTTTTTGACAAAGATGTATGAGAAACCAAAAAATGTATTCTGTATGTGTCATCTGTTTCAGCCTTATCTAAACAAGAGGAAACTCTGTTAAAACAGGAAATTTATGATTTCTTCCTGACCTTTAGGAACTCTTTTATTCTGTCTGGTTTTAATAAATTAGATTTAGCTTTACTCTCAGACATGGTAAAAGAAACCTCCAGGCTCACACAATAATACAAAGATATTGATAAAAGCTTAATTTATACAAAAGAATGCCTTAGTAGAGTCCAATGCAGAATCCCAGTCTACATGCCTGCAAATTTTAAAAACCAAAGAATAATGGAAAGAAGCATTTCACCATCATTCTGTTGAATATAACAATTTATTTTTTGAATTACTTCAATGCTGTAACTATGTGTAACACTGTCTAAACATAAAGCAGCGATTCACAAACTCCTTAGATGTGTTAAATAAATCAACAGAGCAGGAAAATATTCTATACCATAACATGATCTAAACCTGAACATTCTTAAAATTAAATTCTGTGTATCACTATAGAGAAATAAATTTCTCTACTAATTAATATGTCATAGTTTTTTTTTTCTTGAAATTGAAAGACTGTGATGTTTATCAACATGCAGTGGTGTTTGTTCATTACATTGATTTTTGCTATGGGATCCCACAATTTGGAATAATTATGAAAGAAACAACAGAAACAGATTTTTGATTGTTCATTGTTTGTGGCATCTGTGGAAATATGTCAGCTTGACATATTATCAACTGTTATCAACTGATAACAAATCAGTTATCAACTGATAACAAGCTTTATTTAAAATTTAGAGAAAACAGTTGTGAATTATAAACATTGTTTATAATGGCACTTTGTAGTTTACATAATTATATTCTGTGAAAGAAAGGAGGCAAGCTTGGTCTGACTTCATTTTTCCATTAGAAAAGATTCAACTGTCTTCATCCCATGATACCAGCTGCACTGTGCTTTGTATGAGATCACTGTACTTAATTTCAATAGCCTGCAGAAAGAGTTTATTTTTTAAGTGCTGTCTTTTGCGGATGTGCCAAGGGAAAGATAATTTCAGTTTCTCTAATCATATGCAGAAAGCTAGTCCTCTTCTGAAGCTTTACTTTGCATGGTGCTTCCAGAATAGCCCTGTATAGAAATCATGGTTTCAAACTGAAGTACATTTGAAGTCAGTCTGTTTCCCATAAGGATTCATCAAAAGTACTTAGAATTTGGACTAAATATGAATATTTTTTTGCTCACGGGTATACTAAATGCTATTTGAAAAGAATGTGTGTATAAAGACTTTCCAAATAGAAGAGTAGTATTTTAAAAAATGGTATTAAGTGATGACAGGAACATAAAACTTGTTTCACCAAAACTTTTAAAACCCGTTGTACTTGCATAAAGAACTTTGGGCACTCAGCCCAGACCTACAGTGAATACAACAGAACAGATTTTCCTTTTCCAAGGTAAATTCTCATCCTGCTATTTTAACTTGAGCTAAGCACTTATGAAATAAAGTCTATGAATTTGTAAACCTTAAACCCTGTCTGCTTATCTGAAAGAATAGTACATGTATTTCCCTCATCACAAATGTTTAAAAATAAGCCTGTAGTTTTATTTTGTGTTTCCATTACACAAGAGATAGTCTTCAAAGTAATGTCTCTTGAAACTACCATTCTATCCCGTGAATTTTGAATGAAGATTTTTAACTTCTTGACAATACAGATGTTCAATTAAATAATTCTTGCTCACAGACTTTACTCATTGTTTGGACTTAAAATCTCTTTATTAAACTGAAAATCAGTTTTAGATAACTTATACCCCAAACTCTGGGAAATAATTGGAAAAGTGTTAATTAAATTGTCCAATTGGCAAAATATTTAAGATATTCAAAATATAAGTCTCACATTTTATTTTAATAAAATAATTAATAAAAATATTAAATGTACAAATATTTAAATAATCTCTGATTTTTTTTTCTTGTTGCAAATAAGTATTTCTGATTGTATCTTTGTTTTTGAAGGCAAATTAGTTACTTTTTTGGCTAAACCCAATAAAACTTGGAAGTGTATATGCATGTGCATGGAAATAATTTGAAATTATTGAAATCCAGTTAAGATAAGGAAAACATATTAGATTAAAGAAGGGAACAGCAATGGAAGATTCAATCAATTTTATTGTATGGATTGGACAGCAAGACAGACCTGCACGCTATGACAAAAAAAAAACCTCAAAGAATTCACAACATAAATAGGAATAGCAGTAGTAAATGCAACTATATATAAAATACATTGCAATCATAAACTTATTATGTGAAAATACTACCTTAGTTTGTACAACATAAACAACCAAGACAAAGTAAGTTTTCTAATCTTAAAATATTTTTTGAGCCTTGAAATGAAGGAGCAGAGAAATAATGAGACCGTTTTTTAATGTTAATCCTTTCTTAGAAGATTAGAAAGTAAAACTAGCAGAACAGATCCTGCCTATTTCTTAGAGCAAGCCTTTAATCACATTATAATGCAGCTAAATGTAGATTGGTTGTGTGCCTATTTAATTATAATTAAATGCTTGCAACACATGTGTCAGTGACAATATCCTTATTTCTAGACATCAACACTAGGATATATGTCTAATGATGATTCCACACTGAAGCAGTTGGGAAGTGTCTTGAACATAGTCTCGGATACATAATAGCTAAGAAAATGGTTTGCAGAGGAAAAAAAAAAATCAAAAAACCCAGAAAACCAGTATTTTATAACCAACGACTGGGACAAGTGCTGAAGTGACTGTCTGTGACACTTATACGCTTTAATAATACACAGATTTAACATTAAGAAATTTTCTCTAAATTAAAGTGTCCTCTACATCTTAGGTTATTTTTCAAGAGGAAGTGATGTACAAAACCCACTTATTTCAGTAACACTGAAGTAGAGTTAATATGCCAAGTTTACCTCTCAAACAGTAAAATGTGGTAAAAATATGTAATAGTATTTATTAGCTGGGAATCTTTTCTCCACATTCTTGGTTTCCTTGTCAGACATGGACTCAGTGAAACCTATACCTTTTTAATTAAACTATAGCTAGAAAACAAAATTTTTCATTCTAGGAATGTTGTTATAATGTAGTAATGCCATACCAACACATAGGTGACCATGCCAGTTATGACAGTTGAGAAGATCTGAGTTCAAAGTTCTAGTCTAGTTTAGGTAGAGTAGATATTTTCATCTGAATCCTATAGACATGCTACAGTTATTGACAGAATTCCCACCATCCTGTGGTATAGCTTCCTTCATTTTTATTCTGACAAAAAAAGGTTTGAAATGTCTTAATCCAATCAATGTTCTAAACGTGAATATCTGAAGTCTTGGAAATGATTCTCTTCCAGCTTCAGCAATAACATGTGGTTGTTTCTACAAAATGATTTTTCTTCCCTCTGAGGACTAAACTGTTGCTGTGTCACAAGGAGATCACTGATTTCCGTGGCTGTGATGGTGACACAAATAAAGGTAGCGAAGCAGCAAAGAAATGCCACAAAACCCGGCAGATCAAGCAATGTATATGTAAATAGATTATACATATCTGCTGTAATTAATATATGGAGCTATTTGAAGTAACTGTCTATACACAATCATCACTTAATGCAGCTAAGACATGGCCTATGTCAAGTTGTCTAAAGATGTAGATAGCTCTTTTGAAACAGCCTATGCAGAACTTAATTCAGTCTGGAAGTGTTAAAGGCTTACTCTGAAGGGTTACATCTGGTAGTCAATCTACAAC
This sequence comes from Dendrocincla fuliginosa, assembly GCA_035047845.1. NCBI lineage: Eukaryota > Metazoa > Chordata > Aves > Passeriformes > Dendrocolaptidae > Dendrocincla > Dendrocincla fuliginosa. Next base: position 52,510,964 of record JAWWMO010000138.1, read on the forward strand.
AGTTAAGCTGATGAATGTTGGATGTCCACCAATCCTCACATAACTGAGACTGTAATTCCTATGTGTGCCTTCTTCAGATAAACAAATTGTTAGGAGAAAGATAAAGGGTATTTTTTTGATATTTCTGAATTACCTGGCTGCAACATCATTTAGCCCTATGTGAAATAATATAAATGGGTGATAGTCTGCAGTCTTTACCAGGCCTGGCACCTCTGTGACATCACATAGTGAGCTTCCACCTGGCAGAAAAGTTTTCTAGGGATATTGTCTGGGCAACAAATAGGAGCTTTGGTGCCTCTAGGCAAGGATTGTCCAGTTAGAGAATATTCTGGTGAGAGTAGTTGTAAAGCAAGTGGATCACTTTGTATAGTTGACCTTTCCTGGGTCTAGCCTGGTACTAACTCTCCTTTCATTCTCCAGCCCCGAGGCCTATTATGTAGTGGCACTTCAGGATGAAGGGGAGGACTCTTTCTGCTCCAAGCAGAGACAATTGTTCAGTCTTCTTTGTCTTGAGAGTTGGTGGGGTTTGTCACCTCAAAGAAGCAAGATTACTTTCCCTTTTCAACGTCTGAAAGCAGGGCTGTCACTCAGCTTCTGACATTCAAGGATTTCACAAGTGGACCACTTGCTGGATAAGGAATTGGCTCAAACGAGTTGCAATCTACGGCTTGATATCTGGGTGGAGGTCAATGACGTGTGGTTTTCCTCAGGGGTTTGCATGGGGACCAGAATTGTTTAAATCTTTGTCAGGGACATGGACAGTGGGATTGAGTATATCCTCATCAAGTTTGTGGATGACACCAAGCTGTGTGGTGTGATTGACACTTTAGATGGAAGGGGACCATCTAGAGTTACCTTGTCAGGCTAAACAGGTGAGCCCATGCAAACCATACGAAGTTCAACAAGATCAAATGTAAGGTCCTGCACCTGGATTGGGGCAATCCCAAGCACAAATAGAGGCTGGGAAATGAGTGAGCTGAGAGCAGTCCTGCAGAGAAAGACTTGTGGGTTATGGTGGCTGAAAAGCTGAATATGAGCTGGTATTGTGTGCTTGCAGTTCAGAAAGCCAGCTGGATCCTTAGCTGCTTCAAGAGAAGCATGGCCAGCAGGTCAAGAGAAGTGATTTTCCCACTCTACTTTCATAATTCCACCTGGAATACTGTGTCCAACTCTGGGGTCCTTAATTTATAAAGGATATGAACCTGTTGAAGTAAGTCCAGAGGAGGATCACTAAGATAATTAGAGGACTGTAGTACCTCTCCTATAAATACTAGATGAGAAGTGCGTTCTGTTCAGAGTAGAGAAGATAGGGTTCAAGGCAGGAGCATGAATGATGCTTTAGCCTTTCTTTTCTACCCTACCTTTATAGAAGTTCAGTCTCTTGTCCCTACGTTTGTTATTTATTTAAAGGACAAAGACAAGTGACCAAAGACATAAAAGTATTGTACACTGATCTCATAGTAAAAGAAGAAAAAGATTTTTAAAGCTCTGCAAGATTTTTCAGTGCATCTTTAAAACAAAACCAAAAAAAAAAAACTTTTTGATTTATAGTTGGATATTTTTTAGCTAGACACACTTTCACACATTTCAGGTGTTGCCACTTGCATATATTTTCAGGTTTTATTCTAATGAGGGTTAGATAAATGACTGACCTACATTTGGAAAAAAAAAAAAAGGTTTACTTGGGATAAATTATAGTCTAGAGCATTTTCAAAAGGTTGTCTGAATTCTCACAAGCAGATCTATTATGACAGACTGATGTCAGTACCTCACATTTGGCTCAGAGGTACAAGTAAGCAAGAAAAGCAAACCAATCTGGCTTCAAACTGACTGTTTCAATCACCAGCTGGCTAAGACCACTAAACTATACATTTCCCAAGGAAAGATTATAGAGTAAAAAGCCCTAATCCCCATACCATCTCCAGATTCTCATGAATTAATGCATTAGTTCATAAATAAATTACATATTCAAACCTCTGCCTAAACTATGTTCAGTCATTTTCTTGCATCCCTATGGGTAACTGAGTGTTCACTCCGATTTTTTTAATTACTAGTCAACATCAGAAGGAACAGTGAATTTTCTCTCTTCCCTCCCCCAATATGTACCCTGATACAGTTTTAGTAAAACCAGATGAATGGAGGGATAGCAATGAATGGACTACATTTTTACTTTTTCCTGAAATAACGTTTATTAATTTTTGAGACTTAAATGTTAAAAGTCACATGCTAATGACAAAAAGATAAGGACACTTAGGTTATTAAAATGTTTAAATGGTATTTGTTCTTTTTCTATAACTTTCTAGGTGCCACTAGTGCAATATTCTCTGCTAGTTTTCATAATTCATACTGTCTGATAATTAAGGACAAATCTGTCAGTATTCAGTTTTCCGGAAAAAGTAATAGAGTAGGCAGCCTATGATATTGGTAGGCACCGTTTCTTTCTTTGGATGAAAAAAGAGTAATAGGACGGTTCTTTGTACCTGGTTGTATTGTTGAAGACTGCAAAAGATTTGATGATTTGACCAGCTGTTTTATTATGTCTTTCAGACTGAGGAGGAAATTTCAAGTCCTGGGGAGAAGTAGAATTTCATGTGTTTTCCTTTTGTTAACATCTACTACATGACTTAGGCAAATTTACATAGTTTGTGTTTCCAGGCATCAAATTCTTATGCATTTACCAGGTAGCCTGATCAAAAAAATAACTAAAAAAAAGTTCTCTTTTTCTAACATAGGCCAAGAAATGTTTCTGGGTTTCTTTTTAAGCAGAACAAATTAGTAGAAAAGCACTTCTAAGAGTTTAGTAAAATCTCGGATTATCCAGCCAGTTTCATTTTGAACCACAAATAAGCATAGTCTGTCAGGTGAGTCTGAAGAAAGTAAGTCACTGGATACTTAAGAACATGGGAGTGTTTTTCAGAAAGAAAGGAAAACCTCCTGCATTCAGGTTTCTAATCCACAAAATGAAGATGATCAGAGTACTGGGTCAACTCTTCTATGAAGACAAGCTGAGTGCATTGGGGTTGTTCAAGTTGGATAAGAGTAGGCTTTATGGAGCAGCCTTCCAGTACCTAGAGGGATGCAAGGTCCAATGTTCATGCAGGTAATCAGAAGGCTAAGCCACAAACTTTCAAGCAAGAAGGGAATTTATTTCACGAACACTGCACAGCTGCCAGAACTCACAGCTGGATGGCAAGAAACATACACACAGGCTGCAGGTTTTCTTGACTATATCTATTGAAGGGGCTTAGGCATGCACAGTGCTGTCTTCTGAGCTGTTCCCTTTCCCTCCTTCTCTTCTCTTCCTCCACTTGTAAGGAAAGGAATGCTTCTTTGCTTCTTCTCAGATAAGAGTTACTTGTCTTATCTAGCTTAGCCAGGAAACAGCTCTGAGGGAGTGTTGTGAGGGACCACAAGGAGTGGTTATTGTCACACATTCTCTCAACTTCTGTTTCTTTAAGCCAGGACAGGTTTCTTGATCAAAGAGAAGTTTCCAAGTCATTTACCTCCTAGACCATTTCTTGCACTGAGTCCTCTCAACTCCCTCAAGGAGGCTTAAGGAATGAGACCTACAGCCATGAGATATGCCATGAGATATGTGGCAAAGGCATTACTGTGGGCATGTGGCCTGCTGCTGAGTGTGATAGGTTTTCCGGACAGAGGCCACATGACTGTTATCACTGCAATTAGCCAAGTGGAAGAGGGAGTGATGCTAAGGTGTCACGGTTCCTTTCTGTCCTTGCAGAAAAGACCCACAGTCTTTGTAATTCCTCTCTTTGTAACTCTCAATGTCCCTCACTGACATATAAAGGGGCTGTCCCATCACCATTTAGGTCAGCTGTAACAGTTTACTTGACTAGCGTCTCACCTTCGCTTCTGCAAAAAAGTGTAAATCAGCATTTGAAATCCTCCATAGCAGAGGATGAGATTGCAAGCACTTTGGAGACAAGTTAACATGTTTGCTTCTTTCTCCTCTCCAAAGCTGGGACAATTCTTTGGTAGTATTTTGTTATCTGACTGCATTGTAGTATACCTCGTAATACATGTATATAATGCTACACACAAGTGGTTACAGCCATTGCAGGGTGTTTGGAACTAGGTCTTTAAGGTCACTTCCAACCCAAACCATTGTATGATTCTACAATCTAGAAGTCCTAGACAGACTAAGAACAGTTGAGGAAACAACTCACTTTGTTGTGGTACATTCAAAGGCTATGAACAGCAAGAAGACAGTTAATAAAAATCTTAACTTCTCTTATTAGGATGGATATTGATGAAGATATGTAGTGATATTTTGTACTTATATCTAAAGATATCTCAATGACCCCTATATTTAAAGAAAAACTTTTTAGACCCCCTCCAGCTGTATTGGTGACTAGTATTTTGCAGTCACACTGAAATGATGTATCCATTTGTCTTATATGTTCCCAGCACTATAAGCAGAAATTATATAAATAATTGTATAAATGTATTCTTCATAAAATGCCTTTTTTTTTTTTTTCTCATGCTCTTTTTTTTCACTTTTTTTCTGTCTTGGTTTTCCACTCACTGCAAAAGCTGGTATTTTTAGCAGAACGTTTTCTGGTGTCTTCCCTATTCTAATTAGAGATAACTATTTTTGGGACAGTTTTATAATGTCTCTTTTGCAAATGTTTTGTAAACTAATAAACACATGGTAAAATATTTAATGCAGGAATTAATAAAACATGGTATATGCCTTAAAAATTGAGGGTAGAGGCTCATATTTAATTTCCTTTTTTTTTTTCCAAGGAAAACAACAGGTTGGAGAGTGACCAGCAAACTTGACAAGTGATCTGGGAAATATTAGTTGAAGGCTTATCTTTCTGCTAATAAGTCATCCTTTTCTTCTCTACAAAATACTGATTAAAAAGTTCTAATAATGAGATAAACATATTTTTTTTTGGAACTACTTCAGGTTTTGTTTGTTTGTTTGTTTTTTAAATACAAGAAGACTGATTATCTAAGTGATCTAAAATGACAGAATGTTTGTAATCACTCTAGTCTAACAAGAAGTTTACATTTAAAAAAAAATCGTCAGTTTCTAAAGTTCATCTAAATCTAAATTAGTGTTTAAACAAGTCAGAAGTGTAGATTCTCCAGTATGTCTCACTCCTTTTGGAGAACAATTTTCTGGTCTTTTGAAATGGAGGAACACAAAGTTTCAAGAGATTTAGTCATTTCGCTCACTTTTCAGGCCCTGCAGATGCATATCATCAGGTCCCATGAATTTGTGTAGCTTCAGGTTTCTTAGATGGTCTCAAGCCTGATCTACTTCTACTGCAGGAGGTTCTTCATGTTCCTGGTCCTCACTTTTGTCTTCTTTGACTCGGGCTTTGTGCCTGGAACACTGCCTGGTGAACACCGAAGCAAAAATGTTATTGAGCACCTCAGCTTACTCCACATCCTGAGTAATCAGGTCTCCTGTTTTCTTTCTGTAGTGGGCCCACATTTTCCCTAGTTTTCCTTTTATCACCAAAGTACCTATAGAAGCTTTTCTTCTTTCCTTAGACATTCCTGGCCAGATTTCATTCTATCAGAGCTTTAGCATTCCTAACATGATCCATGACTACTTGAGCAATCTCTGTATTCCTCCCAGGCTACGTGTCATTCCTTCCACCCTCTGCAGGCTTCTTTCTTCTGCTTGAGTTTGTCCAGGAGCTGCTCGTTCATCCATGCAGACCTCTTGTCATTTTTGCCTGACTTGCTCTTTGTTGGAATACAGTGGTTCCAAGCTCATAGGAGGTGATCCTTGAATACTGACCTGCTTTCTTGGGCTACTCTTCCCTGCAGGGCTCTATCGCATGGTACTCTACCAAACACATCCCTGTAGAGGCCAAAGCGTTCTCTCCTGAAGTCCAGGATAACAAGTTTGCTGTATACCCTCCTTGCTGCCCTAAAGATCTTGAACTCCACTTTTTCATGGTCACTGCAGCCAAAGCTTCCCTTAAGTAATGAACTTAAAATGATTTTCACATTTGCATGGCAGATGAACTTAAACCTCTGTGACACTCGTTGGAAAAAAACAATACTGGTAAAATACTAACTGCCATATGTCTTCTAGAAATCTCTTTATTAAAATTCTGTAGTGACTTTGTAATTAATGAAATTCAACTTTTATATAGAGATTCGAAATTTTAGTCTCACACTATGTTAAACAGAGATCTCCATTTGCTCTATGTGATCTCTCATCCTGAAGAACAAATTTAAGTTTATCCTAAGTTTATCCACTTTTTTTCAGTTAGTGATATAGTAGATCTAGCAATATTAGTTGGCATCACCAAAAAAAGAAAAAAAACCAAGCATTTTGAAAGTTGGCTTGTCAGGCCATGACTCAATAAATACATACATAAATACATATGCACAACTCTGTGCTATGTAGTCTCTCATCAGAGCCCAACTAATACTGCAACACAGATAGACTGCCAGATCTTAGCTAATCAACTAAAAAGGCTACAAAATTAATTCCAATGTTATGCATTAAAATTATTGCATTTTTAATACACAAACATTGAAAAGAACATGAAAAGGACTTATATTTTTAGATAGTATATTTTGAAGGTAGTATCTCTGTGCTGTGATTATATAGTAATGGGTAAATATATTTTCCTAACATCACTGAGATTTAAGCCTCACCCAGGTGTTTCAAGTTACATATGATAATGGACACTGAATAGCAACTGTATTGATATTCACTATGTTCTTCCAGCTTTACTGTTGTGTGAATGGAATTACAGATTGACCCACAAATTATGATGTTTAAATCTGTATACATGTCATGGGAATTCTTATATTTAAAACAGAATGTCAATGTATTTCAAATCCTTTACCCATGGGAATTGTAGTTTCAATTTCTGTAATTTTCCAATTAAATAAATTAAATCAAGGTCTTAGTCCCCATGGGAACATACTTGTTAGCTATAGTACTGTATATTTTTTATTATCTCACAGTAGGCAGACATTTTGAGGTATCTTCATTAATATTCACAAAGTCCAGTAGCTTCCTGAATCCATCTCATACAAAAAGTCTAGGGAAGGTCAAACAGAGAGGTGAACCAGAGAAAATTAATTTCTTATTGGGGAAACAGAAAAAGAAACAGTTTCTGCACCCTGTCTCCAAAGTCACAGCTAGAAAGTACCAAGTTTTACACACAACAAGTGGGCTCACCAATCATTTTAGAAAGCAAGAGTGGTATTAAACTTTATTACTAAATAGCCAGGAGAATGTACTTTTTAAATATTTTGTAGTTTTCTTGAGTAGTTTATTAGATTTCATACAGAAAATTATAATTCATCTGTGGGACAGCTTTATAGAATTTAAAAATATATAAACATAAATTAGAACTAGCACAAAAATAGTGGCATATATGACTTGTTTACAAGAACAGGATATAAATAATGGACTGTGGTGGGTTGACCTTGGCTGACTGTCATACTCTGACTGACCCAACTCTTCAACAGGACAGAAAAAAATACAAGATAAGCTTGTGGGTTAAGATAAAGATGGAGAGATCACTGACCAATTACTGTTAAAGGCTAAACAGAATTGATTTAATTAATCTAATTTGTTGATAAAAATAGAGTTGGATGGTAAGGAACAAATAGAAAAACTTCAGACACTTCCTCCCACAACTCCCTTTTCTCCAGTCTCAACCTCAAGCCTTCAAGTTCAACTTCTCTGACTCTCACCCCAAGGGGTGCAGGGCTATGGGGAGTGAGGGATTGTGGTGAGTCCATAACAGTACCTCTCTACCACTCCTTCCTTCATGTTTACTCCAGCATGGGTCATTCCCATGGACTGCAGTCCTTCAGGATAAACTTGTTCAGGTGTGGGCATAGGCAGCAGTTCTTTCAGGAAATATCTGCCTGCTCTGGTTCTCTTCAAGCTACAGCATGAATATTAACTTCACCATGGTCCTTCCCAGAGTCTGCAGAGAAATCTCTGCTCCAGTACCTGCAACATCTCTTCCTCCTCCTTCTTCACTGCCCTTGGATTGCCCTTCTCTGCTGGATTGTTTCTCATACTTTTTTTACGTACTAACTGCCTGTGCAGTGTTTTGCCATTTGTTAAACATGTTTTCCCAGAGGCACCACACATTTGACTCACGGGCTCAGCTGTCTTGTTGTGTGGGTTCATTGCAGAGATGGCTGGAATGGGTTGTGTCCTGTAATTTAATAGGAATGTAAGAAATTTTCATACTTGTAACTAGTACTTTACATAGGAAATAAGAGAGAGAATTTAGGGACTACTTATGAAAATGCAAGTATCAGTTACATAAACCTGAAAGGGTACTACTTTTTGCATGAATGAATTCATATGCAGTTTCTAAGACTGTAATATTCTTTGTCTTTTATTTTTCTTAATTTAAAAAAAAGAATTCTCACAAATTCAAAAAGAAAAAAAAAAAAACACATAACCAAAGGGAAGAGAGTGTTTTAATCAAATAATAAAATCATATTGTAATCTGTATTGGTTTACTGCATCCACTCAATAATTTAAAACTTCTGTAATGTTGCAGGACTACATGGTGTAATAGGAACCAATCTTCAAGAGTAGTTTAATATAATTACATAGTTAAGTCGTAAGTCTTAACTTTCACTATATACAGTTAAATGTCTAGTCCAGCATTCCTTTTGTAGTCAGTGGTGTTTCCAAGAGTAACTGATGATACGCTACTCTAGATGTAAGTGTTGGATGGGAAGATTTTAGCAGAATGCTATTTCTGACCCCAGAGAATCAGAGAATATTGGTGAAGACAGCTGTATACCTAACTTACACGCATAACTTGTAAGTAGCTAAATTTGGGTAAAGTTAATAAAGAATTAATTACATTAGAATAAACAACAATATGTTCACTGCATCTTATGGATTGGATCATGTTTTAACATGAACTTCACATAAGTGTCTCTTGAAACTATTTAAGTGCCCTTGAAAAGAGGATTACATAAGAAAGCCCAATTTATTCTTCAGCAAATACATAAAGTTAATTTTATAGGAATAGTGCCTTTCTGATGTGCTATAGTAGATAAAACTTAAAAAATAAACAACATGTATGGGACATATATTCTGCAGTACCTCTGCATAGGTAAAAAAGAAAGGTATTTAAATCAAGTTTTAAGACATTAAGTCAGCTTTCCAGTGGTAAAAAAAAAAAAGAAAAACAAACAAACAAACAAACAACCAAAAAAACACCATCAAGGCAAAAGGAATTTAATAAATATGGTTCTGAAATGCAGCTTTATAATATATTTCTAGTAAGCCATTACTTATTTATTTAATTTGTATTTTTTCTTCTATTAGGTATTACAAATTATAAAAAAGTATTTAACAATTTTAGCAATATAAGCTTTATTGTATTTCTGACGTTTTCCGATAGAATCCTTTCAGTCATAAATAAACTCAGTTAATTGAGTAATACAATTTTTAGGGTTAAGAATTTTGTATTTGGTGCTGAACATTTACATGAAGATCACTTGGGCATAAAAAGGATTCAATTGTTTTTTATGTTCACAAATACCTTTCATAAATCATTAATTCTGTTAAAATCAAGAACTGCATTCTTTTAAAGCTAAGCATACATTTTATCTTTATCTTATTTTTCTCTTTCTGAATGAGGAAATGTGGAGAACGAAAATGATGAAAAAAAATCTTGTAATAGTAAAATAACTATTACAAATGAGTAAGAATGCTTTATACAAAAAATGATATAAACAGGGACTGGACCCATTCTTTTTTAAAAATCCACTATGACTACATGCTTACATGGGATGTTTCAGTTGGCATGAATTTTGTTTCTTTTTATAGTTATTTATAAAATACACGTATAAAGTCACATTTGCTCTACTGATTATTAACAACTGGTTTTTTTAGTAATTAACTCCTATTTTTTACCTGTCTTGTAAAGTTCAAGTTCTTTCTCCATGAGCAGGAAAATAAACACCCACATAAACTTCAAGATATCTGACAAATGCTTTGAAAAAAACCTCACAAAGGCATTATTTCTCTTACTACATGTAACACCTTGTCTATGAGGTCTACAAGAAGAGTGAGCAAATTTAATAACGTGAAAATAATTTCTTATTTCAGCAAGTGCTTCAAATTATACGAATAAATCACCTGGTGATACATGTATTTGAGTTTACAACTAAGTAATGCCCCCTACATCTTCCTGAGGGGTTGAACATCTGCATTTTGGCTAAAAGTGAATGTTGATTGCCCTGGAATACATCCCATGTGATTTATGACTGCATTGACTAAGCTCTTGTCCATTTGAAGATGCCATTCAAAATACTGCTTTTGTGCCTGTAAAAAACTCATTTGGTTTTAGGTCTTGGTTACTTAAAAAAGCATTTACAATGTTCTACAAAGATTGTCTCCTTAAATCTCTATTCTCTAACACTATAAAATAACAGATATAATAAAATGCACTTTAGACTGCATTCTAACAAACATAATAATTTTGCATATTAATCAATGTTGAAAATATTGCTTTTAGACTTTGCCAGCTTTGAAAATACACTTGAAGTAAAAGCTTCTTATAAGAAGTCTAATATAAATATATATACAGTTATAATAGATTTCATATAAAAATGCAATATTTTTTTAGCTTATTGCTCATAGTCATTTTGCAGTCTGCTTTTAAACCAAATATATTCTCAATAAGCAATATTATGGTCTGATGATAAGAAGAAAATAGAATCTCAAATACAAAACCTTTCTGATAATTTGTACTGTAAAGCACAAATACTGTCAATTCATGCTGTAAAGAAATATGCATGTACCTGAGAAAATTTCCTCATTATTAACACCTCAAAAATGTTTTTTATAATACATAATTTCAACACAAGTTAAATAATTTGAGTAATATTTTGGTTGGCCCTATCAAGTGGATAATAATGTCATTTACCATTACTACATTTATAAACCGTTTTCATTATCTGTAGTGCGTACAGAATTTGTAGGAGTGTATGAAAATCGTAATTGCCATATAATAATAGGTTTTATATACTGAACATGACACAAAATAAGTAGATAACTACACAAATATAATTAAATAATTTTTGCAGATATTTTTATTTCTTAAAATTGTAGTGACTTAATTACCAGATAAGAAATCAAAATGCTGAGAAATATATGAATCAGTAAAATATTGAGATAATATACACATTCTGCTGAAACTAATTTTCTAATAAAACCCCAACTTATAATAGAGATAATTATTTGTATTTATTAGGAAAAAACTTATTCTCTGCTATTATTTAATTATATTACAGTAAACAGAAGAAAAATCTTGGTGAAGTCAATGTCATAGAGACTCTTTTGTTAAAGAAAAAATATTAGGAATAATTCTTGCAGTATATTACAGAAATACTTAGCCTTAAATAAAATAACTTTCCTATGGCAACAATCTCTCCCAAGTCCCATATGCTATGACATTTGACCACTGAGAAAAGCTTCTTATTTATTATAGCTAAAAGCATTTTTAAATGGACAGAAAATGAGTTGGTCAGAACTCCTTGGAGGAGGAATACAGCAGTATCTTGAGCTTACAGTTGCTTGAGGCACAGTGCCTATAAGCTACCATGAAAACTCTGAATTACTAATATACAGAAAGCTAGAGCCCTTGCCCCCCAATCATATTGCCCAATTAGAGAAGTTTTACAAAACAAAAATTTAATTTGTAATTTTAAATTTAATTTATTTTTTTTTTTCATACTAGAATGTCCTTTCATTTTCTTTTTTTTTTAGTGATTGAGTGATGAGTTTTCATGTAAACATCTCCTTCAAAATGATAGATTAATTATGGCACATCCCCTCAACCATGGGTTGATAACCTTAGGACAGGCAGATGTTTGGGTGTTTTCTAGTGGGACTCATGCTCTCAGTAAATACATATGATGTTCATTCATGGTCTTTTGGTTTCTACACACACAACCATCTGTTAAAATGGCACCTTGCCTGTTAACAAGTTAGTTATATTGTTCTAGATAGATATGGAAAACAAGCAAATATAGGGTGAAGTGCAATACCCCAATAAACATCAAGATAGGGCTGTTTCCACTAGAGGTGTCTCCATTTAAACTATATTAAGCAATATTAATCTATAACTCCTTGAATCTCTTAAAAAATAGTAATTGAATAAAGCAACCATCTTTGTAGTCTTTGTCTTATTGAAAAATATTTCATCATATCTGTTATTTTATTTATAGTCTTTTCTGTCAGTATCAATAGCTTTCTGATATAAATTGCTGTCTTCAACAGAACTTATGCACTTCACACCAGCTAAGTACTATATTTAAATTGCAGTTTGTATTTCAACTTAGGGAAATCTTATGAAAATTTTAATTTCAAAATTCACATTGTTCTCTAGCACTTTCAATTTTTATCAAAAAAAAAAAAAAAGAAAAAAAATCAATACTAGCTTATGACTTTACAACTCTTTTCAACCAATTGCTGTCAAGAGAGCAATTTCTCTTGTGAGATTCGTGTTTCACCGTGTTAAAATGTAATCATCATGAACAGGCTTGATCACTGACATTCTTCAAAGCTAAATATGGAAACCTAAAAATACCTGCAGTGAGTTTAGGATGCAGTAGTTTTTGTATTTGTGTACCCTCGTAGGGTTATCTTATCTGCAGATTTTCAAACTCAATTAGGCAAGCCATTTGTGATATGAATTTCTTTGGCAGTTACTCCTAAAAGGCATCCAGAGGTCCTTTCTGACTTCAATTATTCTATGAAGAATAATTGTGAGATAATATCGATGATTGCAAACTTCTCTTGGAATAAATATTTTCATTAAAGAGATATTAAATGAGAAGTTCAGAGAAGGTGTTAAAATGTAAAAGGACCAGAAAAAGTTTTTAGCTAAGCATTTTTTTTCTCTTAACCAACTGTATGTTTGTTGCAAGATCATTGGTAAGCATGCAGATGATTAAATTCTAGATTATTAAAATTACCAAAATAATTATATCCATTCACCGATATTTGCACCCTGAGTATATAGGTTTATAGTATCTGACACATTTTCCCAGGAATTTTTATTCTTCCCAGAATATGAGAACTGTATTTTTTTCACACTTTGTTAAAGAAAACAGAATAAGATATAACCATGTGGTAACTTTTGTTTTTAGGATATATAAATTTCAAGAATATTTGATGTCTTTCAGATGAACAAAACCAACTATTTTGTATTCTGAATATAATCTATTTTACTAGAAAATCTGTCACCATGGGACTTCAAACTCTTTTATCATTCTGCAAACCTTTTGTCTTACATTATTTTGACAGTGGTCTGGACATAGACAACATCTTACAGTAAAGGAGTAGAATTGCCACAATGATTTGTTCTGCATTTTATAATTTCTGAGTCAGTAATAATCCATAAAAATGCCTTTGAATGTATTTGTCACTTGTATTTTAATGTAAAGGATGTTTTTAAATCATATATTTTGTTTTGTATTCATTATATATAACATCACATTAATTTTCCAAGTCATATTATACTGTTTCTTCTCCCAGATGTCTTAAGAACTTCTGTGTTCTGATTGATTCTTAACAAAAGAAATATTATCCAATTCAGAGACTAGAAACTCTGGCAAATTTTCAATAATACTATTTAGAAATAGCTTTCGAAGTTTCCGATAAAGAACACTAACTTGAACAGTAAAACATACTTTAAACATAGAAACTGTAGAGTAACCTGGCAGAATAGATAATTTGCTTTTTATTTTTTTCCTTTCTTTTGTTTTTTTTTTAGTCTTCAAATCTTTCTCATTACCACATGATTTTCTTCCAGGACTGAATATGAGTTTCTCATTAAATCTTTATTGTAAATATAGTATTATAACTAAAAATATTGGATTACGCTTTAAAACTATTATTTCTAGAATTATAAAACTAGCAACCAGAAACAAGCATATAACACGTTAGCATAAGTATTCATTACTGTGGGTTTTTTTCTCTTATTTACTTTCTTCTATATTACACATGCAGCCTTTTATAGCAGAGATCATTCTTTCCCCATGTCAGTTTTATATGCGAAATAATAGAGTCTTAATCTCTAACTGGACTTCCTAGGCAAGGGTCCAATTAAGATTAATTGCAATACTAACATCAACTCAGTATTATTATTATGATTATTACTATTGGTTTGTTGTTCGTTTTATTTTTTTAATTAATAACCTTTGGTAAATGTTGAACACAATGGAAAGTAGAAGCCACTAAAAAGAACAGGCATTCTAATGAAGTGTGTTGCCTTAAAGGGGGAAAAAACTTTCCAAGACAACTTTTTGTGGGTAAAGTAGAGAAGAGTTCTTTTACTTATAGGGTTTTGGGGTACAGAATATAAAGGAATATAAGAGTATATAAATTATAAAAGGTATAAAAGAGTACAACAAGTGTTGACAAGTAAGAGATAGAAAAGACCGGTGCTAGGTTGAACTCACAGCCTCAGCAATACCGTGAGAGCTCTTTTCCAAGCACCACCACTTCAAAACATGCAGAGTAAATTAATCCATAAGGCGTCCCTTTCATTTCATTCCTGGCTGTACACATACCCAGCCAACTCCTGAGTCACTCTGCTATGTCTTCCAAAGCAAACAAGGGACAACAACCCATCCCTCGCAGGTGAAAAACCCTTTCACCCACAGGCTGGGAACATGACTCTTGCAACATCTGGGACCAAGTCATCTCAC
>JAWWMO010000138.1:52525775-52582177 GCA_035047845.1 Dendrocincla fuliginosa
AAGGAAAACCCCCGTTTGCAAGCAGAGCTCTTCTGAGCTCTCCCCCCCATCCCTCATATCAGGGTGAGGGGGAACACGGGGCACCACAAGGCAGCAGAGAGTGTGTGCGTGTGTGTGTGTGTGTGTGCGCGTGTGCATGTGTGCGTGTGTGCGTGTGAGAGAGAAAATGTCAACCAAGTGTAGGAGTTGGAGAAAGCAGAAAAGGCCTTGTCTACGTGCCAGCATACTTATTTTATGACCCTACTCAGTTATCATATCTAGAGGTTGTATCCAATCTAAGATATGTCCATGCCCAGAACTTCCCTTGGTTCCTCCTCATGGCACGTCCCTCCTAGAATTGAGTTGACAGTCTTAAGACGCCTTACTTCATTCCACATGCCGCTTTCCCTTATTGGAGCTTCTCCAAGGTTGCTGGGCTTTGCTTTCTCGTTTTGACTAACATGGTATGTAGTCGTCTTAGCTCTGGTACATGTTTCCCTTGCATGGTGTTCCAGCTATTATCTGACCCTTAAGATAGCTAGCACAGGGTTAGAGGTTGCTAGCTACTCTATATGTGAGAAACTACCTAGAAGTATAAAAATTTACAAATTCATGGAAACCCTAAGGCATCAAGTGCCATCAAAGGTCATGTCCTGTTATTGCTGGAATTAGCTTAATGACAAGTAGCATCAGTAAAACCAGTCCAGAAATACTTTTGGCTTTCTTTGTGTCAAATGTTTGGATTTGGGCTAAATTATTTCTTATTTTAGGTATGTGTTTAGAAATTTTCAAGTGCAAAGTTCTTATCGTTCAAAAATAATGACCACTTAACAGTATTGCTACAGCGAACAAAAACTGAGAAAAAACAGATATTTATTTTTAGGTAACTTTTCATGTTTAAATAAACATATATTCTGCCTGTGAGTCCATTGGGCTAAATGAAGAAGGAAGCAAAAATATTTTCCCCATACAGGGGCAAAAAAATCTATTCCATTTAAGATACTTAAAATAAACAAAATCAGTACAACACTTAAAGCCATAAGATGAATGTGAGCTGTTTTCCTTTTCTCAATGAGACAAAATACCATGCAGTTTTACATACAAATCATTAACAAACTGAGACATTAATTCAATTAATTTACAATTATTGTAAAATTAGCATGACATATTACCTTCAAATTATTTTCAGATTAGAGTTGGTGTAATCTGACAACTGTAGTTAAAAAGATGAAAAATATTACTGTAATTACATTTTATCTAGAAAAAGAAATCTGATTACAATTCTTCTAATGTCTTCATAGTATAAATGAGGGCAGAGAAACATTAACAGAAGCTAAACCAAGTTCAACAATAGAAGCACCCTTGAAAATATGCATACTTCAATGTGAGAGAAAAAGTCAACATATGAATTAAACATTTACAAGGAGCATTCTGGAAAACAAAGCAATTTTACCAAAACTGTGTGAGCAGGCCTCCAGAGATAAACAATTTATTTTATCTAGTATTTGCATATCCCAAATTGAAAAAAAAATAATAATAATATAGTCTTTAGTATTTTTTTAATCTATACAGACAACTCAGGTGATATAATATTTATCTGTTACTGAAAGGATTCCTTTTGCTGATTTGATTCTGCAAAAGTGGTTTCCTGAAAGTGACAAGAATTATGTGTATCTTTTCTTGTCAAGATGCTGATTATTGTTCTTCTACTTTCTTTCCTGTCTCATCCTTCTTTTTATTGCTTGCCAGGGAATTTATTCTACTGCTCCAGATATGTCTGGCTAATGTTAGTAAGAGAGTCAAAATCCTTTACTTTGTATTAAATTGAGATAATTGCCCTGTTGTCCTGTACTAAACTGTAATGAGTGTCCTGTCTCCTCCAATACCTGGCACCAAAGCTTTAGACTGATAATCTAAGAGAAATCACATTGCGCCTTAGCTTTCCACACAGTCTTTCTGAATTTGCCTGTATCCCTGTCTTGTGAGGGTTGATAGAAACGGAAGCAGTAGTTATGTGGTTTCAGTCTTTTTTCAAAATGGAGTTTTGGCAGATAAAGTACCTGCTGGACTTGCTAAGGAGAATTAAGAGAAAGAACAGTGTAAAGGAAAAACAGCAGAAGAATGGACTCAGAAGTGTAAGATAAACAAGTTTTGCCAAAAGTGCAATGAATATATGCCTCAACTATAATTTAGCTGGTGGTTAAATAATATGGGGAAATTTAATCAGAACTATAAAGCCATTGGACTACATGAATTGCTTGTTTATCTAGACAGCAACCTTACCTATCTTCAAAGAATTAGCCTAGAGAACTACTTATAATTATTCTTATCAGTTATGGGAATATCAGAGAAGAATAATTATTAATTTGAAGGGTCAGAGACAGAGTTCTGCTCAAGGTTACTGCTTATCTCTATGGTAAACGGAATAAATTACTATTTTCCAAAGACTCTGACAGCATTCTTTGCATCTAACAAACCTTGTAACTAAACGGCTGCTCAGAGATCCTTGTTTTCTGGTTTGGTTTTTCTTTTTTTTTGTTTGTAGGTTTGTTTGTTTGTCTTTTGGGTTTTGGGTGGGAAACTAGTGTTGTTTTGTTTGTTTGTTTTGAGATGTACACTCTCCCTAAAAAGGTCTTAGGTAATACCAATGCTGTTATCATGAATTCAGTTGGTTAGAACATGGTACTAATAATACCAAGGTTGTGGGTTTGATACCTATACGGGCCATTCATGTAAGAGTTGGACTCTATGATCCTTCTGGTCTCTTCCAACTCAGTTTTTCTTCTTGTTTGTTCCAAACATGGGCTCGTGACCTGGTGCGCAGAGCCAATTTACCCACTGAGGCAAGGTGTTGCTACTTTTTCCCTAATTTGCAGAAAGTAGGGAAATGAGTGGTAACCCACAGAAGGCTGGCTCACCAATCATCAAAAATTTATGCTATTTTAACAAATAAAGGCATCAGCATTCATTGGTTGCAGATTATATAGTTTTTTTCATTAATTAGTACTCAAATCCTTTTTCATTAGTTATATGTCTTGCTTCTCTTGCTAGTTAGTTTGCATGTGCAGTTTTTCTGTCCAGTTGAGTGTGGGATCCATTTTGTGAAGGTGGCCATTGAGTCAGTTGTTGAGATCTCCCATCTTTCCCCCAGTTACCACTCAGTTCTGCTGAGTTCTCTCTGCTGGTGGCTCTCATCCAGACAGTGCATTCATCTTGGCATTGTCTTCCCTTTTCTTTAAAACAAAAGATTAGCCAAGCATATAACATTCACGATTCAACTCTTTAATCATAACTGTCCAGCTACAGCTACTGATTAACAACTGAAAAAAATTGCAAAGTTGATTCATATCCTGAGAGGCTCAGACCTCGACAGCCTCAATATCAGCGTGACGGATGAAAGGCATGATATTATACATAAATTACTGTACTTCCTAAAGCTAGAAATCAGTCAGAATCAGGCAATTGTTTATCAGTCTGGAGCTAATGAGGGGATATCATAAAAGAAGTAGTTAAACATGGACATGGAACAAATAGTATTTTGGTAGAATAAGTATCTGAGCCATAACCTACTAAACTCCAACCCAATCCACTAGAATTAGTATTAAATTGGTCATCTAGTGTACTGGAAATAAACATTCTTAGTAGCATTTAAGTGTGTATTTTGCATGAATTTTCCCTTGATTATAGATTGACTTAAATAAACGGGAACTGTTTCCTTGAATGGTGTCCCTCGGCCCACAAACCCAACTGCAGGATATTGTAGGAAATACAGTACCTTAGAACACATTGAAATATTGCATACTATTTTTCAGCACTTTTTCAGGAGAATATCTTTTGATTAGGGCTCTTGAAATAACTCACCATATCTTTTACTAAGGCACAAAAAATTAATTCATATTTAGAAGAGAAAATGTAATGAAGGACTGACATTCTGGAAAGAATTATCATAGCTGTATATTTGAGTACGTCACCAGTTAGAAAACCTAGAAAACATAGCATGTTTATTATATACCACTTTAAACCCAATAGCTGTTAAGCTTTTATATTGTTTTTTCCTTTCAAGTTTGTGACAAAATCATTTCATCGTTTTTTACATAAGGTACACACTTCTTCCATGCTTGGTGAAAGCTTAATATACACATAGAGTGAATAAACCTATAAAACCCCTTTTATTATAAAATACAAAATGTTTGTGAAATATCCAGTTTGCTTGTGTTTTAACAATATAAATTAGGTACAATAAATATAAACAATATCTTTAAATATCACTTAATGAACTATTTATTTCATCATTTTTTTGCAATTTTTTCAAAATATTAAGAGAAGATTCACTACTGATTTTTTTTTTCTCTTTCTGATCTCTTTTTTAAAGCAATGCATAAGAAAGGTAATTATGTGACAGATGAATATGCTGGAAGAACTTCTGAACTCTTTGCTCCACTTTATTTCAGTGGTCAACCTGACTGCAAAGGTTAAGCAAGATATGTGATGTCATGCCTTTTCCACCCCATAAACCTCTTAAAATCACAGAAAAACTAATAAGTGAAAACCTTCTAGAGGGTTTATGAGTTTCACTGCTGAGAAATTTAAATTCTCACCCACTCTCCTTATTTAAAAAATTTGGGGGGAAGGGAGGTGGGGAATCAAACTGAATTTTGAACATTGTTTGCATCATAATAATAGTTTCTCAACAGTAATCTCATATTCTTTCATTGCTTTCTAATTACTACTTAGCAAGCTGATTAAGTTCCATTGTGTTCCAAAGTAGCTTTAACTTACTGTATTGCTTATCAATATAACCAGATGTTCAGTGTTAGATTCTGTGATGACGGCATTTTTAATTGCTTTTTTCGTTTGGCTAAGTAAGTTCAGATGGTCACTAATTAGTTCTGTCATGCTGAAGTAGTTTTGTTATGAACAATGCAATCAGTGTTTCATTGAAAAGACAACTTTCCCAAGATCTATGCTATTTAATTATCCCTAGGAATCTGTCCTCAGTTTCCTTATTTGTTATCGCTCACATGAGTAAGGTGATATGAATTAAACTGAATGCCACTTAAAAGAAATGTTCTACTAGTGCACATAATGATTTCTCATTTTTCTCGGCTGAAAAGCAACCAATTGAAACAGTCATAAAGGCTTATTCTTTATTAAGACCTATTCTTTGCTTTAGGGAAGTCAGTTATTTCAAAATAGTAAGTCACTGAAGCAGTTTATGATATTCATACTTGTGTTGGTCTTTCTCTTACATAAAACATCATGATATGACTGGCCTTTTCATAGGTATTTTCATCTTTTCCTATGTAAGAAAATAGTCTTCTGAAACACAAGAGGGAAGCAATAATGGTGTTGTATTTCAAGATGAATAAAAAAAAAATAAAAATCAATAAAAGCTATCAAAAATTATCAATATGTTATTTTTCAGTGTTTACTTTTATTAAAATGCCTTGGGTTTTGTGGTTTTTTTTTTTGGGGGGGGGGTATTTTTGTTTTGTTTTGTTTTTTGTCTGGTTTTGTAGCCTATAGTCGAAAAAAAATGGGGACTAAAATATCAATGGAACTCCTTGCAGGAGTTTTCTTTACAGTTTTTTAAATAACTTGGTTTTTTTCTATTCTCCATTAGAGATCTTCTTTGACAAGTCTTTTATAATGCCTGTTGGTTATAAAAGCAAATGCATACTGATTGAATAATTACTAAAGATTCACTTGTGATGTATCATTGCTGTGGCCAAGATACATAAAACTTTCTGGAAAACTTCTTCAAAACACTAGAAAAGTACCTAAAACTGACTCTACAGAGCTCAACATTTGTGTAGTGAGGAATTTTTTCATTAATTTCTTCACTCCTTAGGAGTTTGTGTAACTTTCAGTGTGGAATACTGTCTTTTGACATTCTCACAAACCTGTGTCTGTTTCAGTTTTATATTTTTAGCATAAATATGTGTGAACACCCTATGGCATTTTGATGAGGCAATTTATGTTCTTGAGCTACCAATGATTGTTTCAGTTGACTGTAGGATCAAATCACTAGAGGGTTTTTGATAAAAGGATGTGAAAATTATGACTTGCAGGAAAAAAATTTGTGAGGAAGGCTGGGAAAAAAATTTGTGAGGAAGGCTGGGAAAAAAATGCTATCCTGATCTGCCTGTGGAATATTCAGCTGCAGTTAGTCATTTAGGGTTCAACATGTCATGGCAATTCCTTAACAGCAATTTACATATGAAGAGTCAGATGTGAAAGTAGAACAGAAAACACAGTAATGATTACACAGCACTAAAAACTAATTCCTCCAGTAGTCCTCGATATTGGTTCATACCAACTCACTGAGAAGAAAATAGAAAAATCCATGCCTCCATCATGTTTAAAGCATTATTCTAATGTTAGTCGTGGAATCAGAATTTCTCACTTATCATCAACTCCTATTTATAGTCCAAAAATATTGAAATCTAATTTGTTAAAAATATAATACATTCATGCTTGTGAAAGTATTCAAAAAACCTCTTTATATTTTTTCCATGTACATATTTGATCACTCAACATTTGTCTAATTGTACAATAATTGTCCCCTGTGGGCAAAAAGGGATGGAAGTATAAGTCAGAAGTATCAATAAAAAAATAGATAGCAGGACTAGAAAGATGTCAACTTTTATAAAAATATTCTTTATATATATATATAAAATATTATAATTATATATATGCATTATATATAATTATATACATTATAATATATATGTATATATATATTCTACATATTTACATCTATAAAAAGAAATTAAGAAAGTGGGTTTCCTGTAAATTATTTGTAAATTCAGACCAGGAAGAAAGTGAACCCACCTACTTCTGAATCACTAAATATTTACTCAGACTGAAGAATGCTAAAATTTGGAACACATCTTTGAGTACTATAAGACTATGATGCTTTGTATTTGTGAAGGTGTACAAATTGTAAAATATGAAATAATCCTATTCTTCTAAATGAGGTTACATTTTCAGTCTATTTTAACACTAATCAGTCTGCAGTTTCTTTGTGGTCCTGGATTTGTTATTGGATGACTGAAATGTGATTTTTCTAAGTAATAAACCAGACACTACTTTTACTTTTTTTAAAAAGAAAACTAATATATAAAATAACAATAGAAATCTTATATTCCAAAAAGAAAAAAACAGATTCTTTTTTTTTTTTTTAATCCAAAACCAGTGACATAGGAAAATTTCTTAGAGAGTTGGATTTCTCAAAATGCAAACTCAATATCTTTCCAGTCAATTCATGAAGATACTTAGAGCTGGGCAAGAATTAATGTTGAGAGATATGTTAGACTACATATACTATAAATAAACCAGGGTTAAATATGAGCTCAATCATTGTTCTGCAAGTATGTACACTATGTAATTAATTTAGTTGACACTTTCTTTCAATGTTTTCCCTCATGGAGGGTGTTTTTTGGTTTTTGTTTGGTTTGGTTTGGTTTGTTGTTTTTTGTTTGTTTTTTTTTTTGTTTTGTTTTGTTTTTTTTTATGTTTGTTAACATGCTTTTTACACTTTGTTATTTACATTATTTACAAGTCCACATTAGCTTTGATTTTACCATAACTATCTTGATTTACATACGTTTGACTATTTTATTTTACTTTCTCTGTAAACCTTAACACTTTTTTAGTCCAGCTCCACATCTCCATTTCTTCAGCTGAACACTGAGAAGGGGTTTTTTAGCCATGGAGTCTCTGGTGTCTGCTTCAACTTCATCTCTTACCATCTCATGCCTGTAATTCTACACACTACATACTCTATCGCCACTTCCCAAGGTCTCTCCTGTCATACCAGGGCTGCATCATTGTACTTGCATGATTAACGTAATCTACTCTGTCATTACTGTGTAGTCAAAACCATCTTATTCTCCACATAACAACTACTTGTTGCTACTAATAATATGAGTGTGTGTGTGTGTATATATATATATATATGTATAGACATTTTTACCATGCCACCATAAGTAGAAGTTAAATGAATGAGCCATAACCAGCTGGTCATTAGGCAAATTGCTGTTATAGTGAAAACATGGTTCCAGCCAGGTCACAAATTCAGATTCGGCAAAGATGTCTCAATCCTTAGACTTTGTCAACTCAGCACAAAGCCTGAGGCTTCTTATTATCTGTGGCAGAACTGTATTGCTGGGCCACAGGGCTATATTTATGGGATGTAAAAGGCATGGAAGCAATGGCAGTCCTCTATAATCACATGAATTTGTATCATTGTAGGGAAAATAATCCAAGATGCACTGTGACAGAAGGAATAGAATTCTTAGCTGCTTATAGCAAGAAAAATATCTGCAGGGCAATTAAATCTTATATCTTGGCCCAGAAATACTTCTCCTAGTTTTCTTTCTTATAGGATGAATAGTTATCGTCTCAAGAGATATGGGATTGAAATCCTTGCCTGTGTTCAGAAGTACCTTGATGTCTCTAGGACTTCTGAAGATAATACCTTCATGCCCTTGGAATTTGCTTTCAGTCAGGTGGGAATCTTTGCTATCACAACTTTAAAAGCTGCATCTGTCCTACTTTGAGAAAAAAAATGACGTGGAAATACACTTCTTTACAGAAATCCAACACTACGGACTTATTCCAGGTGCCTAGAAGCACATCAGTCAGAGCGGGAAGGCAATCATTTACACCTTTAGAATACTATAAGTTTTAAGAAAGACTACTCTTTTGCTTCTAGAGAATAAACTGTACCTACATAACTGTAATTTACTTCCAACACTGATTTGATCATATAATGCAAGTGGCAGAGGTGGTTAATTTATCATTATATATCCTGGTATGACCCAGCTTCCTGGCTATTTATGAAATGTTACATCAGTAAGAAAATTATGTTCATTATCTCTGGATATCAACAATTAGGGATCATTTGAAAAGTACATCAATTTTTAATGTGGGGTTTTTTTCCCCTAATATATTAAACAATAACTTAAAATAGTTTAAAATTTTAAAAGTTTCTTTGGTTTCTTGGTTTTTTTTTTTTTTGGTTTTTTTTTTTTTGGTTGGTTGGTTGGTTGGGGTTTTTTTACATCAATTTTCATAATGTGCTGGTCTACAACTTTTTCTGAGCTATAACTGATTGTACAGTGCAGTACAGAAGCTCAAAAGTGACATCATCCACTGGAGAAACATGCTCAGACTATTAGGAGTAAGTTAGAGATGGAAATCAGACTAGTTACTCAATATCAAAACCTTCCAAATGTATTTAATCAGTTTTTATCATCTTTCCTAGCAAAGGGACTTGTTATTTCAATGAGTATTGCAACAGTGTAAGAAAATGACTAATGCATTTCATTGATGAAATTCTTTTGAACTGTGCAAGAAAACTTGCTACAGTGATCCAAGCTGTAGATGCAAAGACAACTTAATAATTCTCTGCACTACCCACTGCAGGCTTGCCAATACTGCTTTTTAATGCATATTATTTTCTGAGTACTTCAGAGCAAAAGCACACCAGAAGCCATGATAAATGATTATCTTCTAAAGTCGTTTCTTGAACCCCAAGATTGTTGCTATAACTGGAACTGAATTTTTGCTCTTGTAGGATCTGAGTGGTATTAGTCACCCTAGCAGCTTGTTCCATGTCTACCTTTGTGAACAGTGAATCAGCAGATTTTGATTCCTTAAACACATTTTTCCATGTATTTGTTGAACTTTTACTTTTTATAATTATAACTTTCTGAACTCAGAGCAAAGTGCTCGAATGGGCCCACACCCATGGTGTAGATCATCACAATGATGCTTTCTAGGTCTGAAATTTGTAAACATATAACAAATAAATATTAGTTGGTGTAATATTAAAATCATGTTTTAAGAGTTTTTGTGGTCTTACAAATCATTAAACATTTATAAGTCTAGCTATGAAATTAGCCATTAGTTTCTGAACCATGAGGAAACTCTAGATTTGTGCTCCTTAAATCATGCAAATTCTTGGGTTTGGATCTGTGCTCTCTGTCCCAGATGAATGAGAAACAGAATAGTTTTAAATGTCTTTTGCACTTTCCAATATTTAGCTGCTTTAATATAGCACTAAAATGACAGAAAAAGAGCCAAAGTAGTACATAATATAGACTTTGTATGTGAAATTCACCGTAGAGAGTTTTTCAGACAGATGCATTGGGCAGAGAGGTAGTTTGATCTTATCCTAAACTGTAAATTTCATATCCTGTGTTTGAAAGCCTTGTTCAGATTAGCGTGCAGGGATGATGTGCTATTATGTCCTGCATTTAACCTTGGTATGACATTAAATATCAATGATATTATTTGTAAATATTTTTGGTAGTGTACAACACCTGAGTAGAAAATTAAAAAATTCCAGGCCTCTCGTATGTTTTCTGACATTTGTCTTTACACTGTTCTGCTGATTGGGTTGCACTGGCATTTTAACACAATCACTTCAAACAAGTTATGGATGAATGTTTGATTATTTTGCAAGTAGAGTGAATTCAAGAGAACATGGGAACTATACTTATTTATTATGCATGCTCTAGTTCTAAAAGGCATACCCCTTTGAGAAATTGAAACTTCCAAACTATAGGCTGTAAATGTGCTATAAACTGTTATTGTATACACTAACAACAGAAATGGAACTTAAAGGTCCAGAAAACATACAGTACTAATTAATGCACCAGTTGTCAGCAATAAATATCACAAAAAGAAATGTGAAATACTTTGTATGAGAATTGGCTGAAATATTGGAGCTTTGTGGTGTAAAGTATTTTATGGCAGAGTAACAACATTAGTATTAAATAGCAAAGTTAGATGGTAGTAGAATACAAAAATGTGTTTTGCAACCGTGTATTCATCCTAATCCTGATATAGCACCTGATGTGGTTGATAGAGTCTGTTCATGTTCTCTTTCTAGACTCTCGTATAAATTTTTTCTCATGTATTTAAAGTGAATAAAATAAACACATTACTGATAGGACTGTGCTGGGTCAACCTTGACTGGCCTTCAGATGTCAAGCAAGATTCTCTCCCAGCTCCCTTTGTCTGCAGGACCAGGGAAGAAAATAAGATGATTGTGGGTCTAGAGAAAAGCATTTTAATAGAGAAAGGCAAAGCCTACACACAGAAGTAGATGAAAACAAAAAGACCTATTCTCTACTTCCCATCAGTAAGTGATGTCCAGTCACTTCCTGTGGAGCAGGGCCACAGTATGGATAGTGGTTACTGGAGAGACAGCCTTGATGCTGTACAGATGCTGCTTAACCACAGTCAAAACACTGGTGTGCTATCAAAACCACCTGAGCTATGCAGTACCGCTCTAGAAGGACTGTTTATATGCATAAATATGGGACACCTTTTACAAAAGCGAATTAAATATATTCTTAAATTTTAAAGCATTTTAATCAATTCAATACTATATTCACTGAGTATCTAGTATTAGTGATTGAATATTAACTATTGCATAAAATTATCTTGGGGAAGGAACTATTAAAAGTATTTTTCATTTTCATTACTATTTTTAAATTGAAACACTGTGTTTTGCATAGATATTAAGCTGCAACTACAATAAAACCAGCTATTTTATACTCTTCAGTGGTGCCATTGCAGTGATTGACTATAATTTTCCTCCAACATTCTTTTAATTATCTATCTATCTGCATCATCGTTTATTTTGAGTAGTTCTATTGGCAGGTAAGCTCAGTCTGAAAATCACTGCTTGTGGAAATAAATCAGCAATGACAAGAAGACATAGACCCCCTCATTACCATCATATTGATTTCAAATGAACATTTGTCTTGTCAGTGTTCTTTTAATTGGAATCAACATCATTACAATCCTGATCAATTACTGTATTGTAATTTCAAATTCTGTTCTCTCCATCTGCCCAATTAAAGCAAAAGCGTGTTTTGTTTTGTTTTTCTAATCTTAGAAGCTAAGTTGGAACAGATGCTTAGTTTCTAGAAATTAATCCATCAGACACAAACATTTTCAATATGTGTTATTTCAAATACTAAAATCAGTTCTTTTGTATTGCAATCATATTCTGTCAAGGCATGACATTTAGTAAGAATGTTTGAAAATAATTTTTAGATATGTGCAATCCTATGTTATGTAATTTATTATTTCTGTTTAATTGTGTATTCTGAATGGTCACTGCAAGCATTCTAGACAGGATTTGGGAACACTTAAAAGGACAATCAAGAAACAAAACAACACATGTTCTGATGAATCTCAGTTGGTCCTTTTACAATGTGAGGAATCATGCACTCAACAGATCCTTGGGATCCAGGTGATTCTTTAGAGTTCTGAGTTACACTGTATACAGGTTTGAATTTAAGGATGAAAAATGTCTACTATTAAAGACTATACATTTCAATTTATAGGGCTGCAGTGGGTTTATGATGTTAACTAAGGGTGCATTTGTTTGGATGAGGTTTTTTTACCCCCAAAACTATTTTTTCTGAGGGCCTGAAAAACATATCTTCCCTTTTTAATCTCCAAGTGTATCCACTACAAGAAATGCAGGGTAAAGACATCTCAATACCTTCCAAATAAGGCTCCAAATAACTGAGGTGATAGTTCATGAACCACAGAAACAGAGTGACACTTCCAGCTCAAGAAGAAGAAAAAACAGTATCCAGTTGAGGAAAAAAAACTGACATATTTTTCAGGATTCCTGAAGAATTCACTATTAATTCAGTAAAGAAAAATTTCTTTGTAGAGTGGTTGGTCATCTTATGGGATGGACTTTCATTTTTAGAGCCAATGCTGTGTTTAGTTGACAGGTCAAAGCCATTACTTTCTGTGCTTTCACAACTGTTACTGATTCCAGTCAGGATGTTATTTTCTCTAGTCATTCAGTACATATCAAGACAAGGAATTTTAAACAGTTGTATGGACCTACAGTGGAAACTCCATCAATCCTAGTAAAGTACAGTGCCATAATTAAAAAAAAAAAAAAAAAAAGAAAAAAAAGGACATGGCATCCGGATTTATTTTTAAGTGGAATGAGAAGTTTTTTTATATTCATCTCTAGAACATCTTTCCTCTGAAATCCTGGCTTGGCTTTATCTGTTGAAGGTCCATAAAATATTCTAAGCTGTTTGACCAGTCTGCTAATGCATTAAACATGTTTAAAATATGTTTAAAATTAAGTAAATATGTGTCTGAAAATGCACTCTATCAAGGATTAAAACATTAGTCAATAATATTGATCCTAAATACCTGCAATTTCCTGTCCTCTACCAAATTTAACCTAATTCCACTGTGTATACTGTTTGTTTTAAATTACAAATGGTGGATGAGAAACTGGAGGTTATTGACAAAACACTTTTATAAATATGCAATTTTTGCATGTTGTTACATATTCTCCTTAAGTCATTGATCATTTTACTTTATCTTACAGTACTTTAATCTCCTTAGATCATGAACTAAACTTCACCTTATACTTTTGAATATCCTAACCCTAATCTGACATTAATAGCATTTACTTAATTTTATATAGGTTTTGGGGTTTTTTTCCCCAAAAACCATAATTTAAGTAATTTTTATGAAAATAAGAATAGAATATATCTGGAAAAAAACACTGTTTTATATACCAAATAAATCGCTTCCCCTTAAAGTACCCAAAAAAATCCACCGCAATGTATGTATAAAACCAGTAATATATAGACCAGAAACATTGCTGGTTTTCACCTTATAGCATTATATTGAACCTTATGCAGTTCGAAATGTCAATCAAGAAGTGTTTTAACAAATGTGAAAATACAGTAACTTTCTATTATTTTTGAGAATCTGGAGATTTTTAATACTGCAATTTTTTGAAATATTGTTTCAAAATATTTTAATTTCGTTAGTCATAAAGATATTGTGTTCAAGAATTATCAGTGAGGATTATTTACAAAAAAATGACAAGATAAGTTTCAATTATTAAATTCAGTAATCATTTAATTCCTTTTTTAAAAATCCCCTTCTCCAGTTGATTATTTTAAAATAAAATTTTAATATCTTTAAAATATGCTGTTCCTTCTGTGGTTTAAAAACTAATATATGCACAAGCATGTACATAGAGGTATACAGAACATAATCAACTAGACTTAATTTAATTATCTATAGTAAACATATATATATGTATATAGAAATTTAAAAATGCAACAAGAACTTAGATGTGTATGAATATAGTCTGAATTTTATGAATTTAAGGAGCCAAATTTTCATCCAAATGACTAAATTGTTACTATGGAAAGTATTCTGTGCATAGGTGTTTGTTTTCAGGTTACAATTTTCAATTTAATTTTTTATATCTTACCTGTTCCATCATGACTCCATGGTTTCTTATACAGGATTTGACAGAGTGGCTACTTATTCAGGAATTATCCACTGCAACAAAAACAGTCAGATGGCTTTGGGTTTTTTATACAGCATACAGTTGGACTAGTAGCATACAGAACAGAGACATAACAATCACTGTGAGCTGCCTAACATAAAATGTCTTATCTTTACTTTCTGAGATATTTCTCCACTTAAGTTTAGAAGTTAAGTGCCAGTCAGTGCCAGAAAAAAACAAATATTTTAGAATTCATGGAAACGCATTTGAAGTTGTACTTTCATATTTGTACCGTATTCTGGAAAAGCTTTCATAACATGTTTTTGTTCCATGAACATTTTTTCCCTATCAGATAGACATCAGAATATTTGAACTGATGCTACAAAACAAGTTTTTTCTTCCCTCTTCGCTTCTCTTCTCAATCTGTCATTTGCATTTTGAGTCTACTTCAGATACCCTAGTTTTGGCAAATATACCCTCAGAACTAATGTAACCGACAAAAGTAGTGTACATAATGTGAAATTTCATGTCCCCTTGAACTCACTTTTGTCAAAGTAAAGGCATTTTTCAAATATGGATATTAAAGCGAAAATTGGTGATTTCAGGCAACTGTCTTAACACAACAAAAATAACACATCAGAACCACATGCAAAATCAAGAAGGAAGTCTTTATTAATACTCTCCTAGAACTTCTGTTGACACAAAGTTCTAGAATGTTGAAAGCTAAAAAAGTCTCACTGGATTTGGTAATTGTGCACATTAATATCTCTTTTATTTTGGTAATGATTCTGTTCAAGAAGAGAATGCAGGGGGACAATACAAAAGGAAAAAGTAAATAGCTCTAAAAATCTGAAGTTGCAACAAAAAATCACAGATTAATCAGTATGGAAACACTTGTGTGTCTTTTGTAAGTTGATTAGGTTGTGTGTTGCAAAAATGTGCAGGAAATATATATACACCATTATGAAACTAATTCAAACTATAAATTTTCTATTAACAGTTATGTAGATCACAGAAATTAGATAAATATGTATAAAATAAAGCACGTTTATTTTCCTCTCTTTTTCTTTTTTCTTTTGTGTGTGTGTGAGGTTTTTGTGTGCATGCAGGTATCCAAAATGATCAGTTCCAGTTGTCATGGTGGAGCTCACTTTTGCAACTCATTTACATGGAAATATATACAGTCTCTAAATGTGTCTTGGTATTATTCACATAATTCTGAGGCTCAAGAATCAAGTTTGGAGGCTTAAGGTATCCTATATTTGGCATTGCACAGATCTAGAAATATTTTTAACCTTTCACTTAAGTCTGGTTCGGTATTATTTTGAGCACATAACTACAACCACTACAACCAAGGAATGGCCACTGAGATTTAAAAGAATTGGTTTGGGGATACTAAATTGTTAACTGTACCAAATAAGCCATAGAGTTTCCCAAAGAGAAAATAAATCATCTTTTATGATGAAAGTGGAAAAAAAAAAACAAACACAAAAAAACCACCACAATTATGTTTGTTTTTCAGCTTGTTTCTAAAACTAGAGAGAACTTTAAAAAGCAACCAAAGTCATTCCCAGTTGAACTAGACACTTAATCAAACACTCAGATCTCCTGATAAGAAGTGAAGTGTTTTTTTTCTGCCTAGAAGTGTTAAGAAGCTCTATTCCCAGTGCAGAGAAAAGGCACTCACAACTTTAATCAGTTTCGACTAAGAAGCAGAAATCTGCTAGGGTTTATATCTGTGCTTTTCATTTTGTCTGAGAGAGGACCAAAAATTTGATTAGTAGTCATTATTTTATTCCTATTCATGGGACACCAGCATTTGGTTTTGCCAGCACTTCCAATAAGTCATGAGCTATTCTCTTTAAGAAAATATTTTAAACCATAGAATAATTACAGTTGGAAAAGACCTCTAAGGTCATTAAGTTCAACTGCTAACCCTGTACCATCCTGTTCATCACTAAACCATATCCCAAACTGCCCCATCCATAAGATTTTCGAAAATTCCAAAGATCATGATTCCACTAATTCCCTGGGTAGCTTGATCCAAATAACATGTCAAAAAGTGTTTCCCTTTATATCACAACATAACACTAATTTAAATATTACAACTTAGTAGAAGAGTAGGAAACAAAATAGTTTCTAATTTACTTTAGTTGTTAATGATGTTTTGATTCATTATTATGCTTCCAAAGTTCTAAAAAATGTTTTATAAAATTGCTAAAAAACTGGTTACAAAACACTTCAAAAATACACCTGCTCTGAAAACTTTACTGAATAGAATATTTTGAGTGTACAGACTAACATTATTCTGGTGTGTGGTGTGATACTCAATCAAGCCACAGGGATTAATAAATTAGTAAGAAAATAAGATTGGCATTTGCTAATCTTACTTAAATCAATGAAGAGATATGTACCAGTGCCAATGACTGTTGAATCACACCTATTGAGTCATGAAAGTGGCTTTTTGTCATTGAATGTCTGCTAAAATAAAGTTTATAAATTTAGTTATCTTCATAGGATTTTTAGTAAATATGTATTTTTTAGTACTACTAATAAGATTTGAGTGTTGATTTAAGGGAAACTAAAATTACCTTTTTTTTTTGTATGCAGAATTCCTTTTTTTTAAAGTTATTTTTATTATGACTTTCTCTAAATTATTTCTAGTGCTTATAAGAGTTTTGTTTTAAAATAAATTGTGCTGATCTGAGTTTAAAATATGTAACTACATATGCTTGATTACTTGTTTTCTTTTTTCGGTCCACATAAATTTAAAAATAGCTGATATGTGAACTAAAATTTAGTGCACAATTTATCTTTGCTGGTGGGTTGTTGTTGTTTGGATTTTTTCCCTCACAAATTAGCTTTTTTTAAAACTTGATAGAAAAAGTTAGACAAGGGAAAAAATATAAAACTCATGATTTTTCAGTGTTTCTTCAGAGAAATAAATTAATTTTACTCATCTAGTTTGTGATCTACTCATATGAAGTTTGATTACTTTTCTTTCTTTTCATAATTTGACATGTTTTTGTAATTTTAGAGAATGTTCTGTTGGTGACAGTTAAGAAACTGGCATACTGTTTTCTGTTTAACTTTTTTTTCTCTGACATAATGAACACCTTTTCTCCACTTCTCTATAGTCAGCACTGATGAGGACCTAATAAAGCAAGGTCTTTAACAGCTCAGAATTGTCCCTGACATTGTCTTGTCAGTTGTCTTAGACCTTAAATAGCACAAACTATGAAAATCTTTCAAAAACGTTTTGATTGAGTGGCAGAACATTTATAAAACTAGCAAGAATTTTAAATCACTTTCAGATACATAAAGTAGCATGAAAAGTACTTGCCAGATTGTTCAATCATACATTCCACAATATTTTTTTCTAAGGTAAAGGCTTGATGACTTTGCAGTATAATGGTTATTGACAGTGTAGATTCATTGTTATACATTCAAAAGCTTAAAGAATAACTCTAAGCATGTCTTAGATCTTGTCTTTTTGTATGCTTTATCTAGGCTTTTTGAGTAATAAAGCTTATTCTTATATTCAAGCACAGAATTTGTCAGCTAAGTTCTGTAAAGCCTAAGGATGTACATAAATTAAAATACACTGCTTTGAGAAGAGGTTTTTTAAAGTGACACAGAGGTATATAAAATATATTTTTAGACTCTGTGTGTGTTCATGTATTGTTTATGTGAGAGCACAATTAAAATTAAACATTTACCAAAATTTCAACAGAAAATGTTACATTGAAAACCATGGCAGAAGAGGCAGATTTTCCAAACTTATTGCTAAAATTTCTAATACTATTAAAAACACTTAGGTTCTAAAAACATTATATCAGTTTCTGTAAATTAAACATTGAATTCAATGACATCATGTCAATCTACATTAGTGATGCTCATCACTATTTTGTTTTTACTTTACATTATTTTGTTTTTACTTTATATAAATGTTGAATTGGACATTTCTCAAATACAGAAATCCACTCACAGATTTTATTTTTTAGTATTAATTTCCTTTGCTATTGAAAACAGACACTACAATAAAGGACAACAGAAAATCCCTTTATAACTTAAATTTTGATGTTTTATAAAAAAGAAAAATAAAAAAAATGTATCTTGTCTTGCTTCACATTTTTCCGGAAAATTATATAAAGAAGGGAAGAGATGCAGTTACCAATAATAAAACTGAAATAATTTGTTTAAAGAAAAGCAAAAGTGACAGTGTCTAATCATCATCATCATCACAATGAAAGTTGGAAAAGAAAATATTTCAGATCCTTCATTCTAGAAGGCTGACTAGGTTTCATGCAGACAAATTATGCCCTAAGTTAGTTAAAATCACAGTTACAAAGGAGGATATTTGCTTAGAAGTTACAACCAGACTCCCATAGAAAGATATCCCAGGAATTTTTACTTTTTTTTTTTTTTGAAAGATTTGCATGGAAACCTTAGTTGGAACCTAAAAGAGCAGAATTTCTTATCCATTCATTAAAGGCCACCACTATTTCCATCAATTCCATTTAATATTGGAGTTCACCTGATGTTAAAAAAAAAAAAATGTTAAATTTTGTTGAATATCCCTTTCAATTGTCTGCAAAGTAACTTTTCACTTATATAGAAGAGAATATACCATTTTAAGAGGAAATATTAAAATATATTAAAAATATAAGCAAAATAATATGCTTTTCTTCATCAGTCATGAAGTAATTTTGCTAATTTGGGGGACTATTTCTAGTAAAAATCAGGATAAAGAATGGTCCATTCCCATAGCTGCATTTCTGTAACCTCAGGACAGACAACCATCTGGTACTTCCTGGATAAACTTGTGCCCTTCACAAACACAGTTTGTGATTATAGATGGTCTCTTAGATTTTTTTACTCATGTCCATCTGTTCATATGGCATTACGCCTACATGCAAGCCAGTCTTCCCACTAATTCACTGGTGCCGGACATTGGTGAGTTCAGATTGGCCATCTGGATAAAATTGCAGTTGCCATATTTTTCAGCTGCACATACAATTCTTCCTCAGTGACATCAGTTTCATGAGGGACTGATGTACTGTTGGACGTATAATTAAAGAGTGATGAACACCTTCAAGTTGGTAGATTAATGCTCATTAAATTCTTGTAAGGAGTAATAACATCTCTCTAATCTGGTGGCAAAAAAAAAAAAATATAATTTCCTCTGATAATCCACTCAACACTATCACAAGTTATTATTAGCTGCAATCAGGTCTAGGCCAAATAAGAAGTGTTTTGAAAGAATGCTTGTTCTGGGTCTGGCTGGGATGAAGTTATGAAGTCTCTTCCCTGTAGTCTGTGTAGTGCAGCACTTTGCATTTGATGCTGCAACAGTGTCAGTAACCACCACTGCTTCTGTTACTGCTGTGCCTGCAGAGCATCAAGGCTTTCTGTCTCTTTGTTCCCTGTTTCCCTTAAAGTGAGTGTGCTGGGCAAGAGGTTGAGAGGAGGCACAGTTGGGACAGCTGAACTGAAGGGACCAAAGGGATATGCATGAACCTATAGCATACTCCACAACAGAAACTCAGGGAAAGAAGGAAGAAGAGATGTTTATTGTGGTGGTTGTAACTACTATACCTTGCTGCCTAGGACGTGACATGACTTCCTGCCTATGGGAAGTAGCGAATTACTTTCTAGTCTTGCTTTCCTTGCACACAAAGCTTTTGCTTTTCTTATTAAATTGTCTTTACCTCAATTCATCAGTGTTTTTATCTTCCTTGCATCTTTTCATCCTCAGGAAGAGGATGAAGAGGAAAAAGTGAGTGAAAATCAAGGTGGTTTCCTGGCTACTAGCCAGGGTCAGCCTAGTGAAATAGTCTGAAATAGGATTTATAGGCAGAAATTTTTTTTTGGAAAATATATATAATGAGCCAGGGGAAAAAAAAAAAAACAAAAACAAAAACAAAAAGAAAAAAAATTAAAAAAAACCAACCAAACAAAAAAACCCCACAATGGACTGAAATTAATTTTTCAGAAAAAATGGAGGATTTAAGATATTAATTGTTCAATTGAAAATGGGTTAATTTTGAAGGCATTGCTTCATATTTATCATATCATGCAATGAATATGCATACTTTTTTTTTCTTAAACAACTCAGGCAGCAATAAATTGTTTAATTTTTGGAACAGGTTGGGATCAAAATCAAGACAAAACCATAATTTACTAATGTGTGCATTATATCATGCTCTTTGCACTTTTTTAAAGCAAAGCAGATGTTCCATATATAGCGATTCAAGGAAATCTAACAACAGCATTCTTAAGTTATTAAATAGCAAGATGAATTACTGTGCAAAATTCTCACTTTTAAAGGACTTATAAGAAAACTTATCTAAAAAGGAAATGTTTTAGTTGTACATCACTGGTCAGTCAGAGTATTTCAAGTCTTTACATTCTTTCTTAGTTTGAAAGTTATTCTACACAGCATTTCTCAGCAGTTCTGTGTAGGTCTAAATCCCAGCTGCATACTATAACTCTTACACACATTTGGTCAGTTAGAGTATTCCAAGTTTTTTACATTGACTATGAATTCTAGCTAATGGGACTGAGGGTAATTCTTCTAAAGGCATGAATCCTAAAAATATACTGTCAAAAACACTTATGAGTATAGTTCACTGATATAGTTACACTGTATACTATAGTTACACTGAGTATAGTTCCTTATAGCTCACTCCCTTATGTAGTAAGTAGTGATTTCATAGAAGAGTCCATAAAACATTTACTACAGTTTTCCCTACTCCACTAGCAGACAGAAAGTAGAGATCATCTCTCAAATCTTGTGATAAATAAGTGTCTGTTCAAAAGCAGGTTATTGGTTATAACAATCAACAGAAAAGGAAAAAAAACCCCAAACTATCTACAATAATATGGTTCCTTTGGTGTGGACAATACTTCTGTAACTATGAAGCTGATTTCTGAAATAGGATTTCTTTGTTGCAAACAAGTATAGCTCCATAAGCAAAGTTGAAATATCTCATATTTTTTAGCAGCAGTACTACTCAGAAACCTATTACAATTCCTTTATTTCTGAACAAAACAGCATCAGTCAACTAGGAATCTGAAAAGCCCATTTCAACATTGCTTTGATCCAAGCTAGGAAGAAACATTTCTGCAGTTCCATCAGCTGGTGATGCAGCACTTCTGTTGCAGTTTGTTCAGTTCATCACATTCCAGAAACATTCCTAGAAACCCAAGGAGTACCTCAGAAGCACATCTTCACTGTCAATAAAAACTAATTTAAAAAGTTCCAAGACATCAAGCAATCTAGCTATAATATGAATGCATTTGCAACTACAATACGTTTTGTGTCTCCCTCATCTGGGAACTATTTGAGAAACATTCAAAGATGGCAGTGAGACTCTCTAATACAAAATTGCAGTCAGTTGTCAATTTCCTAATCTATGAAATATTCTCAGTGAAATTAGCTAAAAAAGGACCAAAAAAGATTTTGAGACACATAGAAAAGAAAAGAAGAAAGGAGGAAAGCCATTATAATCAAGTGTTTGCCGCATTTTGCAAGAAAGTGCTGACATTTATGATTTTCTCATGGTTTTAATCGTTAAATTCTAATATATGACTCTAAAAGTAATGTTTTATGACAGAGAAACATTTGAATTTTGTTGAGAATGAGTTGTAAGAGAGATATTGATCTTTATTAAAAATAAATATTCAGTGCAAAAAAAAATATTTGGAAAATGGCTTGTTAGAGCAAGAGTTAGTGGATATTAGCTTGCATTAAAATGGTATAAGACAGTGAACATAAAAGTTTTATCTTATTCTGAATAAAAAGGTTTATTCAGAAGGTTGAAGCATGCTTGCTATTATTAAGAGTAGAGCATGTTACATCAGTAATAAACCACAACTAAGAACATGCAATAAAAATATCTGTCTATTCAAGTATTCAGAGGACTCCATTAACCTTCAAAGTTGCAGATATTTTCAGTGTCTTAAATTTATTTACTCTTCTGGCAAAGATGAAAAATGCAAACATATCCAAGGTTTCACTATGTCGAAAATGTGTAGTGTAATGTTGTCAAGTTATTACTTCAGTGGCAGGTGATTTTTTGGCAGAAAATAGTTTCTTCCACAAGAATTCTGCAAGTGTATAAATTACTATTAAAAATTTGCTTGGTGTCCAAGATGATAGAAAACAGATTTTCTAGCCACAAAAGGAATGGAAGACCAGAAATAAATGATAAAATTACGTCAAAGGGGAAAATACACACAAGTGAAGATTGCAAGGGGATTTTGACATGACTTCTTAGTGTTTAAAGACTTAATTGAGTTGTCTGCATCCTAATGTACAGAACCTGGATAGCAAATAACTGTGTAGGGCCATAACACTGTCAGATAAACAAAGATTTGGGAAGATAACATATCACAAACATTGTCAGAGATGATTAAAGGAAAGTCGGGATAAAGTTAATTTATTGTTTTCTACGGATGATAAAATAAACTGGAGGTCTTATTTGCACAGTCCTAGAATGAAGCAGAGGTCACTGTCATTTAAAATTGATCATTGAATTGTCACAGCAGATTTGCAGAGTATGGCCAGAACAGTGATGTGCTTTATTTGTAAAAGTCTGCTGTGTAAAATATTGGATTGAATTATTTCATGCTCTTTTTCATCCATTAAATTCTTAAGTGCATCTTCGTAGTGGTGTGATACTTGTTAGAAAATTACAGTCTAAAATGTGCATATTGATACACAGAGACTCATAAACATTGATCAAAGAGAGGACTGATGGAAAAATGCAATTATGACTGAGAATAAAAGGCTATAGTTCTTGAATACTACTAATAATGATCATTTTGCATTAATAGTTTATTTACAAGTATTAAAAAATAGATGTTAGATTGCATTTTTACATTTCTATTAAATCATGTACCTTTTGCAAAGTAATAGAATTCCAGAAGATTACTTTCTCAGAAAAGAGGAAAACTGTTAAATTTTAAATAACTTCTCTTTATACTAAAGCAATTCTATTGACTTAAATATAGTTTATATCTGATTAACATATTAGAGAGGTTTCCCTACATTTTTCTTGAATTATAAAAAATTATTTAAGGATGATAATGAAAATTCTTGTGTTCTCTTTCTTCTCCCTTCCTTTCCAAAATTTCTTTCTGAAAGATAAATTCGTTCATCATTTTGCAGAAGGTAAGGTTTTGTTGATAAAAGTCAAAAAAAGTCTTAGAGTCAACAAAGTCAACTTTAAGAACTCCTAATAAAATAATAATTTCCATAAGTATTCTCCTGTGAGGTTCTTATAACTGATGCCTAAAATCCTGGAAGATAGGCACTCAGAGAAAACAGTAATGGAGAAAGATAGACAGTACCTTTATTGGGAGTTCTGAGGCACTGGGCCTACAAAAGGCTCGTTGTTTCAACAAGGATCTCTGCCTCCAAAAATCCCTGAAGAACCCCGCCCTCAGAAGGGTTACAGTTTTTATACTCTTCCTAACAATTAACATATTAGATATCTATAACCTATCATTTCTAATTCTCTCTAATTCTCCCATCAGGGTCCTGGGCTATGCCCCTTGGACCTCCAAATGCATCTGGGTTCTTCTATTGTTTTGACTTCAAGTTATCTTGCAGGTGTCTCCGAAAAACATCATGACCTTCAGAAAGCCTGAGAATGTGTGAGAGAATCACTTTAGTAACTTCTATCACCACTTAGTATGTGAGCAAGAAAACCTATACTTCTAAAACTCTAAAAATCTATAAAATACACACCAAAACTTTAGGCATCATAACCATCCATTTTCGTGCAGCATATAGAAAAGATAAATTTGGAAATACTTAGCTGTAGCTAGATACCTTTCTTGTACATCTCTTTTGTGTATATCAAATTTTCTGGGACTTGGTGATAATAATACAGAAGTTGTCAGATCATGTTTTTCGCTTTCCTGTAATCTTCTTCTGTTCTCAAGGTATTTGAATGGTAAGAGCAAATCTGTATGTACAGAGAAACCTTTTCCTAAATATCATGTTTGTACCATGCACTTACTTCTAGTGAAGGAAGAAATTAACATTTCCTAAATCACAGACATTTCTAGAAAGTGATTTATTCAGGCTAATTTTCTTTCTTATCAGGAGAACTTCAAGTTTAATCCGTTTAGTTTAGAATTATAGGTTAACTATCAAATGCTCCTACAACTAAAACTGAGGGACATGAATCAAAGCCCAAGGAGCTGCAAAAGGCAGAAATTATCTTTCTGCCCTGACCCAGGGAAAAGGCCCAGATATGAACAAAGCAGATACTTACAAAAAATTAGGGAGAGCACAAAGTTAAATATTATTCTC
Source organism: Dendrocincla fuliginosa (assembly GCA_035047845.1). Lineage (NCBI taxonomy): Eukaryota > Metazoa > Chordata > Aves > Passeriformes > Dendrocolaptidae > Dendrocincla > Dendrocincla fuliginosa. The sequence goes on from JAWWMO010000138.1 coordinate 52,550,396, forward strand.
TGTTCATCATAATTTCAGTCCGTATTTCACCCAAGTGTAACTTTTTTCAGGAACAAATCTGGTGCTGTGAAGTAAGTAGAAACTATCTCAGGAGGACGTAAAATAATTTATGATGTTTTATTTCCATAAGTATTTAAACAGTTTCATTACTTGCCTGAAATAATTTCTTACTGAACAAAAAAATCCAAATTTGATTTTTTGGTTTTATTTTTCTACAATACTACAGCAAAGTCAGTGGACAACTTGCCACTGATGTCAATAGACTTTTCAAGCAGTATCAATGCCTAATCATCCAGGCTGTTTCACATGTGAAAGCATATTACCTTGGTCTACTACTCTTTGCAGTGAAAGTTAATACAGCAGTGTGATTTTCACAGATATGAAGAGAACTTTGCATATGTACTTACAGTTTATTCACATAAATTTACAGTGTCTTCGTTATGAATATTTCTGTAGAGAAAATACTGTTTGCCATCCTCTATTCCAAATATAAACAATCATATGTTGTGTTTACACCTTTAAAAATACTTTCATTTTCATATTAGTTCTACTTATATTTATACATTTATTGAAATCAGTTACTTCAGTAAAACATATAGGCTTCAGTAAACACGTATAGCACAGATTAAAATTACTCTGACCAAAAACTGCACTTTCTTTTTCAAAGCAAATTAAAATATCAAATCAATAAGTGATAAAAAAAATTTGTTCTATTCACAGAATCACAGAATATGCCAAGTTGGAAGGGACCCACAAAGATTAAGTCAAACCCCCAGCCCACCACAGGACCATCCCCAGGAGTCACACCAAGTACCTGAGAGTATCATCTACACGCCTCTTAAACTCACTCAGCCTGGGTGCTGTGACCACTTCCCTGGGGAGCCTGTTTCAGTACCCAATCACCTTCTGGGTGAAGAACTTTTTTCAAATATCCAACCTAAACCCCCCCGACACAACTTCAGGCCATTCCCTTGGGTTCTGTCACTGGTCACCACAGAGAAGAGATCAGTGCCTACCCTGATGAGGAAGTTGTAGACTGCAGTGAGGTCTCCTCTCAATCTGAACAGTCTGAACAATCCAGTCTGAACAATCCAATATTCTCCAGGATGAATAGACCAAATGCCCTCAGCTGCTCCTCATACGGTTCCCCCTCAAGGCCGTTCATCACCTTGGTTGCCCTCCTTTGAACAGTCTCTAGTAGCTGAATATCTTTCCTATATTGTGACACCTAAAACTGCACACGATATTCAGGTTGAGGCCTCCCCAGTGCAGAGCAGAGCAGGACAATCCCCTCCCTTGACTGGCTGGTGATGTTTTGCCTGATACCCCCCAGGACAGAGTTGGCCCTCCTGGCTGCCAAGGCATATTCAATTTGCCATTGACCAGGACCCCCATTCCTTTCCATGTCACTGCTTTCCAGCATTTCGTTCACCACTGTGTACATATATTCAGCATTGCCTCACCCCAGGTGCAGAATGCAGAAAGGCACTTTCTCTTGTTGAACTTCATTTTTCATGTGGTGTTCCATGAAAACAGAGGAGTAAGAATATAATAAAATATAAACTGCATTTAATTTTTTTAACTTTGTTCAATTCTGTCAAGTTTGAAGTGGAAAGAGGATACTTGAGCGAAGAATTTTCCTTTAGCCCGCAGAATGTCCTAGTGGTCGAATAATCCAAAGTATTAATACAGAAAAACATTAACAATCATGCAATTAAAATGCTTAGATAAAAGATTCCTTGCATCCCTGTTTTATTCATGCTTTCATTGTTTCTCTGGGCACACACCAAAGCATTCCTCAAGAAGAGTAGGGTGCAGACAAGTTTTTAATTAGTCTTCAGTGTTTTACTTTGTTTTCATTTTTTAGGTATGATACCTTTTTGTATCATACCCATCTGACCCACTTAAATGATAAAAGATATAATATTCAAAATTCTTCATTATTTTTTCACTTCATTTTTACATAAAGCTATGCCTGAGATCCTGCAGATGATTTGCAAGACTCCTTGTGTTAGGTCCTGCCTAAAGTAATTTCAAGAGTTACTGGTGTTTACAACATAAACAAACAGAGAAAATAAAAACTAAGCATGAGAAATCAAGTTCAAGGTCCAAGGTTACTGAAGAACTTACTCAGGTCAACAAAAGAAACTAGGTTTCTTGTTGCCCAGCTCTGTCATTCAGTCATGATGCTTTCATTTTTTACAGTTTTGTTTTTAATAAATTATTGCAACATGGTGTGAATAATTTTGTTTACAAGAACTAAATTCTCACCCTCTCGCAACATCAATATGAAGAATAGTTTAGATATTTTTCACCCTGACATTTCCATAAAACAAAAAGGGAAAATCCATAAATCTTTGGGAAAAGTGTCCATAATGCAGTTACGTAGCTGTCAAATCTTTCCCTTTTCCTAGAGAAAGAACTGCTATCTTCAAACCCTTGCTGTCCTCAGAGCATTTTAGAATGATGTCAGTATCCCAGCAGAGTAAAAGACATCCTTCTCTGGGGATTCAACGCCAACTAATCATTGAATCAAGCATTCCAAGACATCTTATAATGTCTTTTTACAACTCAGTCTTGCAAATCTTTTTTTCGGTTTGAAGACTGTTGCAAGCACAATTGGCAACACCCTAAACCCATTTTTTTTTTTTTTTTTTATATTTTGATTACACTTTCTGATCTTCTGAAACTAAAGTTTCTAGAGGACAATCTGAAACTTTTAAGTGGATATATTTGGATAAATCTCTTAAAGTCTCTCAGTTTTATTTTCAATTTTCAATCTGATTTTTAGACTTATGTTCAGGAGTTCATCCCCTGTTAATAAATCAATAATCATTGTTAATTCTGAAAGAAGAAAACACATCTTACCCCAGTAATTTCAATGTTTTAGAAACTGAACTGAGCATCAGAATAACTAAGGCAACAGCTCTAACACCTACTAAAATGTTCTTGAATTTCATTTTAATTTTAGATATTCATGAACATATGTAGTTATTGATCCAAAGACACCAAAACAAACTAAAAGAAAATAAGATGTTTTTCATAGGTAGTAATGGCTAGATGTGACTACTAATGACTGGAAATGGTATGCAGCTCTGGGTTATGAGGGTCTCTACTATTTTATTTACTTATAGATGTGTGCTTGAGGAGAGTGGAAACTCATGGAAAAACTGTTAATTGAAATCAATAAAAAAGGAAAATAACAAGCTGGAAAAGATGGCAAACAAGAAAATTTAGAAACATTGATAAAGTGTCAACACCAATCAGCATCAAAATGGAGTTTTCACAAAGTTACAGTGCCCTTATTTTGGTCGATTTAGGTTAACTCTATTTGGGATTAGCTTAAAGACATTTTGGTTCATTTGACTTAAATTGACTCAAAGTCAAACACTGAATGAAGCTTTACCTTTATCTCCATAAAGAGCTGCAGTATCATTTGAGTAAAAAAGAAAGTTTTCAGTATTATAATGCATTCTTTTCAAAGTATTTTAGAAATATAATTCTAATTCCTACTAGTTTTCAATAGTAGTCAAGGTCCTCTCTTCTCAAGTTCTATAAACTGCCTTTATTGCCTTCAGTTAATTTGCCTTTTTTTTTTTTTTAAAAAAAAAAGTAGAAAAATAAATAAATAAAAAATTTCAAATGCTGGTCTAGAAATCCTTACTAATTTTTCACTGAATTATTCAGGTTTTACTGACCCTTCAATAATGGATATATGCCTCACTGATGTTTTGGTCATTCTTTCCAGAATGAAGATATTTCCACTAGAATACAATTTCCACTATTCCACCATTTCCCCAGGAGCCAACCCAATTAACTATTTCTCCAAGACATGTCAGTCATTTATAGCCAGTAATATTTAAAATTTTTAAATAAATTCTGGTTTACACATATGACATCACTGCAGATGGATATGGAAAACTGTACCACAGCATGTAAGTCTAGTCTTGACTTTATAGATTGTCTAGGAAAAAAAGCATGTAGACCAAACTACTTGAAATTGTTTACTTACCTTGAAGGTATACAGATGAAGGATTCAGCTAAACCTGGGTAGAGCAGATCCTGTGGGCTCCAGCAATACTAAAGATTTCAAGGTACTTGTTCACACTGCTAAGCCATCACCCTCCAGGAAAGGCTAAATACTCCGCTGCTGTGCTATCTATCTGTTCACTCTGTTCTTTTAAAATTCATTTTTATCCCTGAAGAAAAAGCCTTCTGCTAATCATTACAAGTATTCCAGTCTTTTTCAATTCTCTTCAGTTCAAATAATTGCGAATGTCTCTTTATTTTACACTTTTTGTCACAGACTAAAATGACAATAAAGGACATGTCACCCCTACTTCTATTCTTCCAGATATTAAATTTATGGCATGAATTATGATTATTTACAGACAATTATATACTTGTCTACAACTATTGATTAAAAGCAATTACGTATAGAAAATCAGATTGCGTACTGATTTCCTCAGGAAAAAGAAAAACAAAACAACAAAAAAAACCCCAAACATATGATGAATTAGTATCAACTTTAAAACTTTTGGTGCTGAATTGCCAACTGTGATTAGTCCCGAAGCAACATACTTCTATATGTGTTAATTGCAGATTTTCTGATTAGAGTAGTTGAAAGTCCTGTTAGCTGAAAGCCAAGATCTTCTTTTTCCTTACACATATGTTGAATCCCATCCAGAAAAGCAAATACAGTGTAACAGTAACTGTTGCAATTATTAAGGCCTTGTCATGTATGGATGGTATTTGCCTAAATATTTTGAAGAAAAATGGAGTCAAAAAGAGAGAGTAAAATAAAATTCCTAAATAAATGTTTCTATGATTAAACTACAACTGTGATCAGAGTTTCACCGATTTATATGAAAGTAAATTAGATAGACAACTATATAGCCAATGTTAATTGATGACAGTATAATTACAGTAGCAAAATAGTGATAGAGATTGAATTTTGTGGAAAGAACCCACAAAAAAAACTTGTAAAGTAAAAATTCTCAAAGAGGTATATCCTACCTCATCTATACCAGATATTCATGAATGCTCTTACTGAATATATAATGAGTATGAGTATTTTGAAACAAATACAGGGTATAATGCAAAAGGAGACAGCAAAACACCAAGAACTTTGTAATCACTGCAGCATTATGATCCTTGAATACCATATACTGTAATTGTAAACAATATTGCCACTGATCCTAAACTGCAGTTAGATTTTTTGTTCCTTGAAATACACTAACAGAATAGTTCAAAGTACAAAGGACAGAAGAGAGAAAAAGCATTCAACGATACTTTTATTTAAAAACTAAAACAAAATAAAACAAAACAAAAACCACAAAAAGCCCACCACAAAAAAAAAAAAATAACAACAACAAAAACCAAAAACACCAAACCCAAAACCAAACAGTTGGTGAAAAGTCCCATTTTGAGCCCCCTTGAGTATTATGACCATTACAGCTATTACAAAAAGTGACATTATAATAATCTGTATTCTAATACTGTTCATTTATTTACTTATTTCAGATTGGCATGAAAGGGTAAACATGAATATTTAAATCATTAGGACAAGAAAAATCAGTTCATAAATCTGTATTATATGCAAACAATTAAAATAAAACTGAAACAAATAGCAACAATAATATAACAATCTAGTTTGTGCTTAAGAGTCTTCTTCTACTGAATTTACTCTTCTTCAAAATAAAAAAAAAAGCTATGAAACCACATTTCTCTTATGTTTCCTGTATTCCCTGACCACAAAGCTACAGAATACACTGAAATCTCTCAGTATCTCCTGTAAATCTATGATTTTCAAAGAGATCATAAGGAATTTTATTTTTTTTTTTCCTAGACACCAGGCTGTGGAATCACACATATTGTAGCTCTGTATTAGAACCTAAATAAACATAAACCAGAAGACTACAACAGGAAGGATAAACTACTTTCTGAATGTTAGGAAACTGCTTTGGAAACTAGGAAGCCAAAGCTCAAATTTCTGTCAAAAACCAGAAAGACTTTTTGAGTCCTCTATATTCAGTCAAAAATTTCTGTCAAAAATGTTAGAATTGGGCTTGTTTGTACTAAAATGGAAAGAAAAAAAAAGAGAGAGAAGCAGAAATTGGATTAAAACCTCATACAATATATGCAATAAATGGGTATTTGCCTACCTGCATAACTGTTCCTATTGTTTTAAAGAGACAGAAAAATATTTACTTCCTTTCACTAACTGTTGATTGGTAGTTATTGTTAAACCAGTTAAGATGCACTGAAGCTGAGCTGTTCATCATGGCTGATGTCTGAAATAAAGAACGGACAACACCCAAAAATTAAAGTGCTTCTATATATAGGTGTAAACCAATGGCTAATAAGGAATGAGGGACATTACAGAATTAAAAAAAAAAAAAAAAATCTATATATAAAGGTTCTGTCTTCTGAGTTGTCATCCGTTGATGTGTTTTAGGGAGACCAGGTTAAGACTAAAGTAAGGACCTTTTCAATTTAAGGAATTCGTGAAGGGGACCCCTGAAGGATATAAAGGAGCAGAAGAGAGCTGGCAGCTCTTTAAGTACTTTTTTTTTAGAGTACAAGTGCTCTTCATTCCCATGTGTAAGAAATCAGGCAAGGAAGACAGGCAACCAGCATGTCAGAAGAAGGGAGATTTAGGCTAGATATCAGGAAAAAGTTTTTTACTCAGAGGGTGGCTGAGTACTGGAACAGGCTCCCCAGGGAAGTGGTCACAGCTCCAAGACTGTCTGAGTTCAAGAAGCGTTTGGACAATGCTCTAGGGAACAAACTGTGATTCTTAGGATGTCCTACGTAGGATCAGGATCTGAACTTGATGATCCTGATGAGTCCCTTTCAACTCAGAATATTCTATGATAATATGATTCTATCAATAATGAGGTCCTGGTCAAGTTAAAGTGTGGAACCAGGGACAGATATGCTAGGAAGAATACAAGACACTGCCCAGATGTGTAGGGGCAGCATCAGGAAAGCTAAAGCACAACTGGAGATTAAATTGGCGAGAAATGTGAAGAGTAACAGAAAGGGCTTCTACAGGTACGTTTCTCAGAAAAAGAAGATTAAAGAAAATAGAATCCCCCATCACCCCTCTACTCCCCCCACTAAATAAGACAGGACAATTAGTGACAATAAATATGAAGAAGACTCAGGAACTCAACAGGTTTCTTGCCTCTGTTTTCATTGGTAATCACTCTTCCCACATTTCTCAAGTCCCTGAACCTCAATGAATTCCCTTCCACTGTAAAAGAAGATTAGGTACAAAACCACGTGAGGAACACAAACATGCGTAATTCCATGGGGACTAAGGGAACTGGCTGATGTAGTTGCTAGTCTACTTTCCATGCTCTTCCTGCCATTGAACACTAGTTTCCTTGCACTATATTTATTTCTTTATATGGACAATTGAAGAAAATCTACCACTGTTTGAAGGCCTTTAAAGTCTAGAGTTGCTTAAAGTGACATAGAAAATAAGAATGATTTGCAGTCCTGACTTAATTTCTGGAGAAGCAGAGAAATTGTTTTCCGTTTCTTCTTGATCTGCTTTTACATTGGTTGTGTATGCATGGTATTTTGACCCTGCTAAACTGAATGTGAGCTTCTTTAAGTAACTATTTAGGCTTATACAGGTTCAACACATGTCCAAGGATAGTAATTTTTTTTCTGTGTTCATCTGTGTTACAAAGCAATAGATAACCAAAGAGAAAAGATAAATTAAGTGTTATTGGTGTTCAAGTGAGGCACTCCAAGCTAATGGGTTAAAACAGAGGGGCAGATCAAAGAGGGAAGATTAAAAAAATAAAATATATTTTTAAAAAACTTTCACTCACATAAAAAAGGAAATGGCACAGGAGGCTTGGAGAGGCTAGTGGAGTGAATAATTTTAAAACATCAAAAAGAGTGGAAGACAAGAAATGTTACCTAAAAAAGAATACGTGGTAATGGGGAAGAAACTTATTATTTGTACTACACACTACTCATTACAGAGTTTGAGGATTCATGCTTTAGAATATCTTCATGAACATTTCTGAAGCTCACCACTTGAAACATATGGTTCCCTATCTCTTTAATGCTGCAGTTCTAGAGAAGAGACCTGAAATGTAGGTTATTAGCAAAGCTAATAATTTTGCTGTCCAATTTTTATTAGGAAACTAAAAGCTCCTTACCTGCAGTCAGGGGAAAAAATGGATAAAAAGTGGTATCTGTGCTTTCACACAAGTATAAATAGAATTGATACATCATGCATTAGCCCATTTTCCCTTGTTATAGCATAATCTTCCCTCAGTTCGACCAGAGTTCCATTCTCAGCCTGCCATCTAAAGGGCAGCTGCTTTAATAATTATTGTTTGAATGTAAGATCAGAATGCAAACCAAAGTTCATTAGTTAAGTTTGAACTACATACATAGGCCATTTGTAATGTCTTTGAAAACAGTTTAGGCAGATATTGTTTCCTTCTCTGTTTATTTGAGACTCTGAAGCGCTGGTCTCTTTTGTTAAGGGTTAATTAAACAGCCCGTATGGGAAATGTCTGAATTAGATATCCATTAAAATTGTTAATTGTGTAGCAGTTAATTGTTCAAAGTTATGACTTTGTTTTGACATCAAGTTTTCAACATTTTACAGTAGGTGAAATTACTATACTTGCCTCATGGGATGTGCTATTTATGGCATTCTCCTGTGGTTGGAAAGAAGAGTGGCAGAAAGAAAACAACTGTGCATTTCGAGTAGGGATTCAGATATATTTTTTTTTTTCTGTCTTAATGTAGATAAAGGCAAAATTTTATGCAACATGGGAAAATACTTAAAAACCCTAAAATTATTTTAGTGGGATTTTTCCTTTCCTCAGGATATAGAATAGGAGAGTTTGACAAAATTCAGAAGGTAACAAATGGGTGTCAAAACAAAGCTACCTGTTCTTTTCCCCCACACATTTACCCTTAAGACATTAATTTTGTCAAGTACTGAACTCCAAGTGAGTATCCAGAAGAAATATCCTCAGGGATTAATTTAGGAAAAAAAAACAAAAAAAACCAAACAACAATAAACCTCACACCACTAAACTAAACCAAAAACCAAGAAAAGAGGCATAGAGGAAGAGGCAGTAGAATTTTAAGGGATAGACTGAAATTCATAAACACAAATCAGGAAGATATTTCATCCAGTAAATTGTCAAGGTGAGATTAGAAACAACTACAATATTTCAATCCTAGTTTGAGAAAACTTAAAAATAAAATCAGGAATTAGCAATTCAATATATGAATGATTCAATGACGAAAAGAGACTTTACAGAAGATACTAATAACAGCAGTTACACTTGGACCAGAGATATTGAAGGCTCAACTGTTTAGGAAGAAAAAAAAATAAGGCAAAAAATAGTAGAATAATAGCATACATGAAAGCATCTTAGTATTAATGGAAAAAAAAAAGGGTAACAGGAAAAAAATTAAAACTATGTGAAATATGTAATATGTGACACTAAAAAATTATAATTTCCAAGACAGTCTGCTGTACATCTCCAGTATTGACTATACATAATAATATCTATAGGAAAAAGAAGCAAAAAAGAGAAAATGTATGAAAATTAAAAACTTTTATTTCCTAGAGAAGGCACCATATAATTTGTAAGTAGTTCTGGAAAATTTTTAATACCATTTTCTGTAAAACAACCAGCAGACCAACTGCAAGTCTTACTATTTTTATCTTCACAGTGAGTATCTTATCAAAACACTAATGACATATACTGAATTTGAAAAAAGTAGTGGTTGTGATCATATTGAAATTCTCATTTTAGTCCAGAAGAAATCTATAATTTATTGCTTCTATTAGCAATTTTGCAGAAAGAAAAAACTTAACTTGAGGAAACAAGCAGTAAGACTGAAAGAAATAGACACTGATTAATATGATCCCTTTTATAAAGGGTAGAACAGGGTAGAAATTAAGCTTCAAAATTTGTTTCCTTTCTAAAATTAAAAGAGATCTGGTCTCTGAAGATTGGGTACCTTACATATTAACCATATTTTTTTCTGTCAAATTCCTAAAATTCTTTATTCTGTCATAATCCTTTAAAAACACATACCTACTTCTTCTGACATCTATGATAGTATTTCAGCATAAAAGAAGAAGGACAAAATCATTTTTTGTATCACTAAAATTGTTTTTCAGAAGTTTGGTGATAAATCTTCCTTTATTTTTCATCCTTCACAAACAACATTGCTCTACCTTAGATTAGACTAAATTGATATAGATAAAAAATAAAAATAAAAAAGAAGTGTGTATTGACAAAAAGTTTAAGGAAAGTATATTTCTTACTTTCTAGCATCCTCCAGGTAGTATTTTATGAAATTGAAATTACTATGACACTAAGTAAAAGATCAGTAGTTGGAATTATTTTTTATCTTCAAAAAGTCTCATTGTGGCTTATAGTTCTGGATAGTTTGTGGTCTCTTATATTGCATAGGTTAAAAACTATTAGATATTTGCTTGTTATTCCATAAAATTTCATTTCATAACTCAGATGGTCTCTACTAATCTCATGTTGTACATTCAAAAAAATATAATCTGATGAAATACATAAGCCAGAGTTCTCTAAAAAACACATTCTTTTTTTAAATAAAAGGTTCACTGTATGTTTAACTGTAATTTATTAGTTACCCTAAAAATTCCTGAATTTAAGTCACCTGTAAATCTGTAAGAAATTAATATTAAAAAAAAAAAAAAGCTGGTGTTAATTCAGGTGTCACTTTATGATATATTGAGGGGTTCTTTTTCAAGTTATTTGACAGAAAGACCAAGAAAACTTCCTCTCTCAGATGAAGCAGGAAGAACAAATTCTGAAAAGTAATTGCTCACACAATATCAAATGTATCTAACACTGAAGGGTGAATCTTATGAAAATGCAGAACAATTTTATTTTAGAACTTAGAAAGAGGGTCAAGCATGTATAAACCATGATTCTCATGAAGTATTAAATATTAAAAAGTCAAAATCCTTTATTTGACAGTGTCTGACCTTTAAGCTTATCTGCTTTTAAAATACATCTTGCCTATCAACCAAAACTTTAATCACTTTCCCATTTCAGATATTGAAAGAATAATTCCATTTAAGTCAAGCAAAGGTCGTCATTCTTTGAAATATAGATTACTCACCAGTAGTTTTTAGAAAAGTGAAGACTGGAGAACAAATTCAAGAGAAGCAGCTCTCTCTGACACTGGGAAAGTACTGAGTCAGCAGTGGAAAGGATTAAACATAATTACACATAACTCCAAGAGACTGTAAAGTCCAGCCAAGAAATAAAATGCAATTCAGTTTGAAAATGTACAAACTTCATATGGTAGTAAAATAAAGAAATTAAATACTACGTTCTTCAGTCTCTTTGAGCTACTTCTCAAACTGCAGTTAGATTAAAATGGCACCAGAAACTTCAAGAGATAAGAACAAATGGGTAATATGTCTAAGACCATTAAGACGGAGTTTTCCAACCTTTGTCTGATTACTTACATGCTAAGTAAATGATCAGGTTCTCTTAACTCTTATATACACATTTCTTTTATTAAAATACTGTATGACATTTTAATACTTGGCCTCAAATATTGGCAAAATTTAAGCATTTAAATATAGTCACAACATGATTTCATAGACTCTGAAAGGCTGATCATTTCATAGAGAAAAACAATTTCTGCAGTCTAGTCTTCTAGAGTAAAATATTGCAGAAGAGCTACCTCTAGGATTTACTCACACGTGGGAGTCTGCATTTGTAGTTTATTGGATCTCATATCTATGAGCATGACATTGTTTTGAATAACATAAAGAACTCTAACATTAAACTATTTAGTTATAATATATTTGAAATAATAATTTGCTTTTGGTTTGATTTTGCATTGTAAAACCTATGGATCACAGTACGAGAGGCTGCAATAGAGGTAACTGACATATATGAAAGTTCTCCACACTGCCCATTTTGCCTACAATAAATATTTTGCTGTGATGGATAGCAGAGAGTCATTCCCTGCATGTGTTTGATCAAACCAATATGACTGAAACACCAATTAGAGAGTATATTGGACTTTTTAAAGTTGGATATTGATGCACAAGACAGTGTATTAGTCCAAAATTAGGAACACTAAATAAAATTGCTTTACACAGCTCTTACAGAAGTGTCTTTTTTCTGCTTTTCCAACTGTAATTACTTTGAATATCAACTCTGAATATCAACTCTATTTACTTGATTCTTATTTATCATTTGTTTCCAGCTTTCTAGAATGTACAGTATGGATTACAGAAGCCTTTTCTTCTAACAATACAAGGAAATTAAGATACAGCAAAGCAAAATCTCAGAAGTTTGCAAAATGTACTGCTTAACTCAGTTTGGAAATAACTATATGATTTTACTTCAATGTTTGGAAAAATATCCCCAACCACGAATTAATAATTTCAAACACTGCACAAATCACTATCTCAATGAGAACAAATGTGTATTAGACAAGATTTTTTAAAGATATTACATTTGTGGAACAAATTTAAGTCCCAGTATTTTTATTAAGTATTCATGGTAGCATGCTTGCAATCTCTATACAAGATCATAAACAGAATAGAAAACAAAATCAAAGATAGAAACAAAAAAAAAAGGTTTTGTGCTAGTTTTGGTTGGGGTACTTTTAATTTTCTTCAGAGTATCTGGTTTGAGTCTGTGTTTTGGGTTTGTGCTGGAAACAGTATTGATAACACAGGGATATTTTCCTTATTGCTGAACAGTGTTTGTAGAGAGTCAAATCCTTCATCATCTCACCACACCCCACCAGTGAGGAGGCTGGGGGTGCAGAAGATGTTGTGAGGTGACGCAGCTGGAGTAGCTGACCCCAACTGATCCAAGGGACATTCCAGACCATATGGTGCCATGCTTAGCTTTTGGAGCTGGATGAAGAAAGAAGGGAAGGATGTTTGGAGTAATGGTATTTGTCTTCCCATGTCACCACTACATGTATTGGACCCCTGCTCTCCTAGGGATGGCTGAACACCTGCCAGCCCACAGAAAGTGGGGAATTAATTTCTTGTTCTGATTTGCTTGTGTGTGCAGATTTGACTTTCTCTATTAAACTGTCTTTATCCCAACCCATGAGTTTTATCACTTTTCCCTTCCAATTCTCTCCCACATCCCACTGGCAGGGAGTGAGCAAATGAGCATGTGACACTTGGTTGCCGGCTGGGATTCAACCACAGCATGTTGAAAGTAAAAATCTTAAATACATTTTTGATATTTCTATGAGATGTTTCCCTGTTCAGGGTAGTGAGACCTCTGATCTGTTATTCTCAACTCTACCACTGTTACAGAAAGTTTTAATTACATTCTAGGTTTTGAGCCATGTCACATGAAAGGGGGTGGATTAGCCTGACCCTTAGAGAGAGAAGATTTTCTAGACCCACAGAGGTTTATTTGGGTGTTAGTGCCCCAGGGAAAATGAAACTATTTATGTTCAATCTGTCTGCAAGTTGTCCCATAAGGGAGCTCTTCACCAAACAGATCCACAAGATACGGGGGTAATATTGTTGTCTTTTTTGGAAGCAGCCACAGAACGGTGTAAGGGAGATCCCTCAGTGGGTCTTCCTATGTGTTATTCTATCACCAGCAAACTGTCAGAAGGACTCATTCTAACAGTTTACAGAATAACACTCTTTATTAATACAAATTTTAACACGTTAATTAGGTTTGTGCTTGTCAGTGATAGGGTCTGGCTGCAAAACATATTTAAAGTAATCTAATAATACTATAAAGTAAGCACAAACATGAACAAAGCAATCTACTAAGATATTATAAAGCAAAACACAAGTTCCAGTCTTTAAAAGCAACAATCAGTGTGCAAAGAATAGTTTCTCACTCAATAGGCATCCCTAAGTGGAGAGGCAAGACAGGTTCAGCCTGTCAGCTGCTCCTAGCAGTTTTTGGTGGAAATCTTCCACTGACTTTTCTCCATTTCCAACTTGCTTTTACATTATTTCTTTAAGTTTAGGTGGAGGTTGAGTGAATCTAGTCATAAGTAGCCATTCTTGGTGGACAAGTATGGCATGGTCAAAGTGTTACCATGTTCCCCTTCCTGCAGGATGTTTGTGGAAGCAGACTGTAGTGCCTTTGACTCACTCCCCTCTCTGGTGCATTGCTCATAACAGATGCTTATCACTGTTTTGGGGAACTTTCGTAGGGCATCATGACTGTGTTCCATCAGGGAAGCAGCAACTGGGTCTTCTCTGTAATTCTTATTCTCACTTATGTTTTAGCCCTATTCATTATTCCACAAGCCATCATAAATAATTATTAAAATTCATTATATAAGACATTTCTGTGTACAATTAATCTTTCCAAGTATTGCAGGTTAAAAAAAAATCAGTGCAGAAATCTCTATAAAATAAATAAAGTCATTAGTAATAGACTGTTAATGGACATTTTTAGACAAGAATGGACAGGTATCTTTGCACTGGTATTAGAGTTCCACAAATCATGAGCAATATAAAGCAATATTTTTTCGATCTAACTTTCATAGACTAAATCAGTACCCATAAAAACCTTCTCAGTTTTCAAGGTCAAATTTAACTGAAAAATGTACCTGTATTTTCAGAGAAAAGTGTATCTTCTTTGCTGTGATTAACAGTTACCATTGCCCTCTGGTAAGGACGACTTAAAATATATGTTCCATATTAGTTAGATTAGTTTACATAAGTTTACATTAGTTTCAATGCAAGCTTATTTGCATAATTTTTTATTGTTATTTGATGTTTATCAGGTTAAACATCAGTTAAGACTCCATGACCATAAACTAATCTCATCACAATTCAGTATTAGGAATGATCTAAGCACTGAGTATATACATATACATAGATGTATTTCCTGAACAAATCTGAACATTCTAAAGCTTCCCAGACTCAGAATTAATTATTTGATCAATGCGTTAATACTGGAACTTGATTGAGTATGGCTCTGCTCTCGGGGATCAGATGCTGTGCTTTTGCACAGAAAATTTTGGAAATTAAAACTGAATATTGTGTCCTATTATGTGAGTACCAATAGCTTATCATTTAATATGGACTAGTCATGAAGACAATGACCTGTATAGGTAACCTTAATTTTGCCACTTTATATTTTCGGAATGTCAAGCTATACAAGCTTATTGTTTTGTTGTTTTGGGGTTTTTTTGCATATTGTTTTAATACAGTATGTAAATAAGAAAAAATGTAAAAACTGGATGCATGCATTATTTTCGGTTTGCAATTTGTTCCATTTTTCATCATCCAGAATGCATAAGAAATATACAAATATTTTGTAAATAGAGCCATTAACTTAACAGAAAACAAATCTTTACCTCACCATGGAGCTCATGAAGTTCACAGTATGGAGAATTCCTCTGCTAATACTGATACATTAAGGCTCCTAATACATGTGGTATAGAGGGATTTTAGTCAATCACAGTAGGTGAATCAAAAAGTATTTTGTAATTACACTGGTTAAGTTTTTTTCTTATGCATTCACCAGTATATTTTTCTTTAATTTTAAAGAATAGAATTATTTAAAAACAAGACTTTTTTTTTCCTTTTTCAGCAACAGATGGAATTTTCCATACTTCTGAAACATACTTTAAGCATTGTAATTTTATAATTATACATGTAAAGGTATAGCCTGATATAGATCTAGATATCACTCATATAAAATGCTCCAGTAAAAGCACAGCTAATACAAAACGAAAGTAGACCATGCAGTGGAAATATAAACTGTGTGTTGCTGATGTAATCAAAAGTGTGACACAGTCTCTCCTTCAATAGCTACATAGCTGTTAACAGTTAGCTAAGGTTTGAAAATAATCAGTATGTATACATTGGCTGTGGTGGTTTGACCCTAACACCCATTCAGCTTCTCCCTCCCTCCGCTCTGCCCTTCAGGTAGAGAAAAGAAAGTAGAAGGAAAGCAAAACTCATGAATTGGGTTAAAGACAGTTTAATAGCAAAAACTGTGTGCACAAGCAACATAAAGCAAGGAAATCTACTTCCCATTAGCAGGGAGATGTACCAGTTCCTGGAAGGCAGGACCAAAGCACACGTAACTGCTACTTGGGAGCACAAACACTATAACAAAGAATGACTCTCCTTCCTCATTCTTTCCCTGAGCTTTCATTGCTGAGCACAATGTCATTTAGTATGGAATATCTTTTTAGTCAATTTGATTTGGTTATCCTGTCAACATTTCCACCCAATCCGCAGCATGACCCCGTTCTACTTGCTGAAAAGTGTGGTGGTCATGGAGACCCAGTGTTGGTCTAAACACTGAAGTATTATCAAAACTATTTTAGCCACAGATCCAAAGCACAGTGCCACAAAGGCTGCTGTGAAGGAAGTCAAATTCATTCCAGACAGACCCAGTACACTACTGCAGTGGGAAAGGGGAAGAACATTTTTCCCTGTGTGATTGAAGTCAATGTTCTATGTCAAGTTTCAAGGGAGATTGACTAAGAAGGATGGATCTTCAGAACCATCTTTGTCTATTTAGTCTCAGTCTAAACTGCAGCTAATAAACAAATTACTTACACAAGGCTCTAGCTGCTTCAGTCTGTCAGTCAGCATTGGTTATCAAGTGAGTAATGCTGAGTACACCATGTTCCAGTCATGGCCTAGCACCCCAAATGATAAAGTAGCTGGTTTCATAAGCTTTTTACTAGGCAGAGATAGAGAATGTCAGCAAAATGTTTTATATATTGGCATCTCAAATAGTCTGATGAAAAGTAAACAATCTATTTCCATGATAAAAAAGACACTGTTACTAATATGCTTAAGGGTCAGGAAATTTGAGTTCTGATTAGATTATATTGATGCTAAATTTATAAGACTGATTTTCTGTATTGGTCAAAGCATTTAATTCTGTTGGAATTTAAATTCATGGAATACCTCATGAAATATTTAAATTCATAATAAAATTACTACTTATGGAAGATAAAATTATAATTATCCAAAGCAAACATCTTTTATATTGTACTAATGTTTTTGTCATAATATGAAAATTTAACTACCTTGGATAAATATTTAATGTATACATTATATATTAGAGAGATAATATATGTTATGCATAATATATAATATATATGCTATTAATATATTAACAGAATACAATTAAATGTATTATAATTAATTATATATCTATACATCAAATATATGTATGACTTGTGAATATATGATAATTGAGTTCAGTCAGTCTTACTTTCTACCTCCTAAGGTATCCTGCAAAGAAAATAAGTAAGCTTTCTCAAATAGCTCTGAAATACACAACCATATTTGTCTTTTTCCATTTATACACCTAAGTATTTAAATTTTATCAGTTTTATATTTATAATTGCCTTTATGTTTGATTTGGTTGCATTCTCGTTTTTCTTTCATATTTTTTACACTTGTATTTAAATTTAAAATGAAAATATCAATGACAAAAAAAAATTCCAATAAACTATTTGTTTCCTTATTTTTATATTAGACCACATAAATAATGTTATGTCATTTTAGATGTAAATAGGATACATCTTTAGAAGAGATTAGAAACTGCTTAGACTATATGTTTTTATGATGGGAAAAATAAAGAAAAGTTCTAATAAATAAATGAATGTATTTTATTATTTACAAAATTGTTGTGAATTCTGTAACAGAAATAGAGGAAAATAGAAGAGGAATAAAGTTTTGCTCAGTGATTACATTATTTCAACATGCCCACGCCCTTACTTTTTTCACCTCTCTGAATTCTATTGTGAAACCAGACTCAATTCACTTAATTTATTGTCATTTAAGAAAGTTTTAATATATGACCAATATATGATATTGAAGGGAAAGATAAGTCATTTAAATAAACACTTAAGGAGTTGCCTTTTCTCCTCTTCCCTGGGTTCAGCTCAGTGCAACACATCTCCTCCTCTGTTCCCAGTGTGAATTCCCCTTGTTTTCATCATGTCTTATGCTCAGTATCTCCAAAACGCTTTCATGAGCAATGGGAAATGCAAAAGGCTGTTATGGAGCTCTAGCTATTTCTTTCTTCAAGTCCTTACTGCTACTCTACTCTGGCATGAGCTGCTCTTGGCTGTAGTCCCTCACTAAGAATAAAGCAGTAGATGAGGCCTTCTCAAAACAACAAGAGAAAGTCTCACATTCACAGGCTTTGGTCCTCATGGAGGATATCTACTGAAACGGCAACATAGCAGTGTACAAATGATCTAGGAAATTTGTGGACAACAACTTCCTGACAGAGGTGATTGAGGAAGAACTGGACATGGATATGAAAGTAGTAGTCAGCTTTGGATGCACTGACCATGGAATTCAAGATCTTGAAAGGAGGGAGCAGGACAAAATGCAGGATTTTGGGACTTTCAGCAGACTTTAGCCACTTTAGGGATCTATTTGGAAAATTCCATGGGAAACTTCTCAGAAGTTCAAGAAAGGGAACCGAGTAGTTCTGGACCTGGGGAGGAATAATATGAGGGGGCAAACTGCCTGGAAAGCAACTTTTCTCAGAAGGACCTGTGGGTCTTGGTGGATGCCAAATTTAACATGAGTCAGCTACATATCCTTGCAGAAAAGGTTTATCATGAAAAGCACTGCCAATACCTCAGGGAAGGTGGTACTTTCACTTTATTCAGCACTGGTGAGGCCATGTCTGTGCCCAGTTCTGGGCTCCACACTACAGGAAAAGTATAGACTACCTAGAACAAGATAAGGCCAGAAAGATGATGACGGGACTGAGTGGCTCACGTACAAGGAAAGGCTGATAGAGCTGGGATTGTTTAGCCTGGAGAAGGCTCAGCAGGAATCTTTTCAATGTATACAAATATCTGAAGGGGAGTGTGTAAAGCATATAATTTCAGTATCCCAGTAATAGGTCAAGAAGCAATGGAAACTGAACAAAAGACAACATATTGTGTCTGTACACCAGGGAACATTTTTTTTTTTTAACCATGAGAGTGACTGAATGCTGTCACATGTTTCTAAGTGAGGTTGTAGAGTCTCCATCCTTGGAGATTTTGAGCTGTCTGGACACGGTCTTGCTATGGCTGACCTTGCTTGAACTGGGACATTAGATCAAATGACATCCAAAAGGTCTCTTTGGGTGTAAACCACTTTGTAATTCTATGAAATAATTCTATTCAGCATTGTTTGTGAAGTTACATTAATAATTTGAATAAAGTACACTGTTTTCAGTATGCAAAATATTCCTATTCTCTTTATTTCTTATTGAAATTATTATGCTAATAAAATGTGTTAGTGGGAAGTAGTTTAAAATGGAGTTTCAGTTAATAGAAAAGGCAAAAATATCTTGTTCTTTGGTCATTTAAAGTCTGAATCATTAAGAATATCAATTTAAATGTATATTAAATCAGTTTAAAAAACCTGTGTTTGCAATTGTATAGTACAGTAAAATTTTCAGAGCTACAATTTATAAGCAAGACTATTTTCTTCAGAAATTATGCCTCATTCTGAAGAAATGATTGTAAACCCTTATTGACCTGCTTTTCTCATTTTTATTTTTTTCTGATATAGAGCTTCTGAACTTTTTACGGCAAGTGGCCTTGAGACTTGAGAAAAATGGGATACATTAAGTGATTGTTCATTATATTACCTTTACAAGCAGCTTGTAATAGAGCTTTTAAAGGAAAGAATTACACTAATCCAAATAAAAAGGGCAGAAAAAGAATAATAGTACCACATATCAGTAGGCTAGCATAATTTTCAAAATGATGCGTGTGAAGAATGCCAAAAACTGATCAAAAGTGTTTTCTTCAAGCAGCATCTCAGTTGTATTCTTCCTTCTTGTTTATATAAAAGTCTTTATTTTGCTGTAATAGTTGTGATTATAATGTAATTTCATTGTATGATTAAGATACATATTTTTTTATATTATCAAGCAATAGTGTGAAACCCACCACGTGAGGATGCAAAAATATAAATGGGCATCAATGTCAGAACTACATTGAATTGAACATGAAACATAAAGGACTCTCCCAAGAAACAAAGGTCCCCATTTCAGCAAAATCATTGAAAACAGCCAGGTGTGAAGTGAATGAAAAGTTCCATTAAATGTAAGAATTTGCAATCCATTACTGATTGTAATGAGAAACATACAGGTATTTGTAAAATACTGTAAGGAAAAGCAGAGAATTTTGACAGAACTATTACTGAATAAGATGGAAATCTTAATCAAAGAGATGCATTCGCTAACAGATATTTCTGTCAGAGTCATTTATTTTTCCCCACAGGTAACTATAATCTAAAAATCAGATATTAATAAATAGATCCTTAAGATTATTTCAAGATATAGAAAAATGTACAGATAATGGCAAATAAAAAATTAGTATCACAAGTGGGGTAAGCAGTATGTACTGAGCTTATTGATATACTGATTATAAAAGACAATGTCTTATATTTTAGCATTATTAAATTTATACATTGTAATATACAATTATATAGTTCTTAAGGCATTTTCTAAAAATCAAGAAATGGCAAGGGATATATAATTCTGTATTCAATATTCCCAATAGGGTTCTAATAATTTTATTAAGTACTAGCTATGTTTTTCATGTTGTGAAGCTTTCCATCAGATAAATAAGGTTTCATTTAAACTATAAAAAGGATTTTATGTATAAAAAATAGATACACTTAAGACTAATTCAAAATTAAGATAATTTTTTTCTTTCATAGCCAAATCCTTCATCTATTATAGTTAGTGTATGAAGCTTGTCTTCTATCTTAAATATCATATGTATGGTTTTGTGTACTATCCAACCAAATGGAATTCCTTTTAATGACAGAAAAAACATTAGTTCTAACTCTCCGGTTCTGAACATTTTGGAAGGTTAAATCTCAATTTTTTTAAATAAAAATCCATGTTCTTATTTAAAATTGGGGTTTTTTTAATTATTTAAAAACCTTTTTGCTGTCTGCAATACTACTTTAAAAACTCTTACAGCATCTATAATCTTATTTATAGGTCATCTTTATTTTGTTATTGCAATAGTTTTGTTATTTTTCTTTTTTTTTTTACAAAAAACAGATTTAAAGGATTAGTTTTGTCTGTGTGTTTTCATTTGTCACCAAGTACTGAAATATTTGCCTTGATGAACTTTCCAATGCTTTCCATAAGATAAATACTTTTCTTTATTGGATCTTTGGTGAAGGGTAAAAAGAAATTACTGCATTTTTCCTGCTGTGTCTGACAAATAGCTAGTTTTGTCTGGCAGATAACTGAATATTAAAACCTATTAGTCACAGAGATGAAAGTATCGTATTCATAACCTAATCTCAGATGTTCCAGACTTGAATGATAATTTCAAAAGATCAACACAAATCTAATATTTTTTGTACACATAAAAAAACATGCTGAAATTGACCTTCTTAGGGAATCCCATAGAAGTGGTAGAAAGAAAGCAATATATTTTTCACCAAATTCTCTTTTTCTTGCTTCATTCCTTATGCAGCTAACCAGAGAGTTTAGCTCATTTCTCTCTATCTAGTACACATATTAACTGGTTCCTCTTCCCATTTTCCACCCTGAAAAATAGAATATACAGCATAGTATACGGTATGTAGTGTATAAATTGTATGTAGCATATAGTATATAATAAAGTAAATATAGTAGTATGTACTTGCCTCTTGGGAGTAATGTGCTGACTAGTTGTTTCCCATATGAAATAAGAGGTAAATTGCTTTCCTTACATGTTCTAAAGACTGCTGTGTGGATCCCACACTAAGATTTAACCCACACAAATTAGATATATGGTGTGTCAGCATGGGAAAGAACCACCTCGAAGCCAAACAGAGGATGTATTTGGTACTTTGACTCACTCAGTAGCTTTAGTACTGAGAGAGATTAAAACGTGCTTAAATCTTCAGCTATGAAATGAAAGGATTCCCAAGAGTGTATCATTACAGTGAGCTGTCTGGATTCTTTTTTATTAGTTTGATCCTGTAAGTGAGAAAATGTGTTTAATGTATGTTATCCTAAACTTAAAATCTACAATATTTATTGTTTGTTTTGAGTTTTAGTGACTATATATAGATATGACTATATGTACTTTGTCTACCTTTGCAAATGAATATTGCTCTGTAGTCTTAAAATAATGAAGTATGAACTCATTGGAATGTAGTCTCTTTCTCCCACTTCCATCTGGGGATATTTACATTTTTCTTTTTTTTTTTTAATTAATTTATGTTTTTATTTATATATTACTTTATTTATTTATTAGAAACCTTAAGATAATAATAGCAGTCCACTTACAATGAACACAGAAAGAAATACTCCACTGCTTCTTGATCTATTATTTAAAAAAGCAGTCAATCCAGTATTACATTTGCCACTACCATTACAGAAGTCTGTTCTTTTCCCCATTTTAGCAACAGATGACTGCACAGCTAGTCAATAAAAGTTTTAGAATACAGAGTGAAGAGCAGTCCGCCTACAAGAGAAACAAATTTATTCCACTAACAAATACAGAAGTCTTTATAAATAAACATGTGGACATTGGAAAAAGTTTAGCCTTCGAAACCAAATTTGTCATCTAACATCCAAAAAAATCCCCAAACTACTTAAAAGCTGAGCTACATAATCCTAGGTTTCTTAGTCTAGAATCAAGACAAGTAAAAAAATGAACACATGTGGTAGTGCTGAGGGAAAGTGGGGTTCTGCTTTCTTCTGTATTTGTTAATAATCCATTTAAGCACTTTTTGCTTTGAGTAACACATCAGCTTTTCTGGACCTTTTCTGTTGCCTATATATTTTTTCACCCTGTTTCCAAAATAGAAAGTTTTTTTGGTCTATTTATTTAAAGTACTGGGAATGCAGATATTTCAAAAATCATGTACTTTATTACAAAACCAGCTAAGGGACTCAGAAAAACAAAATTGGAAGTAAATTAACTTCTATAGCCAAATTTCTAGAGGACTACAAATTGAAGGGCAGACCAGTCACAATATTTGAGGGTAAGTCTTTCATCCAGAGGGACCTAAGCATGACAGAGGAATCAGCCACAAGAATTGAAAGTGGATTACAAGCTAGGCATGAGCCAGCAGTGTACCCTTGGAGTAAGAAAGGTCAAGAGCAACCTGAACTGCAGTAATAGAAACATGGACAGTAAATCAAGGTGAGTGATCATTCCTCCCTCCTTAGCACTGGTAAGAACACATTTAGATTCCTGCATCCAATTTTTGGGGCCTCTAACAGAGACAATATGATGATAAACATGGGTGAATTTAGTGGAGGGTCACCAAGATGGCCAGGGACTGGAGAACTTGCCCAGTGAGGGGAGGTTAATAGAGTAGAAGGCTAGAGAAATGAAGGATCTCATAGCAGCCCTCCAGCCAGGGGTAATATTATGAAAAAGACCTTACCAAGAAGACAGAGAGTGTCTCTAAATTGGTGCGTGTTGAGAAGATGAGAAATAACAGTCATACACTGAAACAAGAGAAATTGAGCCTGAGTATAAAAGGAAACTTTTCTCTACGAGAACAATCAAGCACTAGAAGAGGCTTACAGAACATTTGTGCAGTCTCCATGCTTGAAGGTTTTTTAGACCGAGACAGAACAAACCCTAAGCAGCCTAATCTCACCTCACAGATAACTGTGTTTTCCCAAAAGCCTGTGCTATTCCAGCATTTCCCCTCAGAATGCATAGAAGG
This sequence comes from Dendrocincla fuliginosa, assembly GCA_035047845.1. Taxonomy (NCBI): domain Eukaryota; kingdom Metazoa; phylum Chordata; class Aves; order Passeriformes; family Dendrocolaptidae; genus Dendrocincla; species Dendrocincla fuliginosa. Next base: position 52,574,091 of record JAWWMO010000138.1, read on the forward strand.
AATGGAGTCCCTTAGTACTATTTAAGGAAGAAAAGCATTCTCTCAGGGAGATTAATTGCAATACCATTGCACAATAAAATGCAGCAGTTCATTGTGTTCCTGAGCTCCTAGATTGTATGAGAGACCTTTCTTCTTTCTGATTAGTGGAGTTAAATTAGGGATTAATCTAACACCACAGAACTTGGATAAAATTCTAGCGTGCAAATATGCAATTCCAAATTCTCCATTGACTTCAACAGAATATTCTTTTATTTTCACATATAAATTATTTTAATTCATGTAAAACCTAAATATGAGAACAATACTAACCTCCATAGCATTTGTCTATTTATCCACAATTTAAGTATGCATAAGGTGAGAATTCTTTGCAAATGACCTTATGGAATATTAAGAACTTTTTATTATTAAAGGAAGAAGTTTGGAAAAGCAATTATTTAAATACTAAGTTTGGGTTTGATGTTCTTGTTTTGTTGTTTTGAAGGTTACTTCCATCACTATTGAATTTCTGTAAAATTACAGAACAGGACTGTTCTCTCTTTTCTTTTTTTTTTGTAAAAATAACTCAATAAATACATGCAGAAAATCTTCTATTTTAGGTCTTATTCTTGAGACCTAAAAGTGATTTGAGAAAATCTGTGTAAAATTTTACACACTATTTATAAATCCCCAAACCTTTCAAAAAATAATTAAATACTTCTATGATTTTGTGCAATATTGTCATGGGACGCAGTGATCTGATTCAAAATATCTGAAAAAAAATTATACAAAAAAGTGTAATTCTCCTCTTATGTACATCAGTGTACTGTATGTTCTTATATTTAATGAAGCATTTGCTAACTATGCAGAACCTCATTCAGATAAATGTTGCATCTGTCCCTAGATCGAGTAGATTGAATTATTTTTGCTTTCTGTCATTTTATGACATACACATAATAAAAGTCTTTATTTTTGATAACAATTCTTCCAAATATTGATACCACAAATACCATGTCATACAAGTACACATCACCACAATTCACTAAAATCACATAAAAATCTTCCCATGAATTTACAGCAGAAAGATAACATAAAATTAAAAAAAAAAAAATCTTACTGCACCCCCACCCCCTTCCTGGAAACACAAAGAAAATAAAAGCTCTTTGACTTTGTAGTTCTTACCTTGAAAATCTGCAGGGTGTGTTCAACTCTACTTTTTATGCATCCTTTTTCCAGCACTCTATCAGGTAATTATGACTCCAGAGGACTGATGTTATTTTAGTACTCAGTTCTTAAGAAAGTATTTGAAGGATTCCTGGATCATTAAACAACAGTGGGATACAGAAAAGATACGTGATTCATAAAGAACTAAAGCACAAAGTTAACAAAATGCCTTTTGATCTCTTGGAAAGGCCCTCAGAAATTAAATCTGAGAATAAATAAAAAAACCCAAACCAACAGAAACCTTCTTTTTTAGTACAACAGTTTTACACCATTACTACTGACTATTACATATGTTCATGTGAAGACTGAATTGTAGAAAGCGTGTACAAATTGTCTGGATTTAAAAAAAACCCAAGCTTCTGTACTCTATTCCAGTTCATGAGCCTGATAACAAAAATTGTGTGACCCAAAATAAAGAACAATGTACACCAATGTATAATTTCCCTTAAATGAAAGCATGATCTGCTTTTGCCTAACAGTTAGACACCCAGTTTAGCCAAGTCTGAGAGTGAACAGCAGTGACAAGTCTGTGGTCCGGCTTTTGTCTGTAACTGATGAAAAAATGAGTGAAGAAAAAAGAATATGCTCCCAAAGAACTACCCCAGCTTCCTAAGAGGCATACCTTAGGATATGATCAATGATGTAAAAATTGTAATTTTTATCCTGATGGAATGCACACATATACATACACAGACATAGGATTCAGTGTTCCATTTCTAATACCAGGAAAACTTCCATTTCACAGCTAGAGACTGATAGCACATGCAGAAATCATATTCTTTCTATTCTTGTGTGGTATTACCAGGTTTTTAGATTTAAAAAGATGTTTTCCATAGATGTCTCCTATATTATCAGCTTCATATGCATCAGGTACAAAGACACATATGCAACACAGGTGTCTCCATTGACCACAAGACCAATGGTGTCACTCAGACCTCTTGGCCGCTCCAGCAGCCAACTCCCCGACTTTGTTCTCTCCAACCTAGATTTATAGTCACTTGAAAACAATGACTCCTTAACCTCTTATTCTACTTTTCAGTTACCATGGACTGATTTTTGCTAGTGCATATGCACTAGTATCTACCTATACAGTATGCGCATGCTCTGATCTCTGGCACTACAGACACGCAGGCCCTCTGACTTCTGGTCTGGTTCCAGTCACTGACTCTCAGACCTTCATACATGCATGTGAATACAACAAAGAGATCCCCTCATCCAGGGAAAAGTTAATAATGGAGGATAGTTTGTGGTGAAATGTGCAGGCATGGCCAGACAAGCATTCTGATCAGCAACATTTACATGCAACCTAGTTCCTTTTATCTCCTTATCCATCTGTTTCACCGTGTATATTTCTCCTCAAACCACTTTGATTCCTCCTGTTCCCCGCCTCTGGTTCATTTTCTAAGCATCCCATAATAAGCCATGTGCAATCCCAAGAGGTCCTTCTCTTGCATCTCATAAAATGCCCCAGATTGCCAGGCAATGGCTGCCCTCAGTTTGAAGGAGACTCCAAGACCTGCTGTCCTTGAGTTTCCTTGTGGGTCTCACTTCCAGGCCACAGGGATCTTGGCTCCATTGTGACTGTCACCGCAATTGCTCTGATCAGGTTTTTGGACTTCTCCATACTGCTATTATTCTTTTGCATATTTGTGAGATTTGGGGAGTTTGTTTGTTTTGGGGGTTTTTTTGTTGCAGTTCATGTGTACAAGTATTTTATCACATAAACAAACACAAACATTTTATTTCATAAACATTCTATATGCAATGGATTTAGGCATGAAAATAGTTGCAGATGTTTCAGTAGTACTTACAAATCCACTAAAATTAAGTACATGTATCTTCTAATATATTTTTCTAGTACATTATCACATATTTTTCCAGTGAGTGTCATATCACACGTAATTATAGTACTGTTGATCTAGATTCATAAATCTCTGAATGGTTGAACAGCAAGATTTACTTTCATATATTTTGGATTATTAATAGCATCTGCAAGAAATTTTAATTATTAACAAAGAAAGCCACTGATGTCAAAGACCATTCCAGTGTTAGTTCTTCTTCAAGGCATTTATCTGAGTTGTCATTTCATTAATGAAAGACTTGAAAAGAGTTTGGAAATATGTTTTCCTCCTTTTTCTTACTAGTCATAGTCAAGGAAACAAACAACTCTTAAAATGCAGAAAACAAGAAAAAAATATTGACAACACACAGAGGCAACAAATGTCACTGTATGAATACAATAATTAAATTAAATAGAAACTGGCAAGTCAATTTTAAACCAGTAAGAAACAAACTCTCATATTGATGATTCAATTCTTTATTCCATATTGAGTCATATTTATTTAAAAAACTGCTTTTCATTTACATGCTTTGGATAAAGGTCTGCTTTTTGATTTCTACCTGATCCTTTCCCTGGAGTTAACAGGAAACTACTGCTCTTCAGGGTGTGCAGCTGGTTCTGGTGTACTTCAGGGAATGTGACTTTTGCTTCTTATGAAAGAGACAGGCTTTGCAGTGACCTAACAGTGCCTGCAGAAAGACTGGAGCACCCAGAGAGGCATTTGCAAGGACGATTTCAAAAGTGATAGTAAGAAGATTTAGTATAACCATTTTGACGGCAGTTTTCTGTATCAATGAGATAGTCTAAAACACCATTAGATCATTGTCTAGACTATGAGTATATTCTTTGTTCTGTGCATGTGGTGTAGTCTCTTTTCCTGTAGAATGGTTTTGAATGCAATATCCATTATAATGTGAGGGTCCTAAACAATGTGAGAATTCTCAAGCCTAGAAGAAAGAAAAAAATCTATGCACTAAAAAGGAACCCCAATATTTTCTATGTGTGGGGCAAGAAATTACAGGAGAGTAAGTTGTAAGCAAAGCTCTGTGATTGCTGATAGTCATCACAAGAATCTTTAGCCTATCCAGTCACTATTAAACTGATTTTGCTCTCTTAGCTATGCTTTTTAAAATTCTCATGTATGACAGCACTAAATAATAGTACTTTTCCATTAATTTAAATAAATTCACATTATGTCAATGTCAAGGCAAGTATATCTTTCAACAGCATGTCTGGAATACCAATATAATTCAGAAGAAACTTCCATGAACGGACTATGAAAAAGTGCAGAGAAGGTTCTATGGACATGGTCCACTGTGTCCTCTAACTATAAAATAAATAACACTGAGTCAACAGCAAAGTAGAAAGCAATTCAGTACCAGGATTTTCTGATCATTTGTTTTGCATTAGGATCTAGTGAATAAGTAATGATGTGTTATACAGAAACACACTTCAGGAAAATCAGACAAGCACAAGAACATTTCACGCACTTGAGCTCAATCTAGACTGTTGACTGCAAGAGAAAAGAACAATGAATCCTTGGAACACAGGCTCGTCTGTCTAAGGCTTTGAGTGTAAAGCCGCACAGTCTAAGAAGCTGTTTTGTAACTAAAAGTTAATCAGTCAATTTAGGGATCGAAGTACTCAGGGAAAGAAATAACTTTAAATACTTTTTTCCAATAGAAATTTTGGGTTACATGAAGAAATTTGGAAACTCCAGCACAAACACTGAATGGATGCAACTAAAATAAAGTGGCTGAAGAAACTTCCCTCCTTACTGATCTTAACTAGCAGCTCACTTTTCTTATGTTTATTGTGATCATGACTGAGTATCTATACCTATTTCAATCACCCTTTTTATTTTCTCCTTTGAACTTTCCACTTCCTTTCTTTCAGTCAAGCAACTATGATCCAAACATTCCCCTACACAGCAATTTTCACATTCAGGGGGATTTTGAATCTGAAGACTCGTGTATGAATTCATATTTAGGCAGTAATTTTCCATTTTATAGCCATCTCAACCAGTCCCACACCTCCCCCAACAAAAATCTCACAAAAAAATCCCAACAACAACAACAACTCCCCAAACACAAAATAAGCAAAATTCAAAAAATCCCACACAAAAATAAAAACTAAAATCCAACACCTTTTAAATAATCTCATTAAATTTATTTTAACTCTATTAAGAGAGTGCGTAAGGAGCAACATGGTAAAGTAATTTTGAAAGGCTACATATAAAATAAAAAGATATATGTTTAGCTAAAGGTTTTTATTCATTCCCACTCTATCATATTTGTTAGGTATAATAGCAGGTAAAACTATTACTTTTAAAAGGGTGTTTTCTTGTTTGCTAGCTAATGACTTACAAATTTGGTCCTAGCTTTTATCATCTTTACTACCTTTTTGAAGCAAGGTACTATGTACTTTTTCCTTCAGCAGACCTACCAACAATGTCTGTGACAGAGAACTGTAAAAATTTACCTATGACCTTACTCCTTAGAAAGGGGCAGTAAATGACCAAATGGCAGCTGTTGAGGAGGGAACAACTTGAAAGGAACACTGAGACAGAATTTTACTACAGCAACATGTACTTCAGAATCTCTTTTGTTGGACACTGAACAGTACAGAAGACTATTTTTTTTTTTCCCATTGATCAGAATGCCACATACAACATTTCAATGCAGTGGATCCCAATAGTTCAGGAAACTTGAAGCTGGTATGAAGTGGTTGAATCCAGTTCAAAAGGAGGTCCCTTCACTGTTGACATCAGTCACTAAACTATGCAAAACTGAAGTATTTCCACTGTCCAGTGGGAACATTTTTGAGTGCTTTTCTATCCCAAAGGAACAAATGTAAAATGTAATTGACTACAAATACAAATTGCAAAATAACTCAGCAAACAGCTTCAGAACATAAATACAATATAGAGTTCAAAGGATGGGGTTTATTTTTTTTTTTCCATGTTCTGGGTTTATTTTGTTACTAGTAGCAGACATAAAAAATTACAGATTTTCTAGGTTGGAGGTCTGCTCTTTCTATAAAACAGCAAATGTAACACAGCCATACTATGTCTTAAAAACTGAAATGTGAGGCAAAATTAATCATTAGCAGATGTTACTCACGGTCTTTATAAAGAAACCCAGACAATCACATATACTAATTTATACCTTAAAATCTGTTTCTTTAGCAAGAATATCTGCCAGTAACTATTATTTTATGTTTTGAATGATTGAGGACTTTAATGATAAGGTGACACAGTTTTGTCAATACAGCTGTTACCTTGTTTCCTTCATTTGCATAACAATTGGGTTTGTAAGGAAAGAAAAAAATTAACAGGGAAACAGATAACTGTTTCTAACAGAAGGTTGCTTGTAGGCATAGATAATTCCAGAAACTGAAGCAAGCCTTTGACCAGTGACATATAATGCTTTCTTATAAGAGATATGATGAGAAAAAAAAAAAAAAAAACAAACAAACCCACAAAACCTGACAACAACAAAAAACAAAAACAAACCAAACCAAACCACAAACAAACAGAAAAGTAAAGGAAAAAAAAAAACACAAGTATTTGAGTTCTACTCTGAGTCATAAACTGTCATGCTGGGACCTGGAATTGTAGATCATACTCTACTAATCTCAAAGAACTGTGTTTATCATATGCATATACTATGCTAAAAAGATAATTACCGTTATTCTGCATATTAATAGTCTACAAAAGTATCAAACAGCATGACTACTGGAAATGCTGAAAGAATACTGATGACTTTGATGTAGCTTTTACATATCTCATACCGGTGGCTTGGAAGGACTTGCTTATCAGAAGAAACAAAGACACTTTTTGATGTTAAACCGATTATTGAAAAACAGGCACTTCATAATATTGATCGTTATCAGTACTTCAGAAGATAAAGTATCAGTTAATTCGGGGGAACAAAAATATTTTTTTTTAAAATATCCTAAATGTAGCAGAGGCATAGCAACGATGTTTCAATCCATAACTCTTTCAAGCAGTTTTATACAGCTTCTCTTTAATTCTTGCTTGGTTCATTGCCTAAATTGGAAACCTTTTTTTCCATTTACTTTTAAGCTGCCTGTTATGCCTACAATTTCTCTCCCAGAGTTTCAGTCTTATTTTAAAAAAAAAAAAAAAAGGCAAAACAAATCAAAAAAATAAAAACAAATTCTCCACTCTAATTTTTATTTGTGTTTGGGGTTTTTATTTGTTTGGTTTTGGTTCATTTTGCAGTGTAAGTGTGTTGCACAAAGATAAATAATCAGATATGTTTTCCATTATCTGAAAGGAATCTCTTCCAGGGTGTTTTTTATCATTACTCATGTATTAGATTCCTGAATACTGGTTGTCTTCTTTCAAAACTTTTTGAAGACTGTCAGCCTTATTGACTGTAGGATCCATGGAAAATAGAAAAAAAAAAAAGAAAAAACAAAACCAAAAATTATTAATTTCAGAGCTTTTCATTGTTATCTTATTTATATATTCTGTAAGTTCTTACTTGAGGAAAATAAAAAATCTGAAGATAGCAAAGATGTTAGTGAAATTCATGAAAGCTTAGTTTTTCCAGAGACATACATCAGAATAATTTAAGATGGATTTCAAACCACTATAGGTTTAAGCCACTGATTTGAGTGGTAATGTAGACCTCATATTTCAGTATAGGTTAATTGAGTATTAAAAAGTAATATCTATTGGAAATGAAAATTGTCTGCCTGGGGAGCTGAAATTGATGAACCAACCTGGTTTTAAGCAGATGTAAATTAACATTATGCACTCTATCAATACAAACAACAGTGAGAGAAGAAACTAGAGATCACCTAGTTCTGACCTCCCTGTCCTGGGCAGGGATTGCCACCCACTAGATGAGTTTGACCAAGGCTACAAATAATCTGGCAGTTCTAGAGTTAGGGCATCCACAGCTCCTCTGGGAGACCTGTTCCAGTGTTGCACCATATTCACAGTGATGCCTTAGGGTTTTCATGAATTTGTAGATTTTTATACTTCTAGGTAGTTTCTCACATATAGAGTAGCTAG
>JAWWMO010000138.1:52584399-52595940 GCA_035047845.1 Dendrocincla fuliginosa
AAGACAACTAGATACCATGTTAGTCAAAACAAGAAAGCAAAGCCCAGCAACCTTGGAGAAGATCCAATAAGGGAAAGCGGCATGAAGATGATGATAAAAGATGAAGTAAGGGGTCTTAAGACCTCCAACTCAATTCTAGGAGGGTTGTGCCATGAGGCAGAACCAAGGGAAGTTCTGGGCAAGGACATGTCTTAGATTGGATGCAACCTTTAGATATGATAATTGAGTAGGGTTATAAAATTAGTATGCTGCCAAGTAGACAAGACTTTCTCTACTTTTTCCAGCTCCTACACCTTGTTAACATTTCACACACACACACACCACACACACACTCTCTCTCTGCTGCCCAGCCTGATGTGGTGCCCTGTATTCCCCCCCGCCCCAGAAAAGGGATGGGGAGGAGAGCTCAGAAGAGCTCTGCTTGCAAAGGGAGGTTTTCCCTCTCTTGCTCTCCTGAGGTGGGGGGAGAAGATGTTTCCCCTCCCTTGTTCTCCCAGACCGGACCTCAAGAACCTCAAGTCCTGCTTGATGAGACGAGACCGGTAATGGGAACCGGGTACCAGCATGAGCTGCTGGGGGTAGCTGAGCTGCAGGGAAGCAGCTGCAAAAGAGAGTTTCTCCCATGTTTATAGTAGGTTGGGAGGTGAGCTGACTTGAGCCCAGATGTTACAAGAGTCAGTGTTCTCAGCCTGTGGCTGAAAGGGTTTTTCACCTGGGAGTAGCAGGTTGTTGTCCCTTTTTTGCTTCTGGAAGTCATGGCAGAGTGGCTCAGGGGTTGGCTGGATACAGCTGGGAATGAAATGAAGGGGACGCCTTTTGGATTAATTTACTCTGCATGTTTGAAGCAGTGGTGCTTTGAAAAGAGCTCTCATGATATTCCTGATGCCATGAGTTCATCTTAGCACCGCTCTTTTTTATCTGTTACTTGTCAACATGTGTTGCACTCTTTTATACTTTTTATACTTTATATACTCTTTTATACTCCTTTATATTCTGTACCCCCAAACCCTACAAGTAAAATAACTCTTCTCTACTTTACCCACAAAAAGTTGTCTTGGAAAGTTTTTTTTCCCCTTTCCTTAAGGCAACAACAGTAAAGAATTTCCTTCTGAAGTCTGATCTAAATATATTGCCTTTTAGTTTAAAACCATTCATCCTTCTTCAATCACTATCTGCCCTCTTTCTTATGAGCTCCCCCTCTTTCTTATAGGCCCCCTTTAAGTACTGTAAATCTGCAACGAGATGTCCCTGGAGTCTTCTCTTCTACAGGCTGAACAACCCCAGATCTCTCTGTGGCTGAAATCTTCATCTCTCTGATAATCTTTATGACCCTCCTCTGGACATGCTCATAAAGGCACATGTCTTTCTTGTGCTGAGGATCCCAGACCTGGAAGCAGCACATCAGGTGAGGTCACACAAGGGCAGCATAGAGCTGGAGAATCACCTCCCTTGACCTGCTGGACTGCTGTCTTGCAGCAGTCCAGAATGTTGGTTGGTCTGCTGGGCTGTGAGTGCACATTGTTAGCTACTGTCCAGGTTTTCATTAAGTACTTAAGTTGACATTACACAGTACATCTTCTCCAATATTTACAGCTTCTCTGCATATTTCACAATTTCATCACTTGCATTGTAATGGACAAATACCTAATCTGCTGTAACCCATGTCCTGGTTTGTATGTTATAGGAGAAACTACACCAGAATCTACCTGAATCCTCATCAGGAGGATGAGCCTTGTTAGACACCAGGCAGGTGCAGCAGATGACTCAACCTGAGCTGTCTTTGGCACTCAGCAACTTGGTACAGTATGCTGCTTCTCCTGTCCTTAGTTACTGCCATAACAAGTAGAGCCCAAGTTAGGGACTAAAAGAACTAGAATTTTATGGTCACTCAATGGGCATTCATTTGATGGGGGTAGCCCATAGACAAAGGGAATGATATTGCATCAAAAATCAGAGAAGAAGGTGGTGGTTCATGTATTAGACAGTGCAGGACCTGAGAAAAATACAAATGATGTGGAATAAAGGGTGTGGATTGTACTAGATCTGAGTATGATTGGATTTTTTCTTAGCAGCCTATATAGCTCTGTGTTTGTATACATTAATAATTATGATAATGTTGATAATAAATGCTTTTCTTCTTTTCCCATTTTGCTTCCCTTCCTGTCCAGTGAGCAACAAAACAGACAGGAGAACAGTCAAAAAAAACATCCAGGACACTGCTCCTTAACTGACCAAAGGGATGTTTCATATCATATGTTATGCTCAGCAGTAAAAGCTTGAGTAAGTGAAGACATTCATGGTTAACTGTTACATGTACAGAAAACCTGGAATTCCAGGGTGAGGCTAACATCTGTCTACTGGTGGAAGTAAGGAATAAATTCCTTCTTTGCTTTGCTTGGATATGTATCTTTTTTTCCACCTTTTGAACTGCTCTTATGTCAAGCCATGAACCTTCTTGCCTTCTTTCTAATTTCTCTTCAACCCACAGGAGAGGGCAGTGAATATGTCATTCTGTGAATGCTCTGCTGCTGGGTAAGGACAATCCACCACAGCATCTTAGTAATAAAAGTAGTGATTGCTTTAAATATAGGAATATGGGATTTTATGAATTACATTTTTTTAGTATAGAGAGACCTGAGAAATGAGTTTTTTCTTGCATTTATTCATGCAAAAGTCCCATTTAAATATTTCTGAGCATTAGTTACTTCAGGTATTGAATGAACACAGTTAACTCCTCTGGGCACCTCTACAGTACAGAAGATGCCAAATAAATTGAATAGAACTCTTCTCTATCATCCCTTATACAGTTTCAGGACAAGGCAAAATTGGAAGTTACTTCAGGCAAATTTTTAAACAAGTCAGATTCCATAGCTGCCTTCTGTTCTCAAGGAAACTGGATTTTTTACAATATTACATTCTTTTTAAGATTGATTAGGTTTTCTATTAGAAAATAAGAGAGGTACAGTTTTTTCCCCCAGGATTCTAATAATAACATGGACAAGACAAAACTGTATTATCCCATTAAAGGACAAACCTTGTAAAGGATTTACAATGACCATCTTGAAAAAATGTGTGACCCAGGTAACAGAAAGGAGACCTTATCATCCTGTTCTCAGATTTTTTTTTTTTTTAATGTATTAATCTAGTAAAGCAGTGTGTCCTTTCACTACCAGTAATATTACATGATCTCATCATGTTTGGGTCTTGTAGTACTAAACTGAAAGGAAAGGTGGTTTACTTAGCAGAAAAATAGTAAAGGAAACTTTTATTATTATTATTATATTTCAAAACTCTTACATCCTTCTCATCCGACTGCAACTGGTTTTGGAGCAGGAACTGAAAACTTTGTTTATGATCATGTTTCTTCCATACAATAAAAAAAATATAATGAAGGTTAAATACTCAAATTATATCCTGATACAAACTTCTTCTTCTTCGTCCTCTTCTTCTTCTTCTTCCTCTTCCTCTTCTTCCTCTTCCTCTTCCTCTTCTTCTTCTTCTTCTTCTTCCTCTTCCTCTTCTTCTTCTTCGTCTTCTTCTTCCTCTTCCTCTTCTTCTTCTTCTTCTTCCTTCTTCCTCTTCTTCTTCTTCCTCTTATTCTTCTTCTTCTTCTTCCTTTTCTTTTGTTGTTTTTTTTTTGTTTGTTTGGTTGGGGGTTTTTGTGGTTTTGTTTGTTTGCTTGTGGTTTTTTTTCTTTCTTTTTCTTTTTTCTAATAGTGAACATGTATCAAGTAGTCTAAGATAAATCTGTGTTATTTTTCTCTATGAAATCAGCCAGAACAAATTGTAGAGAAGTGGATATTCAAATTCAAAATGCAGATAAAACTTACAATAATAACTATCCAGGTGCTCTTTTCCAAAGTTAGTGCACATGAGGAAAACTGAACAGTTTCCAGCTCCTCTTCAAGTACTGAATACACGAGTAATGGTGGTGATATACTATAACACTATAACTTGCTATAAGTAGCAAGTGCTTGCTGTTCTGCATAGGAAGCTGAGCTGAGTACCAAGAGTCACAATAAAACTCAGAAACCTGTCCTTGCATGCAAGGACAGGGATCCAGAAAGGCAGGATAGGAGTCAGGTCTGGCAATAGTATTCTTAATGACACCCAATGACAGTGAAGTTTGCCATAACCTGTATTTTCTCATAAATGACTTTTTTTTTTTTTTTAATTATTCTTTCTACAGCTCAACTTCCCTTCTGAATTCTCCAGTTCTTCCCTGAAGTGGCTCAGAGCTACAGGGAGTGGCGGTTGTGGTCAGTTCATCACACACTGTCTCTGCTGTTGCTTTCTGGTCACATTCTTCCCCTGCTCCAGAGCAGGTGTCCTCCCAAAGGAGGCAGTCCTCCACAAATTTCTCCAATCTGAATCCTTCCCATGGGAAACAATTCTTCACAAATTGCTCCACAGTGGATCTAATCCACAGGGTGCAGTCCTTCAGGAATAGAGTGCTTTAGTGTTGCTCTCCTGCAGGGTCACAAGTCCTGCCAGCAAACCTGCTCCAGCACAAGCTCCTCTATCCATGGTGCCACAGGTCCTGTCAGGAGCCCTGTTCCAGCATGGACTTCCCACAAGGTCACAGTCTGCCTTGGTCTTCCACATTCTCCAGCGTGGGCTCCTCCATGGGGTGCAGAGGGACATCTGCTTCACTGTGGACTTCCATGGCTGGGATTGCCCCAAATGAAGTGCAGCACCTTGCACTTGGACTTATTGAATTTCATGAGGTTCCCATGGCCCACTTCTCAAGTTTTTCCAGGCCCCTTAGATGGCATCCTTTCCTTCTGTTCTGTCAGCTGCACTGCTTAGCTTTGGATCTTCTTCAAAGTTGCTGAAAGTGCACTCAATCTTGCTACCTATGTTGTTGGTAATGATATTGAAGAACGCTGTGGAACACCACTTGTCACTAGCGTCCACCCTCCACCTAGGTATAGAGCCGTTGACCACAACTCTCTGCATCCATCCGGTGAAGTCCTTATCCTGAATAGCCCACCTTTCAAATGCATGTCTCTTCAGTCTGGAGATAAGGATGTCAAGTGGGACCATGTCAAAGACTTTACAGAATTTTAGGTTGATGACATCAATTGGTCTTCTCTTGTCAAACTTTGCAGTCATTCCATCACCAGACTGGCACCAGATTGGTCAGGCACAATTTGCCCTTGATAAAGCCATGCTGGCTGACTCGGATCACCTGCTTGCCTCTTGTGTGCTGTAACACTGCTTCCATGGGGACCTACTCCATAATCTTATGAGGCACAGAGATGAGGCTCACTGATATGCAGTTGCCTGGATCTTCCTTTTTCTTTTTGAAAACAGGAGTTATGTTTCCAGTCCCTGAAGACTTTGTCTTACTGTCTCAACTTTTCAAATATGATGTAGATTTGTTTTGTTACAGCATCAGCCAGTTCCCTTAGGATTCTTGGAGGCATCCATAGACTCTTCAAGCCCCATAGACTTGTTGCTGTTCAATTTCACTAGTCTCAAACCCGTTTTTCACTTGTTGTGGGAGGGACTACTGGTATATAGTACCAGCAGGTGAGGCAAAATTTCAAACACTGAAAACCAAGAGAAATGGAAGCTTAACCAAACATCAAGATTTGAACAGCTATCAAATATGGTATTTATTAATAGCATTTTCATGTTTTACACTGGAAATGTAAATGAGCAGAGAGTAGCTACAGAGAACAGCTAGAGTGAAGAGAGATAATTTCGATACTATGTATCCAAGCAGTATAATTGTTCTGGATTATATCCAAACATTGGTAGTAAAATAGAATTTAGATGTTTGGGGATAATGATATTACAATAAAGATACAATTTTATACATATTAAAAAATGCTACCTAGTTATTTTTTATTTGATTGTAAAATATAATGATATTTCCTATCACTGCCTGAAAATATTCCATAAATTTTAAGCTATTTGATACTATGGCTTGATAATGATATCTTGCAGGGAAAAAAAGAAAATTTATTGTAAGATTTATAAACTCATACAGGCAGAGAATAGTAATTATAAATAAGCTTTGTTGCTACAACTGAAAAAAACATCTGCTAATTTCAAGGAGAAAAAATCCATTTATGTGTAAATGCATGATATATCTGTATTAGTTAATGAAAAATATAAATGTTTCCACATAATTTTTCTACTGTATTGGCAATATCTAATTCAAACATGCTTGAATATTAACATTTGTTAATATTCATATAAACTATAAATATTTCTTATACAAAGCCCTCAGTTGCAGATGAAATTTTCACTGTTTCTGCTGATTCCAGTCAAACATTTAGGACTTGATCTCAGTACCCTTTTAAATCATGGGAAGAAACCCTACTAGATCAAAAATATTAGAGATGGTCTTCTTTTACTGAAACAGAGGTATTCCCCTGAGATATGAAGGTTTTTGACAACTCTGATCCACACAGAATTTTTCTGATGTATTTTCTGAAAAAAAACTTTGGGAAAGTGGATTTTTCTGTGTAAGGAACATAACAACACAAAATATTCAACTAAAAAAATACCAAAATTGTATATTTAAAAAGCTTTCCCCTCCCCCCATAACTGAGCTTATAGTATTTAATTTTACCTGGACTTATGAAAAGAACAAAAAAAAATATTTTGTCATATTTGAATTTTATAATCAGCATCTAAATTACTGTGTGGTGGAGGTTAAATAGCTACAGACTTTTTTTTTTTTCCTCCATAATGGGAGGAAAAAGAAAACCACAAGTGCATGTAAGTATCAGAATAGACGCTTACAAATGCATTTACATTATGAACTGCGTTCTGTCCATAAGACTACTTAGAATCCTTTTGTCCTTATACAGACTATTTCATAGAATCATAGAATCATTAAGATTGGAAAAAACCTCTAAGATCATAAAGTCTAAAATTCAATAAAATACCATAATGTCTCCTAAATCATATCGCAAAATGTCATATCTTCTTGTTTTCTGAATGCTTCCAGGCATGATGACTCCATCACCTCCTTGGGGAGCCTGTTCCAATGCTTAACCACTCTTTCAGTGAAGAATTTTTAAATAATATGCAAACTGAATCTTCCATGAGGAAACTGAGTCCTTTTTCCCTTCTGTTATTGCTAGTTACCTGGGAGAAGGGTCTGACCCCCACCTCACTACAACCTCCTTTCAGATACTTGTAGAGAGCAATAAGGTCTCCTGAGTTTTTTCTTTTTCCAGACTAAACAACTCCAGCTCCCACAGCTGCTCCTCATCAGACTTGTGCTCCAGAACCTTCATTCATCAGCTTTGTTGCCCTTCTCTGGACATACTCCAACATCTCAATGTTTCTTGCAGTGAGTGGCCCAGAACTGAAAACAGGTTCAAGGTGCTGCCTACCAGTACCAAATACAGAGGGGCAATCACTTCCCTGGTCCTGGTGGCCACACTATATTTGATACAAGCTAGGATTCCATTGGCCTTCTTGTCCAGTGGAGCACACTGCTGGCTCACATTCAGCTGGTTGTCGACCAGCACTCCCATACCTTTTTCTTCTGATGTTCTACCTGAATCTTCCCTAGTACAGCCTGGGGCTATGTCCTCTCATCAAGTTTCTAGCTGCCTGGGAGAGAATTCGTGAGCAGTGGAGAGTTCACCACCACTTTCTGGGGTCAGCCATACAGCCATCTTGTCACTGAGCAAAGATTGCACCTCTCTCAGCCGTGGACTGCCATCATCTCCAAGAATATGCTGTGCACTGTTAAAGGCTTTACTGATGCCCAGGTAGACTACATCCACAACCTTTCCCTCATCCACTAAGTGGGTCACTCTATCATAAAAGGAAGTCATGTTGGTCAGTTAGGATCTGCCTTTCATGATCCCATGACAGCTGGGTCTTCCTCAGCACTGACCTAGGCTGACCTGCCTAGAGTTCCCCATATTCTCCTGACCCTTCTTGTAGATGAGTGTCACACTGGCTAATTTTAAGCCAACTAGGATGTCCATGGTTAACCAGGACTGTTGATGGACGGTGGCTTGGCAAACTGTTCCACCTGTTCTGTCAGTACCCTTGTATGGAACCCATCTGACCCCATAGACTTGGGCACTTGCTGTGCCTAGGTGGCACAGCAGGGCACTAACTACTTCCCCCTGGATTACAGAGCATTTATGCTGATGCACATCCATATTTTCCAGCTCATGGGGCTGGATACCCTACAAATAACCGTTTTTACTGTTAAAGACTGAAGCAAAGGATGCATTTAGTACTTCAGCCTTATGAGTTGGTAGACTTGCTTGAGAGCACTGCAGGTTGTTGTTGAGTCTTTCTGCTTGGGTTCCTTTGATTCCAAGAACACCCTGCTTGGCTCTTTCTGGTGTTCAGCTCCCAGAACTCAGCACAACCACAACTGCTGCTGCTGTTCACCTCACAAGTTATATAGTTTATTCATCACTTAATGTGAGAGTCTCAAAGAGTGAGTTTTTTTCTGTAACCTAGGACTTTCTTTATAAAATATTAATTAAATATTTTTGATGGTATTAATTCATTTACTGAGTTTTCTTTTCCATACAAAGCCATTACTGAACATACTGAAAATATATTTGACATAACTTCAAATTTTGAAGAGTGAGCAGCAGGAGAGATAAAGTGATGTTTGTTGCTGAATATAGGATCTGAAGTCTTGACTTCCAGTGAACCACTTTTGCAAATAAAAAACAGGAAGAAAACAAGTCTCCTTCCCGCTTCTCCCAAGTACTTTGGAGTGTTTTCAATAGATAATCAATGCATATGTTAAAGGTAGATAAAAAGCCTTTAATTACAGTGTTTTTTCTCCCTTAAAGTGCCAATAGTTCCACAATTACTTTAGTTTATTTCCACTAAATGTAACCCTTATCACTGTATCTGGTGAAGCATAAAATCTCCAGGCATTCATTCATTGTCTCGTTTATTCTTCAAATTCAAGATTACTAAATTGACCTTTTGTTTTCATTAAAAATGGACTCTTGAAATAACCTTTAGAATAAAATTCTAACCATTAAATAGCAATTCTTTCTAGATTATGAATGGTATTTTTTTAAACCACCGGGAAAATTGATCCGGGACATGTGATCCAAATCAGTAAAATTTGAATGTTTATCTCATTTAAAGTAGGTGAGGATTTGACTAGACAGGTTGCCTTTATTACTGTATCTCTATAATTGCTAATTAACTATTATATGATTTGTGTGGTGTTTATTCTAATATGGTCTTCATTTGGATTAGTCTTTACAGGCACCCAAGCAAGGATATCTGCACAAGGGTGCAGAATCAGGGCACGTATAGCAACTATAATTCGGACATCAATAAGAACCTGTAAGGATTGTGAATTTATCTAAAATATGACAATAAGTGCAACCTTTGAGAATATAATTGATTGCAGGTCAGTACAATGTGTTCTAATTCAACTACTTTCATTTGAGACTTCACTACTTAAAAATATCTTTGAGGAACTATTGCATTGAAGAAATTAAACAGAAGGATTTCAGGAGTAATAATGCCATGCATGGAGACATTCTGGGTTCTGAATTGGCTGGAAAACAACTTGGCTCAGAAGGACCCATGGGTTCTGATGGACATAAGTTGAATATCAGCCAGTAATACGTGATCATGGCAAAGGCAGTTCAGGCTGATTTTAGGAGGAGTGTCGCCAGCAGTTGGAGGCAGGTGATCCTTCCCTTTGCTCAGCACTCTGGGCCACACCTGGAGTTCTGTGTTCTGAGCTCCCAAGAAAGATATGACCATACTGGAGAGAGTCCAGCACACAGCCACTAAGACTGAAGGGCCTGGACCACCCCTCCTAAGAGGAAAGGCTGAGCAAGCTATGACTGTTTAGACTTGAGAAGGCCCAGACGGATCTTAAAAATGTACAAGTACCTGACAAGAGGGGCGAAGGAAGATGGAGTCATGCTCTTCTTAATGGTGTTCAGTGGCATATCAAGAGGCTACTGGCACAAAGTGTAACACAGTAAATTTTTCTTAAGCATAAAATAAGCACTCTTTTACATTAAGGCTGATCAAACACAGGCACTTGTTTTCCAGGGAGGATGTGAAATCTCCATCTGTGGAGATATTAAAAACCCAGCCAAGCTTGATCTTCACCAGGCTGTGCTAGATAACCGTTCTTTGAGCTGGGAGTTTGAATGATGTGATCTAACAAGTTCCTTTCCTATCTCAAAAATTCTCTGATACCTTGATACTATGATTCCATAAAATGATATAACATGATCATAATTATTTTTTGATAAAGTAATTTTCTATTAAAATTGTTTACTAAAAATTATTTTAAAATATACTTTTTATTCTTACTAGTTATTACACTCCTTGAAGTATTAAAACTTTGCGGCAATTGTCAAGCATTTAAGTATGTCTACTTCATAAATGTAACAGAATTTCTGTTGAACCTTCTTTCCTAGAAAAAGAAAATCTCAAAATATAAAAATATTTTTAAAAATTCCTATGGTTTCAAACAATAACATGTACTGATGGTATGCTTTCCAGACCCATTGTATATTGAAATTGAGTGACTTGGATGAAGCCTTTAAATATAATTTCCTAAACATATATTTATTTGTTTGTTTGTTTTTATTTCCCTTTTCTTTTCCCGATCAACTTTAAACTTAAGGACTCATATGTCATCTTAGGAACCTGCAGGATACCTTGATAAGCCAGTGAAATGCACTAAGAGATTTTCTTTGTAGTTCTAAAATCTTTCTAGCATCACCGTAGTAGAAACTTTCCTCCAAGATAATTTCATGTCTCTAAGTGAATACCAAAGAAAACCGTATTTAGGTAGTTTGGACCCATCTCCATGCAGCACATAAAAGGAAGGTCCCTATATAATGTATGCATGTAGGAAGCCAACCTGACTCTCATGCTATCACAGAAACTGATCTATATAGTTCCTATACCAATATAGTATAATATAGTCACTTAGTTGTCTATTGGTTACTAATTGGTGTATATCTGAAAGTGTACATGAGACAACAGATCTGAATCCAAATAAGCAAAGGATGCAAAAGCCTAGTATTTACCGCTGCTTTGAAAAACTGCAAACATGTCCTCGATTATTGTCTCCAAGTCACAAAAGGAAACTATTCTGCTAGGAAAACATACTTTTGTATGTCTCTTATACAGAGTCTTGTAAAATATAATTAAAAAACATACAAGGAGGGACTTCCAGGAACGTAATCCACTTAATTAATACTTTTAATTGTGGCCAAATTTCTATTGAAAGTCCTTTAGAAATCTGTAAAATGAAATTATTTTTGGCTTTGGAGATACAGTGTTTTCAAAATTTTTAATTTTATTTTTTATGCACCAATTTTTATGAAAATGAAACCGTTTCGTCTCTCAGCACATTTATATATTAATTTCTCATTTGCCTTAGGATTCTTCACAGTGCTAATAAGTATTACTTTATAATTTCCATATTAACTTACACTGGCAATAAAGCTGTTAAGCTGATTTCTGCTTAACCTAGCAAAAAAAAAAGAAAAAAAAAACAAAGTAAACAAACAAAAAAAAACAAACAAAAAAAAGCACACA
>JAWWMO010000138.1:52596040-52629882 GCA_035047845.1 Dendrocincla fuliginosa
TGATTAACCTAGAAAAAAAAAAAATAAAAAAAAAAAAAAGTAAACAAACAAAAAAAAAACAAACAAAAAAAAACACACAAAAAACCCCCCCACACACAAAAAAAAAACAACCGCCCCCCCCCTCCGAATACAACATACCAACTATCAGTGAGTGGCTTTGAATCTTTTCGTAATACTGCAGTACTGCAAGAAGATTTCTAGCCCAATATTTGCCCCTCCCTCTTTCTCATACTCTGTTATTTTGTGTCAGAATGCATTATTACAGAGTGATGTTTGTTTCCCTAAAAGTCAGCAAAAAAGAAATTGCATAGCCCACATTGGCCTCCTTTTTGCATTAATTATGTCAGTTTTGATATTTTATTTTTCAGAATGTTTCAAGCACTGCCAACTTGAGGGATTTTATCCTTATAGAAATAATATTTTCTTTAATTTGGGAAGGCATATTAATTTTTTGCTATTACTTCCACACAAGTGAATAAAAATATTAATATTGCAATATTGATATTTATCAAGAAGTTTTATGCAAGATACTGTGAGAAAACATGTCCTGAGTTTGGGATAGAGATTTTTCATGAGTCTATGCTGAACTGTTCTTAATAGAACAGTTGAAGACCAGTAGTTCTCAGTTTGTTTACAGATAAATATTGGAATTCAGTTACATGGACATTGGCTGACAGAAATTTATATAGTAAAATAAATCCTGAAATGTATTGCACATACATAGGGCATATTTTATTTCAGTCATATTAATAAATCTGTGATAAATGTCTTTATAGTAGCTTGTATAGGGTTTTGGTTTTTGTTCTTTTTAGTTATTTGTGCTGAAAATAGTGTTGATAACACAGTGTTGTATAAAGCTTCTTCTCACTAAACACATACTACCTGAATGCACCTCAATACACTTTCTCAAGTTTTTAGCCTTTTTATTATTGAAAGTCTTTTAACACACAGGTCATCTCATTTATGCATTTTGGAGTTGCTAAATGATGAGAAAAATTTTGGTGAAAGAAGCATCTTCCAACAGCAGATAAAAGTGATAGAAATTCCTGATTATATCTGTAAGCTGATTTAGATGTCTAACTATTCTTTGATTTTGGTGCACCATAAAAGTATTTGAGTAGGGTGTTCAATAAACTTGCAAAAAGTGCATTTTACTTGGTTTTTCTGACAATCTTGTATTTTGATATAGATATGCACGGCACCTCTACGGCTGTGTAGGACTTTTCAGTATTGCAATTTGGTAGCTTACATCAAAAGAAATTCAATCACTTTATTATTCATAGTGGAAGTTGAATGGAAAATTTTATTTCTTGATGTCAGTTCACTCATTTCATGCTTGAAGTACTCTATACTTTTATCTTTGAAATGAAGGTGCTATACTTGGAGGAAACAGCACAAGCTGAATGGTTTAAAACTTACTAGTGAAGACTTATCTATGTATATACTTAAAAGATGTTAGTTATTACCTAATGCAGTAGAAGAGAAGTCCATCTGGACCTAAATCAGATACAAATGCTGCTACAAGGTTCAACTGTGTGTTTCCAGCCAGATGGGCAGGATTAAACAGTCAGTTTCAGGAAACTGCTTGTGCTGTTTCATTTGAACAGCCTCATTTTGAGGCTGTCTGCTCATTCAAAAGAACAATTTTGTAAGATAATAAGTTTGAACTGAGACTTCATGTTTCCTATCTAAAGACATGACCCACGGGCGAACAGGGATCAAACAAGTTCCTCAGTAAGTTGGAAAGGGAGTAGCAAGGGCAATTGTAGCAATGTTTTCCTTACCTTTGTAATGATTAACCTAGTAAGCAAGAATCAGTGCCAAAGGGATGCAATGATTTGTGTCAAATTGCCAAGAAAAAGTGAAATTCATTAGAAATAAAAGATAAATTGGTTGGATTTTATGGAAGTTAATAATTTTAATGATACCAATACTCCACTGTGTATTCTGTGACTGCCAGTATGAAAGAGACAATGTCTGAAAATCAATGCCTACAGCCCAGCACAGATACAGAATAGATCCTGCTGTTACTTGTTTTACTTCATCACCTTCTTGGGATTTGAAAGAAATAATCTAAAGACCTTAGAGGATTATAGATCAAATGCTGAAAATGCTGGCTGCACTGATCACTTGGCCACCAGGCAGCAGTGTGAACAATGTAAAACCAGCTGAGACCAAGGCAAACCCAGAATAACCATGAGACCCTGTCAGGTCAGTACAATAAGGGAGATCTTTGTTTTGATTTGCAGCAAAGTTGTCTATTCATAGCTTCTTTGGTTTGTTTTAGTTTTGATAGTCTTCACTTCACAGAATTACAGCAGTATTATTTGGAAGAAATCTCTGGTAGTCATCTGATCCAACATCCAGCCAGTAATAGCATTGTTGCCAATGTAAGATCTTGCCACTGTGACTTGGGCTAGCTGAGTCTTCAAAACCTCAGAGGATGCAAATTTTACAATTCCCTATGTCATCCCATTCCAATGCTGGACTATCACACCAGTAAGAATACGTATTTTCCCAAGAGGCAACCTGAGCTTCCAAACTATAACCTGTGGCCATTTCCCCTTGCTTAAAACTGTGCTGTGTTGGTAATTCCTCCTCACACAGCTGTTAACAGTACCCCTTATCTCCTTCTGATTGATCAAGGTCAGCATGCTAATCTCTAGTTTTAAGTAATGGACTGAAAACCCCTGACCCGTCAGATAGGTCCTTATAGGTCCTTTATATTTTTTTCACTCTATTTTTGGGAGTATTTTTTTTGCCTTTTTTGGCCCTGTCAAATGTTTCCCCCAGATACACTGTGGTCACTGTCTCAAGCAACTCCTGAACTCTTAACACTTTGAATGATGCCCGAGTGCTAGTGAAGAGTTGTTCCTTCCCTCAGGAGCTCCCTAGTATATATTTTACTTGAAGTTATGACACTCAGAACAGTAGTCTTTACGTTTTTCTCCACTATTATATCTGCCCAATCTGTCATATTGTCTACCAGTCTATCAGTTTAGAGATCTGAAGTGAAGTAACTAAAGAAAATACTATTTCCAAGTCCCTTAATAATTAAAAAGACTATAGGTATGCTCATTTCTGATTTCCCAAAAGGAATTTCGCACTGAGGCTTTGAATACTTGCACTTAATTCCCCATTTCTGTGTGGTGAATGGAGCATAACCTCACAATGGTTGTTCAGATCATTAAGAATCAAATTATACAAGCTGTAGGAGGTTGTACATTTTAAAAAGTAAAAGCCAGCTTGCTTCACAAACACCAATTTCCTGCTTTTCAGAACCATTTCATATGTTTACTACTTTCACTGCAGATCATTTCTGACCAAATTTAAGAAATTTTGCAATTTAAAAAATGCATAATTCACTGTAACCCTCTTAATCTTTTAAAGACTGAAAAAAAAATAACAATATGTCTTGAATAATGATCCAGTAAAACTGATTTTTTTTTTTTTTACAAATATATACCCAAGTTTTATACTAATTGTTTTGATATAATATAGAACAAAATATTTTCAGATTTTTCCTTTTTGGCATAATGCAAATGAAAAAATAATTTTTTTTCTAAGTCCTGTTAAAATAGCTTTTTTTACCTTGCTGGCATAACAGTATAGTTGCCAAAATAAATTACGTATCAAAGTCTTTAACTCCTGAGCATAACTTTTTCTTTTTTTTTTTTTTGCTCTCTACACAAAAGCTGCAGTGGTATAATTTATACTTTAATGAACTCCATCTTAAATAACTGCCCTAAGCAAAATGCAATTTAAATACAAAGAATAAAATGAATCCTTAATATGTGTCACTAATCAAGAATGTAAAATGGATCCTGATTTTTGACAAGACCTGGTACAAACAGCCTGTTGTCTCAGGAAGATAACACTCTAACCTAAACTATTATAGATAATTCTAGTGTCAGTATCAGGACTATTTTATATCATATGCATTTTCCTTCTGTACTCCAGAGGCTCAATTCAGTGATTACGCTGTGCACTTTCTATGTTTTTCCCCCTAGATTACTGGAGAGAGAGAAAGAAAAAGGGGAAATATTATACTTAAATAGCCTTGCACATATTTATTACTACTTTTGTCCTCTCAGTGTGCTGCAGGTTTTTGTGTCCTCTTTTATTTGGTGGAAGAAATCCCGCAGAAGAAAAAAAAAAAAAGAAGAAAGCTTTTAATTCCTTCTAATCTAATAACAACGATAAAACCAGATGAACCTTGTTTTTGTAATACAGCATTTCCAAATTACCCATTATGTGAATTGAAACAACTACTGACCAACAGAATATCAATTCCACAGTATCTATTGGGCCTTCATATCCAGACAGTTGTTGGTAAAACATTTTATTTTCTTTTTATTCTAAATATCTTGAGTTCCAGAAAGTTCAGACCAATGCAAACCCAAGAATAAAACTGTATTAATTTCATATTTTGTGTAGTCTATCAGTGAAACATAGCAATTTTTTTTCTCTTAAGATAAAATACATTATGCTTTATTGTCTTACTAAAATGAGGAATTAACCATTTTTTTGTTAAATGACAGGTGAATTAACCACTCATTTATACTTTTTTTCTGCACTCTCTTACATTTTAAACTCTTCTATAGTCTTCTGATTTAAAAGGTGTGTTACTAGTATGAATAACTCATTAAATGATTTATTTTTACCAAGGTAGTCTTACATGATTTATTTTTTATATGTGAAATTTAAGTATCAGTGATTATGCAAGAAATTCAAACATTCTTTTCATGAAAGGGAACATCTTGTTGCTCCAGCATTATATAATTATACTCTATATAGAGAGTTACTGTTGTTCTTACAGAGCCAGATGTTGGACCAGCCTGTTTATCTGTCCTTTGTCTGTAGAGCTCGGAAGGAAGCAGAGCTGTTAAAGTGTGCATATTTTTTACTTATTCAGTTTACTTGAAAGTGTGAGTGACACACCCTAAAAACATGAGAGACACACTTGAAGATTGAAAGGAATAGTGGTGGAAAATGCTCCTTTCCAGCAAAACAATTGTTAATTGGAGGGTGTATTTTTGTGAAGATTTAAGTCACAGAACTGCTTCATCACATACTCAGGGCTCATGGTAAACTTGCAGTTGGACTGAAATTCAAAAAAGAACTTTAAAAATTTTAACTCATATCTTGCTGAGTTATATATTGCCATCTTCATCTTACTGAGAATGTTTATTATTTTCATGTTGTGGTTTCTGTTTGCCGCTGGTAGGAAAATGACAATGATTATAGATTCATATTCTTTTTTAAGCTGTTCTACATGTTTTACCTGCCAACCTGAGTAACCTACAAGTAATATTCTGAATGCTAAAGGTGCAAAATTTAACAGAAATCTTTGAGCTTTAAGGGAATTAATAAGAACAAATGTAAAAAGGGAGGCCAAACCACATGAATGTGTGTTTTAGGTTAAAAGGATTAATGATTTAATTACTCTAAAAATCTGAGTATTATAGACATTTATGTGTCTTAGCTTATGTCTTAGTCTTATAAATTGTAATATGTATCTTACATGTGGTTAAATTTTCAACCTGTCTCATTCAGCCATGCTTATGCCCTATGCATACTATACTTTTGTTTATTAAATTATTTTTTTTATCAAGTGAAAGAGAATATAGAATATAGAATCCTAGACTGGCTTGTGTTGGATAGAACCTTAAAGATCATTTAGTTCCAACCTCCCTGCCATGCACAGTGACACCTTCCGCTAGACCAGGTTACCTGGCCTTGAACAATTCTAGGGATGGGGTGGCCACAACAGCTCTGAGAAAACTTCCTATGCCTTAGCACCCTCACAGTAAAACATTTCTTCCTAATATCTAATCTAAACCTACTCTTTCAATTTGAAGCTATTCCCTCTTGTCCTCTCACTACCTGCCTTTGTAAAAAGTCCCACTCCCTGTTCCTTCCAGTCTTCCTTCAGATACTGGAAGGCCATAATTATGTCACCTGAAGCCTCTTCTCTAGGCTGAACAATCTCAGCTTTTTCTCACAGGGGAGGTGCTCCATGCCTCTAAACATCTTGATAGCCCTCCTCTGGACTCTCTCCAAGAGATTGATGTCTTTCCTGTGCCGGGAACCCCAGAGCTGGATGCAGTACTCCAGGTGGGATCTCCCAAGAGTGAAGCAGAGGGGCAGAACCCCATTCCTCAACCTGCTGGTCACCCTTCTTTTGATGTAGTCCAGGATATGATTTGCTTTCTGGGCTGCACACTCACATTGCTGGGTCATGTTGAGCTTCTCATCAACCAACACCCCCAAGTCCTTCTCCTCAGAGATGCTCTCAATTAATCTTCTGCCCAGCCTATATTTGTGCTTGGCCTTGCCCTGCCCCTGGTGCAAGACCTTACATCTGGCCTCAACAAATAGGTTGGACCAGGTGACCTCCAGTGGTCCTTAACCTGTGATTCCACAATTCTGTTGTTATTGAAAAACATACCTAACAACAATATAATGGTGAGGGAAGTAAATGCTTGTCTGATTCGTGTAGCCAAATGTGTAGCTTGTTACACTTTTTATTCAAAAACTTATCAGAAAAATGATACTAAACAATTTCAAACAAATCTTTAGTGAATATCTTCTTTAAAAGCTTACAGAAAACTGGTGAAACATTAAACTCTCATGGAGATTATGTATGAAGTATATAATTTACATGTAAAAACACAACAGGATGAATGTCCCAAACAAAGATGAGATACACTGTATATATACTTACTTAATTTCAAATTTCTATTTGAAGATATTCTTGGAATAAAACTCTATCAAAATACTAGGTACCTCCAAATCCAGTTGTGGATATAACCATGTATTCATTCATTGCCTTGAAGCTAGGATAAAGGTACATTTTGAAGTGAGTTAACGGCTGTATGCTTTTATTCCCTTTTTTTTTTTTTTCTCAATGAGGTATCATAGAATCACAGAACTATTGCAGTAGGAAGAGTCCTACTGGGGAATCCTAAAGTGGAAATGTCCAATCTAGTTCAAATCTGCCAGGCAAAGAAGGATCAGCTAGAACAGACTGTTGAAGACCAAGTCCAGTAGAGCTTTGAAAATCTGCATTGATAGAGACCCCATAGTCTCTCAGGGATATTTTTTCCAGTCTTTGACCATTCCTAGAGTAAAAGCACCCCTTTTTTAATTTTATTTATTTATTTATTTACTTATTTAAGTGTGTTTCATTTTGTGTCTGTTACTTCTTGCCCTGACACTGAAATAGTCTGGCTCTATCTTCCTTATACCCACCTGTCAGGGTAGGTAGATGGTAGCCTGAAATACTCTCATGTTTTTAACAGTATAACACAAGTGGTAGCAAAATCTAGCCTTGTGAAATCTGTGTACTTATTTTATGTTCATTTTATTTATTTTTTGCTAAAAAATAAATTAGATGTCAGATGTTAAAAGCTTGCTTTTACAGAATAAGATAACGTATTTTATGTAACTTTCTTCTTTCGCTTCATTTTCTATATATTAAACACCCTTGAAATTTTTTATTGTTGTAGACGACTGCCACACATTATTGGAGAGCATTAAAAATGCAAGGATGTTCAGAAACAAACATGTAATATAGAGTAATTACCATTTTGGATTATGTGGAGGTGTGCTTATATTTCAGTTATTAACTTTTATATATTTTAGACCTAAAAGACATTTTTAAAGCATTCCCTTAATTTTGCATTGCAAAAATTTGCAGTGCAGATTGAAAATTAATCCTAAAAAAAAAGTATTGCTATCTGCTTTTAATCCATGCATGCAGATATGTTTGATGACAATGAAAGTTTTACAACAGGCAGGAATCAGATAATACGCCAAATTTCTTTGGAATCATAAATGAAATATGCAATAAATAAGCTGTCTGTTTTCTTGAAAAGGATCAATAGAGTTAAAACAAAAATATGCAAAAGCCAGTGCCCTTGATATAGGATTTGTCAAAGATTTATCCAGAGCATAGGTTTGTTATTTTTGTTATTTTTGTTTGTTTGTTTGGTTGTTTTTTTTATATGAGCATAAGTTTTTTAATAGACTGGTTTAAAAATATATTAAGACCAGAGGGAGATACCACAGGGCAGGATCAAAAAGCTTGGTGAGGGTAATAAGATCACTGCATTTTGTGAAGAATGATTATGTTCCCTGAAATAGAAATAGAAGTGGGACTAGAGAGGCCTGAGAAAGTACTGGATTCTTCTTCAAGAGCTGTGTCTCTGCAGAAAAGATTTGAAAGAATTGAAATAGCTAGTACAAAGATACAAAGCCCAGCATCTATTAATTTGTTTTCTGGATTTGGTGTAAAAAATGCTATTTGAAGACACTGATGGCTGGCATTTGAGAACTAATCACGGCTTTGTTTTTGAGAAAATATTTTTAATCTCAAAGACTGGACTTTGCTAAAACAATGTTTACAGATGATAAAAGAATTTTGATTTGTACAAAAAAAGAAGGGAGGAAGGGAGGAAGGGAGGGAGGGAGGGAGGGAGGAAGGAAGGAAGGGGGAGAGGGAGGAAGGAAGGAAGGGGGGGAGGGAGGAAGGGAGGAAGGAAGAAATGAGGGAGGGAGGAATATAATTCTTTCTCTTCCCGCACAGCTGAGAGAATGATGCATTAGTGTAGCCAGACATTAATTGAAGAGAAATTGCCACTACATTATATTAGCAAAAACAATACTATTTTTTTAATATACATTTATAATCTTCATGATCCTCTTTAAACATGTCCTTGACACTACAAAATAATTCTTATCTTTGTTATGGGCGTAGATCGATGAGTGGTTTCAGCAATTAATTTTATTTATTTATATAAAACAAGTATTAACTTTATTTATTAAAATAAAAAAATTAGTGAACTTTATTAGGAAAAGCAGTGAATGATTTCAGCTCGTGATTTCAGCTCTATAGCCAGTGATAGCAGCTCTGTGAGGGTAAGCCCAAAGGCAGCAGCTTTTCAGCTGGGCAGTCAGGCCAGACTAAGGTGGACCTAAACCTGCACTGGCACTAAGCCAGCGCTCGCTTTTTATCCACTCTTGGTGGCCCAAGCCACGCCCCTCTGAGCATGCTCTGTTTGTGCTCAGATATTGCGAAACACTGCGTTGTGAAAGTTTTTGAGTGCTGCAAAACTACAGTTCATGTCCTCAACCAGGTCCAGTGGGCTCTCGGGAGGCAGGTTTCTGCTTTCAAGGTGACCATGGAGTCCCACTGGGAGCGTGGAGAAGCGTCTGTGGTGACGGGTCCTTCCCCGTTGCAGCGAAGCAATTCCACCGAGCCCGTCATGGGTGGAGAGAGCTGTAGCAGCCAAGGCGCTCTCGCAGCACCAGCTGTTTTAGGCATTGATCTGTTTCGGGCGTGCCCTTGCTTCTAACGTTGACACATTCCACAGAAGCCGCTGACTCGGGTGCTCTCCTGCTGCTCCACCCGCGGCTTGCCTGAGGATTAGCCCAAGACGGACTGTGGCTGCTGTTTGGATTCCAGGGTGGCTGTGGTGTGGGGGGGAACTGCTGGAACTGCGCCTTTAAACGGGACATGGGGTACAGATGGCTTTTGGAGGTGCTGGGAGGGTGAACACGGAGCTTATTTTTGGGGCTGGGTGCGGGGACGGGGGAGAGGGAAGCATGGCCGCTGACCACATGGAGAGAGGGGAGACGCTCTGCCGTCTCTGTTTCCATGTGTCCCTGCTTCAGGGAAACGTTTTCTGTAAGGCTTTGGAGTTGCCCATGCTGGCTTGGGAGCGCGGAGGGGTCTCCGGGGCACCGCCCGACATCGGGAGGGGGGACAAGGTAACAGAGGGGGATGGGGGAACAGGAGGTCTTGGGCTGCCGTGGTGGGGGCAGCGTGAACCGGCAAGCTGCTCCCGACCCGGCAGGAGTTAGCCAGCATAAACCATGGAAATTGGCAGGCTTGAACCCTGGGGTGTTCGAATTACACAGTGTCAGGGATTCCGAGGGAGTGTGGGTGTCCTGGGGAGTGGGGGTGCCTGCCCTGTGGCTTTGGCAGGAGCGGGGCTGCCCAGCGCCGGGAATGGGGGGGATACAGGAGGTTTTGGGGGGCAGCATGGTCCCAGATCAGGGCTGGGACACTTTAAGCCGGGGGCCTCAGGGAAAGGTTATGCCACGCCATGCAGCTAGTGTTGGCCGGTGGCCTCAGGGAAAGGTTATGCCGCGCCGTGCAGCTAGTGTTGGGGTACAGGGGTGTGGAAGGACTTTGGGGTAACGCCCAATATGGGAGCGGGGAGCAGGACCATGAGGAACAGAGGGGGGGTAGGTAGGAAGGGGGATGGGAATATGGCCACAGCGCTGCGCCCGTAATCGGAGCTGTGACCGGGAGTGGTGTGGGGGAGATACGGGAAAGGTGGGGTGGCCTGAAGCAAGAGTCTCCGGGTTAGGAACTCCCAAAGGCAAAGAAAAAAATCCCAGAGTGGGGGAAGAGGGGCTGGGGGAGGCATGGGGAAGGAGGGAAGGCTGTCCTTGGGGAGATAAAGGGGGGGAACTGGAGAAACCGGTTCATCAGACCCCAGCAGAGAGGAGGGCATAGCTTCTTGCATATGGATGAGGGAAGATAATTTGATCTATGCACACGATGGGGGAAGGGGCAGTGAGGGTGCCTGACTGTTAAAATTATTCTAAAACCTCCTATTTCTATATTCAGTCAAATAAAGATATTAAAAATACTTAATTTGTTTGATTTTGGCAAATTATAAATTCATCTATAACATCTTGGATAAACACACAAAATATCACACATAATATGAATATTTTATGATTAACTAAAATATCAGAAACCCAAGAAAATTGTATTGACACAGATCAAACACTTTGTGCAACATGTCAACAAGGTCTACCAGTTAATTTATTAAAAAAAAATATTTCTACCTGTTCGTCTAATCATCTTTCATCCTCTTTCATAGAGAAAAATCAACAGAAAAAAGAGTGGACACAGTTTCATTTCTACAAATAATATTCTTCAATCAGCTTTTTTTGTTAAGAAGATCAGTATGGGTAATGTGTTGTCGACTTTGGTACAGGAATATACCTCAGGAATACCACAAAAAGTTACTATTTGTGATCTGTTTTAAATACCTGCTTCCACATTTTAGCTTGATTGTTGTAAAGAAATAAAAGATAAAATGCTCCAAAAAGATACACAAAATGTAGTCCATCATTCCATTTCTAGCAACAATATAAAATTCTATACAAATAATTTATGGGAGACCTTACCTGAGATATATTCTGATAATGAATATATAGAATTTCACAAAGGTACAATGAAAAATCTAGGATGGACCATACCTCTGAATCAATAAAGGCCTGCAGTTGAAAATATAGAAAGCAAATTTGAAGAGAAAGGTCTGAATATTGTTGTGAACATGTTGAATGCAAGTCATCAGCATGTCCCCGCAGATTGAAAGTCCAATCACAAAATGTTCTTTATTAGAAAGAGTTGATCTCTGTTCTTCACTTGTGAAACTGTATGCAGCACACTGTGTCCAGTTCTGGCCTCCCCAGTATTGGAAAGACAGTGACACACTTGAGCAACTTCAGTGAAGGACCATCAAAGTTGTCTTGGAATATGAGAAAAACTGGGTTGATAAAAGGGAAAAAAAGGGTTTACTGTGATAATGGTCACATGTGGGAACATTTTTCCTGAAGTGGTTGTGAATCTCCATCCTTGGAGATTTTTAGAACTTGAATGAACATGGCTCTGAGTAACCTGTTTTAACTAGATGTGCTTTATGCTGGAGGTAAAACTAAGTAACTGCTAGTTTTCCTTTCTAAAGTACATGAATCAGTGATTCCATATGGTAGGAGTTAAACCTGGAAGGTTAGATTTATCCCGGGTGTTACTGCACTTACAAAATCATTGGAATTAATTTGAGAAGAGGTGTTTTGGTACATTGCAGGCTTACACTAATTCAGCATTCTAGCTAGATGCAACCTCCAAATGTGGTCCATCGAGGAAGGTGCCTAGATGGGGACTTTAACTTCTGCTGTTACTTAGTTTATTTTTACTGTTTCTTTCTTTAGAAGAGACACAACGAGGGAAAGTATTATTTAGGTACTGCCTTTACTATTTTGGTCTGTTTAAACAAACCGTGTAGAAATTGGAAGGCTAATTTACACAAGTAAATTTGTCAATTTTAAATAGTTAATTTGCACAATTTGGGGTACGTGAAATGGATAAGAAAATCCTCATGCTAAAATGAACTAGTTTTCAGTATGCTGCATGTAACTTCCAAAAAAAAACCCCAAAAAACCCCAAACTTCCCCAAAAAAATCCTCTCAGCACAATGATGTTTTCTTAGATCTAAAATGAATAATGTTGAAAGTTCTCACTGGCCTTAGGCACTGCAGAACTTAATCACCAGTCAGATTTCAAATCCATTTTCCTTAATACTTCATACAATAATTATCATCACTATTTCCCCCCATCTTTTCACAAATATCTGCCTTGCTGGAGGTTAGATTTTGCAATGGCCCTTTCAGATGAGTGAAGAAATCTTTTAAGTTCAGTCAGACAGGTTATACCGTGGACCAGTGCTCAGGTGCAGCAAGATTCATTAAATATTTCACACAAGCCCGCAGACATTAGGTTCTACTCTCCAGCAGGCATCTCACACTCAGGTTTGTTCTTGGGCTTTTACAGTTGCCATCAACCAATATCCTCAACACTGATGTTTATAATGTTCCAGAGAAAGTAATTTACCTTGCAAAATAATGAATTTGTGGTCACTCTTGAATTATATGAGGAAAAATTAAAAAAAAAAAAGAAAGAAAGAATTTACCTAAAATTTCAGTTTGCCTCAACTTATCAAATCTATTCAGAAGCAAGACACTGTGGGTGATACTGGCCAGAGAGTCTTGAAGTCACTGTCTTAAACGTTCAAGACTGATGACGCAAATGAATAGATTCAATGCATCTATTTAGGTGAAAACCAATTAAAAGCTGCTAATTAAAAGCAGTTAGAATAGAAGCTCTTATTTGCCTTAAGTATCACCCAGAAGAAAAATAAATGAGCTGTTTTGTATACTGGATATAAAAATATATTCAGTATATTTTTTATTCATTTTTCTTTCCTTTTGGAAGAAATTTCTTTATAGTGGAATGCAGTTACCCTGTTATGTGTACCACAATGGCTGAAGATTTAAAAATAATTGAAATTCTTACATATAAATATTCTTTTTAGCTAATTGAAATTAAGCAAAGGAAGAGAAAGGACTATATTACTTTATTTCAGGAAGATTGTAATTAATTATTTACTAAAATAAAACAGATAAAAGATACAGTTCCAACAACATATATTGTAAAAAGGGATTTTGCTGTAATGGCCCTGGTATATCATTCTGAAAATAGTTTCACTAGCTAAATGATGTCTCTGACAGAATAGCTGAAAGTACCGTAATATACTTAAGCTCCAGTTATGATTCTGGATATGAAAAAAAAAAAAAATAGAACAAGTATGTGACAGGAAACACATGAGGAAAAAAAGATGAAGAATAGAAGGAATATATGACTGCTACCGAGAGATAGAAGAATATAAAATGGTAGTAGAGTAATTGGTTACTAATTCAATTTAAAGTAACACTACACATTTTCATTTTGAAAAAGCTATTATGAAACACTTGCTTAAAAATTATATACTTACATTGGAATAGGATCTCAAAAGGATGAAGACAGGTGAGAATAAAAACAACATAAAAACTTCCTTTCTTTACAGCTATATGGGTCATTTCTTTCTAGAAATTCAGACCCAACTACTTCCCTCCATGAATATCATAGGCATACAAAAATGGGTTTTGAGTATTTTCATAATATTCAAGGACATTCTTTTAATCTAAATTTTGTGAACATATTCATGGTCTACGTGCCTCATACTTTGAGACGCATTTATGGAAGCACTCAACTTTGAAAAGGTTATCCTAGATAGAGATTAATTTTGAGATTGCAACTGTGTGGGGGGGAAAACTACATTTGATACCATGAATATCTGTTGACACTTTGATGATACATTTCTCTAAATGGTCAGACAGTGAATTTATAGATACATTGCTTTATCAGGATGCCAGATGTTAAAACTAGACAACATATTTGTGTTGAAATATACTGCATTCTTTGCTGTTGTTAAAAAGGCAGTGCATTTATTTAAAACAAAAATCTGACTTTTTCAAAAAGTGATGCATCTAAACTCAGAGATCACATACAATCAATATATCAATATGAATAAAGTGAAGAACTTGTTTCAACAAACATAATTTCTAATTTGATAAGAAATTACTTTGGTTTACTAGTTGATGCATGGCATCTGTCTCAATATGAAATCTTCTTTATTTGCAGGTTTGAGCAGATGATTCATGTAGTGTATGTTCTGATATTCAGCACATAGGTTTCAATAAGAAATATAACTGATTCAAGTACAACATATCAGATTCATGAGGAAGAACATCTCATGTGATGAATAATTTATAAATGTCTTTCAAAAGATGATATATCTATGACCTGTATCAAATATACTAAATAATGCTTTTTTCAGTGTGTGGCATGCAAGATTTTCTTGATCTCCGTAGTTCATGATTTATATTCCTGTTGATATTCTAACATAGCCATATCACTTGCACTTTTTTAAGTGAACAAAAAATAGATGTCAAGAGAAGCAAAACCACACAATATATCTGCAATCAATTAAATCTCAACTACATTTCCAAATCAATTGTGATACTCCAGTCTCAATTAACCATAACATTGTAATACCTGAGTAAAAGCCTTATTGATATTTTTTCACTTTAAATATTTTTCAAATTTTTTTACTATATTTTAAGGTAAAGTTTATACTAACAAATACTTCAGAAAAATAAGAGAAATAGTTTTGCTAAAAATACTCACATTAACTCCACCTAATTCCACATGCCTCTTCAATTTTTCAAAACAGCTTTAGGTAGCCTTAGTCCTTCTTCTCCATTAAACTTGAACTTTCATAACATTATTGTCTATTTTGTAATTTTTTTCAGGTTGCAAAATTGAAATTAATGAAATTCAATTCTGTTCCCTTTGTTGTACATAACATACATTATTTCTTTTGTCTTTTCTGTCATTTCTTTTATGTTTCTCAGGAAAACTTATCTGAGTTTGTGTTGCTTAGTAACAGTAAATAAAATCTAATTTTTATTTCAACTTTAATTGTAGTATTGCAATCCATTAAACAGTAGATTTGTGGGGGGAAATTCAATTTTGTTTTTCAACTTGTAACAGTGATAGAAATATATTAGTAATTCTCTTAAATTATACTTCTGTAATATTTTAATTTGGAAAGAAATATAAAGAGTAACATTATACAAACGTGACGTCCCACTGTAATTCAAGTAATTACATGTGCTATTCCTATTCATATTGTCAGCAACATTTCAACTATTGCAATGGAGATAAAATTTGTAAAATATGGTTTCATGTTTATGCCATGGCTTGTTTTTTCATGAGATCTGAAAAAAAATGGCCAATAAACTCTACAAGTCAACTTATTGATCACAATACACTCTGCAGGGTTATCATTTGTAGTCATATATCATTGGAAAAAACATGCAAAAAATTAGAAAATGTGTTGCATTTCTTGCCTGTTATTGTGCCTGTAATAGGGGTAGATGCTCTTAAGGAAGAATGTGCAATTCTGTTCACTGAAGTCTCTTCCTCTCAGTACCATTCCCTTTCCACTCCCTCCCCAAGCAGTCCACAAGAGATTATAGGGCAAATTCCCTTTCCTATCTTCTTCCTAACTCTCCTATCATTTGCCTATGATTTTTTTCTAATCCCTTTCTGCACTTGCAGATGCTATCCGCTTTCAAGATCTCCTGCAACAAAAGATTTTTTTAAAAAAATCACTAACAGCTGGGTAAAAAAAGCACAATCTTAACAGTTTTAAACTGATTTTGTACTCCTTTAATGACTGTCTCCTAGCTTCAGTATTGTGGGATTGTATTCTAAAATCCACTTGTTGATTCCGTTAACTGCAATCGTATCCTCGCCTTAGCTGTCTCCTTCCATTGAATAGTCAGTCACAAGCCTCTTAGTATTTCCTTATAGGGCAACTGCCACATTCACTTTTTCAATTGCCTTTCTCTCTACAATCATAAATTCTATTTATTTTTCAGATGCAAAGAACAAAACTTTTTATAGTAATTTAAGATATAAAACTGCCAAGGTTTTCTACAGAAAAATCTGCTTTTTGAATCAGGATTCCAATTTCTTGTATTAGTTAACAGTATGTCACTGACTAAAAAGAAAAAAAAAAAACAAAACAAAAAAAACCAATAAACCAACAACAAATAAACAAAAAAACCCCAACAAACTGGATAAAACCCAACAAAAACCAAAACTGCAAAAGGAAATAGAAGCACAACACCAAGCAACAGATACTATATTTGTCTGAAAACATCGTACATGACTGAAAATACTCAGTTTTGGACTCCAAAGTCCTAAAAAAAACACCCAAAACGTTCTGAAGTGACACAACTAGAATCTGAAGTTCTTAATCATATTGCTAAAATGGGTACGTATATCATAGCAAAAGTAGCTGGGTTTGCAATCCCTTTTTTCATTTTGAGTAAAAGACAGCTTATATGCCTTTTAGTTCTGGTAAAAATAGAAAAAAAATGAATCTTGGGAGATAGGTTACAAAAGCTGATTTTTTTTTTTCCAAAATTAATTATGCAGTCTATAATCTTCATAAACATCAAGTTGCATCAAAGAAACAAAGATAATTATCTGGTCCATAACTACATGAGAAATTTGGGGAAAGAAAAAAATCCTATAAAGCCTTGTCAAAACCCCCATGATTGTAAATGGACACATATCACTAAAGATGTTTCAGTATGTGGCCTGAAAATATGTTCCAAGGGGTACATTTTACTTTGAAGAGTTTTTGCATGGACAATCCAAGTTCAAGAAAAAGAACTGCAACGTATCTAGCTGTCTTTTATATGTGTCTTGGAAGGAAATACTTTGCAATATTGGTTGTGCAGCATGCAATTTACATGTACCTCTTCAACAGGCAATAATGCAATTTGGGATTAAATATTTTTTAGTGACAATACGTTTCCTAAAATTTTATTTCAAATCTTTGGCAAAGCTGTCTGAGAAAAGGGACAGGTAGACCCTTCTGATCCAGTATACTGTGTAAGCAAGATAAATAGAAGTGTCACAAAAACATTTAATCTAGAAAAGGTTTTTGTGTTTGTCTCTCCACCAATAAAGGTATCTGAAAAAAACATCTTCATTCTGAGGCATGTTCACTGAACTATGCTTCCTACATCATAGCTTTTGTCTACTATAATTATAGTCTTTGTAGCTCTTTGGATAATTTGCTGCCCAAACCTCCCTTGTTTCTGCTTCTGACAATCCTTATGATAGCATATGAGATTTGACCTTTTCACTGATGTCACCTACAATGGTCCTTACAGAAGAACTATTAAAAAGAACACCAATCTGAAGAACTATTAAAAAGAACACCAATCCCCCACAATATGTTTAAGTGGAAATGAAAACTTAATCTCCAAATTCTTTTTGCTAGATGCAGATGCTTTAAAGGTCCATATCAAACTTCTGGTTTTGATGTGGAAAGTTCTTCTGCATTTTTACTCACTTAGCATGGAAGAACTGATGGAAGGAATTTATCACATAGCATGTTTTCAGATGTGGAAAGCTCTTGTGGAAGAGGAAAGCAGTGTCATGAATAAGCGCTAGTTGACCAAACTATAGTTTAACCAGGTCAGGATAGCTGAGGATGACTCTGTTTTCAAAGTATTAATGTTCTTATAACAGCAGCAGAATAAAAATATCTACTTTAAAGTTTCCAAGTAGAGAACTATATAGAGGTGGATTTTTGACATTCTGTCTCTAAATGCCATCCAGGAATTTTCAAACAAACTGAGCAATTTAAATTTAAATGGTAAGGGGAAAAAAAAAAAAAAAAAAACCAACTCAGAGAAATTGTGATATATTTTAAGCTTGGATATGGTAAAACCCAGGGTTTAGAATTGCATATTGTTGAAAAACAATTTTCACAATATTATGTTCAAAGGCTAACAATTATGGCTTTGTAAATGACCACCTTCATTGTTCTTTACAATTTCTCTCAATGAATACTTTGCTTGCTTAGCAACAATTATAGTCTTCTTGGTCATGAACATACCAAAATTCTGTATTCACTCATTTTTCTTTGCATTCAATTATTTTAAGGATGGAATGTTCCAAATGGTACAGAGAGGATCAATTTTGAGCCAGTGTGCCCACCTGGGGCAAAGAACACCAATGGCATGGTGTGACTGGTTAAAATTGGTCACATGCCAAGAGCCAAAGGGCCAGGGACAGAGGCCCCAGAAGGCCCCTCCCGGCCAGAGAGAAGGGGGGGGAAAGAAAAAAACTCTACAAAACCAAACTTCAGTAGAACTAAAGTGGTTTATATATATATATATATATAAAGAGGAGAAAAGAGAGAAAAAAACAAGTTTTCACTTCCCTCTATCCAAAAAAATTGCCGTTCCCAAATCTCAGGACACCTCCTCCCGACCTGACTAGCTGATCAGCAGATCCGCACCTCGGCCCACTCTCACGGCAGAGCGACCGCAGGAAGTTCCTCTGCCCTCCAGCACTGCCGGAAGAAGGATGTCCCCCTGACTTCCGACTCCCCTCTTTGTATCTTTGCTTACATAAAGAAATGAGATGGAATACTTCCCTAGTTATGACCGTAGTTACCAGGAAGGGCCCAAACCAAAACCACTACACATGGTATGGCTTGTTTCAAAGACAGTGGCCAGCAGGACTAAGGAAGTGACTGTCCCTCTCTACTTAACACCAGGGAGGCCAGACTTCGAATCCTGTGTTCGGTTCTGGGCCCCTCACTTCAAGAAAGAGCATTTTCAGAGAAGGACAAAAAGCTGTTAAACGGTCTAGAGAGTAAATCATATGAGTGGCTGAGGGAGCTGGTGGTGTTTAGTTTGGAGAAAAGCAGGCTCAGTAGAGACCTTATGACTCTCTACAACTACCGGAAGAGAGGTTGTAGACAGGTGGGGGTCAGCCTCTTCTCCCAGCCAACTAGAGACAGGACAAAAGGAAATGACCTCAAACTGTATAAGGGGAGGTTCAGGTTGGACATGAGGAAGAATTTCTTCACTGAAATAATTGTCAAGCATTGAAATGGACTGCCCAGGGAAGTGGTGAAGTCACCATCCCTGGAGGTGTTTAAGAAATGGCTTGTGTGGCACTTAGTGATACAATTTCATTGATACGTGATTTGGTCAATGGTTAGACTCAATGGTCTTAAGAGTTCTTTTCCATCCTTAATGATCATATGAAATACCTGTATTGAATTTTGTTCACTCAACATGGAATAACTAATGAAAATAATTTACTGGATAGAATACTTTTAGAGAATTGTGATGACACAAAGACAGTTAAATGATAGAATTATCTCTAAAGATTTACAATTGTACATTTGTAGTAATTTACTGTGGAGCTTGTGCCACAACAGTCCAGTGCCCATTCTGAAGCTGTGGGAGATAAATAGTTGTTAATTAAAAATTCAGGTAACGTTACTTAGAAAAAACCCAAATAAATTAAATATTTAATGATAGACTATAGGTGTAGAAGTTGATCAGATGTTCTTAAGAGGTCAAAATAATTGA
This sequence comes from Dendrocincla fuliginosa, assembly GCA_035047845.1. Lineage (NCBI taxonomy): Eukaryota > Metazoa > Chordata > Aves > Passeriformes > Dendrocolaptidae > Dendrocincla > Dendrocincla fuliginosa. The sequence goes on from JAWWMO010000138.1 coordinate 52,615,703, forward strand.
AAAAAAAAAGATTAATAAATATAGCACGTTTCTATATTAACCACTAAGTGTTTTCTCCAAAGTTCAAGTTCCTGCTGACTCAAAGACAACCTCTTCCACTTTATGCAGCTCATTTAGACATGATTTCAATTATAGATTGTGAATAGAGGATTTTTCTCTTTTAGCTTAATTATCTGCATTCATATGTTAAATTCTGGATTCTGGAATATAAAGTGAAGTAAGTTCCAGCACAAATGTGTGAGGAAAAAGTTTCAGAACACAAAGTCCCTAAATATGCTAGGGGTTTTTTTTGTTTGTGTTGTTGTTGTTGTTTTACTTATTTTTCCCCCTTTAAAATAGACTAAAACAAAAAAAAAAGCCTCAAAGACAACAAAAATCCCATGAAAAGATCTTTCAATATCTTTTTCTTCCAAGTTCTTTACATTTACTACTCAGAAGAATTTTTTTTTCTCTTTCTAGTCAGTGTTATAATTAAGAAAGCACACAGAGTTAATGTGCTTTCATGCTGGAGGCTATATACATTTTAATGCAGATCAATAGGAAAAGAATAAAATGACAAACAATAAACCCACCAACAAACTGCACTTTCAGTTGTTTCTTAGTTTGTTTGGTGGGAAAGGCAGAGTAGTGTTGATTGTTTGGTGTTTTTTTCTTCTAAAATTTACTTAACTAATATGCTAATCAAAATGCTATGTATTAAAAAGTGCCATCCTTTAAAAATGTAAGATTTGAAAGCATTGATTTAAAGAAATGCTTAGAAGCTACAGCTCTGAGCAATGAGTTTCAGACACAAGCTCTGCCAATTTTCACTCAAAGTACATGCAAAGTTTGCATTTCAATAAATCAAATTCTAAATTAAACCCTAATAAACAAGCATGGAAATGACGACTACACAATTAAAAATGCCTTGAGTGACTTGAATAATATCAATGAGTTTTTGTAACAACTTCCACGATAAAATGCAATCCTCCAGGTACAAAGGAAAGAACTAGTCCAATAAAGGCAATTAGAACAAAGCTGAAAGCTACTTTTGCTTAACAATACCAGCTTCTTTTTTCCCCCCCTTGACATTGTGATCTTCGTTATGATGCATCTGTGATGAATTTGAAACCACTTCATAGAAATTGAGTCTTTAACACTTAGTCTTATTCCACTTTCCTCAGGGCTAATTCCATAGATTAAATTAACAAGTAAACAAGTAAACTTAGATAGAAATTAAAAATATTTTTACCAGTGAAAAATATCAGAATAATTCATTTCTCATTCAAGAGACTCAGAGTTAATGTTTATATATAGATGAGGATCTATACTTGACAATTTGACTACTTGACAATAGTAGCTTTCAGAACAAATTAGTGTTTTAAAACCACATTGTCCAGACAACATACAACCTCTATTGTAAAATGCTTTTTTATTTATTATTTGAAAATATTTTAAACTTATAAAGCAGGACAGTTTGGATATAGCACATTTCTAGAAATATTTGCTGTTTAGAAGTAAGTCAATCTTTTCTTCCTAGTATGCAATGCCCTAAGGTTTTGTTGCTTTCTTGTGTGGTTAGGGCTTTTTTTTTTTTAATCAAAGGAAAATTCTAAGTATGTTACAATTAAAAAAAAAAAAAAGAAGTATAAATGGCAGAAATTTTCTCCAGTGCCAATATCAGAAGACTAGAATAATGCAAGTGTTTCACCTTGTTTTTAAATAGAATCAGTAAAATTAACAATGTGATTATGTCAGGATTCTCATATAAAGCAAGAAATTAGATCACAATATTAGATTTTAACAATTCTATATTTTCATTATTCTTATTTTACACTGCTTCTAGCTTTGAACTTCAGGTGTTGCAGTCTAGAATGTCATCAAGAGCTCTTGAAGAGATGTTATAGAAACTGTCCACAGCCACTGGAAACAGTTCTGCCTCTTTATTCACTGAATCTCTCAAAGAAATAAATGTTTATGGAGAATACTTTGAGTGAAGTTTCTTTCTCTATCTATATTTTACCAATGTCAGTGAAGTTTCACATAGCTATGCATATGAAAACTTTAAGCTTTGTGCAGTTTCCATTCTAAGCAATAAAATGTTAATATAGCATCTTCATATTTGACTGTTTTGTTTGCCTTTTCTTTGCCTTATGTATTTTGTGCATCTCTGTTAAGGATGTTTATTGACTGCAATAATTTCCTGATAATCTGCTAATGCTATTGGGAAGTAAGTTTAAATAAGCAGAATTTATGGGTTTATACACCCATTTCTTATTATAAGTTGCTGACATTTTTCTAACTTTTCCTCACAGTAGAGTCTTCCGTGTATTTTAAATTTTGCAACAATGAAGAAAAACAAAATCAACATAGTTTGTTTTATGAGACTAGCAGCATACACTGAATCTATTTTCTGGCTTTCATATGAATGTTGGTCAAGAAACACTACCCAAAGCTTGAAACACTCAGAACCCTGCAAAAGTCCTATGTTTAGCTTCAACAAAAATAAATGCAGCTCACTGTTTTTGAATGTCTGCTTCCAGATAGCCTCGAGGATGAGATGGTGAGCATCAATACATGAAAATAAGTGAAAACCGATTAAGAGTGAAACTGACCCTTTCAGAAATAATACTCAAATGGAAAGGAATTTTTAATAAGTCTCAGCTTATCTCATGTCAGGCTAATTTATGTTTCTTGGAAGATAAAGAGTATAACACATTAAATGCATAATATTTTCAAGGGCAGGAGAATAGACATGCTTTGGTTGTGTTTAGTTTGTGGTAGATTTTTGTCAGAAGCAGAACACACATTACTATTTCATATGTGATTATATTTTTTTTGAAAATACTTTTTCAAGAATGGAAACCAGAACTTAGAGAGGAACTCTGTGTACCAGTGAAGAAAGTCACTGTTGTAAAATGTTAAATGGCTGTTTTTCTGTCAAACAGATACTGTGAATTTACAAATAATAAAAAATAATAAAAAAGAAAACAACAATAAGAACAACAAAACAACACACAAAAAAACCCCAAACCTACAGTGCCCCCCCAAAAAAGACCCACAAACAAACAAACAAACAAAAAACCAGAAAACCAAACAAAACAAAGCAAAATCTTGTCTGAGACAAGAGAAGTGTGCTGGTTTTGGCTGGTATAGAGTTGTTTTTCTTCACAGTGTCTGGCATGGGGCTGTGTTTTGAATTTGTGGTGAACAAAGGGTTGATAACATAGAGATTGCTGAGCCATGCTTACACAGAGCCAAGGCCTTTTCTGCTCTTTGTACAGCCGCAATGGTGAGGAGTTTGGGAGTGCACGGGAGATTGGGAGGAGATACAGTCAGGATAGGTGACCCAAACTGATCAAAGGAATATTGCAGACCAACTGACATCATGGTCAGTATGTAAAGTGGGGAGAAAAAGGAGGAAGGGGGGTTTATTTGGAGTGTTTGTCTTCTCAACCATTATTTGTGATGGCGCCCTGCTCTCCTGCAGATGGCTGAACACCTGCCTGCCAATGGGAACCAATAAATTAATTTCTTGTTTTACTTGCTTGTGCATAGCTTTTGCTTTTCATATTAAAATGTCTTCATCTGAACCCACGAGTTTTCTAGCTTTTACCCTTCCAATTCTCTGTCCAATCCTGCTGGTGGGGGAGAGAGTAAGTGGTTGTGTGGTACTTAGTTTCTGGCTGGGGTTACACCATGAGAAAATTTTTTTGTATGGGACAGCAAGGGAGATATGAATTTTTGTCAGTTTTAAAATAGTTACATTTTTAAGGCCTGTCCACTTTCTTAAAATTAAACTTCAGTCATTTGCATTGGTACTTATATTCTATTTCAACTGGTTCTTCTACAAAGAAAGGTATCACTACCGCAGCTATTCTGGGTTTTTATTAGTAAACAGGCTAGATAATATGAAAATTCCATGTACTTAATTTCAGAGAGGCTATTTTCCCCTCAGCTAGAGGTAATCTAGATGTTTGCAGAGACTTTTTCATCTTTCATGCTTTCTCATTTGCTTCTGCTTGAAGTACAAGGAGCTTCCAAATTGCTTAGTTAGTAACATCCTTCAGATCACCAGACCATGACTGGTATCCCATGGCCTTTGTTGAATCAAAGCTCTATTTGCTAGTTTTCCTGCTAGCTTATTATAGGTGTCATCACCACCTGACAGATTTACTGTATAGTTAAAGAATGACTAATTAATTATTATTATTTTGGGACTAAATTTTAATATTTGATTTTAATATTCTAACTCTTTGCTTTGATTTCTTTTATTTTTAAATTCTCAGAGATGTTTTCCATCAGTTAGCTTCTGGCCAGCATTCCTGAAGAAGAAATTTGTATGCATTTAAGTCAGATATACTATTCGTAAACGTAGGAAAAAAAAAAAAGCTTATTTAAAGTCTGTCCCTTCAAGTTTTCCCGGAGCTCACCATTTTGATAATGAAATGCTAATGTTTTTGTTTTGCTAGGGCTGTTACAGGGTAATCCAGCAAAGTGTAGGTCAGTGATTCCTTGGCTTTCGGCCTGTGTATTTCATAAAACTCTAAATCTATCTGTCAAGAGAAAAAACAGAGAGGTAACAACTGTTAGCTAAATCAAATCACTTCTACTAAATTGGACAAATACGGCTAGCTTCTGATGCACCTTGGCCCATGTCCATGTCGGCAAGAGTGATTGTGTTCAATCTCGTGGGTGAACAAAACAGTCCAAGAATACCATAGAAAATGCTGTCTGCAAGGACATCTTTACATGGACAGAAGGATGTTGCTAATATTTGGCGTACAGATATGGCTGGAAACAACTGCTCAGATTTTTCATGATAATAAATGTTAGAGAAGAGTCTAAACCTAATAAATTAAAATTAATTTCTGGTTGGTTTTGGGTTTGGTTTTAGTTTTTCAATATGTCCAGCTTAAATTTATATATCCAAGATATTTCATTTTTCTTTGAAAATAAGTAATCAGAGTAGCAGAAATACCCATGCAGCAGGATCTTGGAATCAACAAGAACAACAGATCAGTTGTTTTCAAATATGAAATTTCAGTAAATAGCATTGCCTTTATCAGTACTTCTAATCTTATTAGTTTTATTATTCTTGTAAATAGCTAGTATATTGCCCACACTGAAAGGAGGATTTCCCACTCAGATATGATCTGTTTAACAGAGCAGTCATGTTTCATATAATTTTTCTATAGGCATAGCAATGAAATAAATGTACCAAATTTGACTCGTAGTATGAAGGAAAAATAGATATTTAAGTTGATCTGGTTTAATAATTTCAGTATAAATTTAATTCAGACACAGGTTTGGGGTTTTTTTACACTGTTTTATATTTCTATATATAGTTTATATATAGATTGCATAAATAGTACTTTAAAAGCAAAACAAAACATAAATCTGACACTTTAAAATCGCCACCCTTGATTAATAATCTCATGTTTGTCAGGCCTTAACCCAGCTCTGTTCAGTCTTGCCTTTCTGTTTTGGGAGTACAAAACCTTATGACAAGACTCATTTGTTATGTGTGGAGACGCACAATTCCTCCTTCATGAGATAAATCAGAATGTTAGAAGTCTGAAACACAGTTTTAATGCTAAAAAGGTAACATTTTCAGCTATGCAATGGTACAATTAGCATAACATGCTTTACAACTGAGCATCCACTAATAGGGAAATATGTTGCCAGATGAATGTTCGAAGGCCAAGCTTACCATGCATTTAACCTCTCAATCTTATTCATCTGTGGGAATCTGCATGAGGTAACATTACAAAATAAAATCTTTTCAAAAAAAGAAAATTTATAAATTAACAAATTTAGAAAGGATCATGCATTTTCCACAGCAAGACTGTTAATGAGCAGGCTGTAGTGAGTCTGCCCTCCACACCTAAGGCTTGAGGAGTTAATAAACTCCTAATAAACTCTAGCAGATCCTTTATTATTCTTAAAATCCTATAGCTTATGAACTTTTTCCCTACTTTCTAATGGTGAAGCTTCTCACATGTACTAATGATTGCTTTAAACATCTTTTCTCTAAGACTACTGTTCAGTGACATTATGGATCTGACAGAAAGTCAGCAGCAACCTAGCAATTTTGGTAAGACCATAATTCTGGCATCCATGTTGGTTAGAAAGAATCCAAACTCTCCCTGTGACATCAGTAACTTGATACATTTTGAAAAAAAATAGTGAGAATTTGGAATAAGTGTGTAGAAGACAGACCCCTGGCAGTTAAAGAATAATGTATGGGAAAGTCAAATATGGCATGAACTAAAAATCTTACAATGCCACAGAAAACTGCAGAAGCAACTATAGAATACAAGCTTAGTTTCAGTTTAGAGAGTCTAAAGTTTTGTATTGGGTGTCCAAGGCAGTGAGGGCTTCAGGGCAGTCTCTGTGAGGAGGGCAGGGCTGCCCCATGACAGGCACAGCTGGCTCCAGGTGGCTCGAATTGGCCACAAGGGACCTACAACAAGGCAAGCTGAGCCCCTCAATCAAGCTCTCTGAAAATATGTTACTAATAAATCATAAATACATTAAAAGAGAGGTTTTAAGAATTGTCTTATGACCAGTTCTTCAGCATTCAATCAAGAGTATATTTCACTTTTAACTTGCTGTCCTGTATTGGAACTTTGAACAAACAACCAGCAGAGATTTTCCTCAGACGACCTCAGAGAACTTGGCTTGTATAAAACTAGATCTGTGACATGCTAGATTTTTTCTATGAACTGTTTGAGGAAACTGTTTGCTTCAGTAAAAGTCTTGTCTCTCTAGTTAAACTTCCTTCCCCCATTAATTTCTCTTGAAGAAACTAGATGCAGAAAAAACTATGTAATGGCCAATTCACTTGGTATTTTTGGTTGATGTTTTGATCATAAATAGAGTATCTATGCTAGAAAAAAAAAAATCTTGTTAGGTTGGAGAGAAAAGATGAGAACTGGCCCTTAAGTGAACACAGACACTTGGCATACAAAAGTAATAAAAATGACATGCTGTCATTTGGAGAGATTTTTATGATATTTTTAGACTCACTACAATGCTCCAAACTTTCAAACAAAATATAAATATTTAAAGAAAATAAATAGAAATTTTTCCAATATTAAAAGAAATACTTCCTGAATTGACAGTGAAGCAGCTGACATACATATCACTGTATTAAATATAATCCTACTAGTTCCTAAATATTGAAGAAACTGTGCCTTTAGTAGGTTTTATTGCAAATTATGTTTTTAAATGCAGATTCAGCTGTTAAAGTAAGAGTATATGACAATGGGAATGATTGGTATTTGTGCACCAATCTTTGGGAGCCTGTCTTTTTTTAATTATTTTTTTTTCTTTGGTATAAACTATGGATATTAATATCAAAGAAATAAAATACTTATGTGTAAAGCCAGTACACCCTTGTGCACCCAAAGACAATAAAACTGAAATAATCTGAAACTTAATGCTGTTTCTCATGTAATTTTCTCCAAGGTTCAAGGAGAATGTCTTGTCAAATATCACCCAAAAGACTGACACAGGTTAAAAGCTATGTGACCCCCAAAGAAGAGAGCAGCTAAACTACTATACCATGTGACATTTTCCAAAAAATCTATTTCTCAAATAAAATCTCTTTGACTTTTAAATTCTATGATTTTTGTTATAAATTATTATGATGAGCTAAGCTGCTGATGTGTTAGAAAACATGCTATTAAAAAGGGTTATAACATTTTTTGACAAGAAACAAGGAGAATGATTCCTTGCTGATGTCACACAATGAACACAGCACAACCTAAAAACCTGTAGAAGTATAGTTGAAAGAAAGAAAAAATTCAGTGACATTCTGTTAGGCTCTGTACAGCAAATAAGACCTGTATTTTATGCCAAAGTACAAAGGGTAATAAATAAAACTTTCTATCTCTACATAAAGTATTACAGTTGGCATTTAACCTTGCATAAACCTATAAACCAAATGGAGCCATAAAATCCCCACAAAATTTATATCAAGAGTATCCCAGGGATAACATACACCATCCAGTACAGAAGTAAAATGAGTCTGTACTTAAGAATGTTTTACAAAGATATCGAATTTGTCTTCCAAAAACTGCAATTTACTGATAGTTTAAAAATGTGCAGACTAAACTTATATATGGTCTTTCATTGAAAAGCTTCCTCATTTTGTTTGCTTTGTTTCCAAAATTGAGATCTAGTATTGTTTGAGCTAGTATTGTTTGAGGCATATGTTATTATAACTCATGCACTTCAAATTAATACAAAAAAATGAATTATCATTATCTATTTCAGGCTATCAATGCAAATCTAACAAGAGCTGTTCCCTTTCTACAGCTCCTGTTTTAAATTCAATGTTTCCCCTTAAGTTATCTTTTTTCTCACTGATAAAGCTCTGATTTGCCATATCTAAACCTATTTTTCTTCTTTATCTGTTTAACTATAAAATAGTGCTATAAAAAGCAAGATATTTTTCACATAAGGACACATTCCCAACTGACAAAAAACTAGGCAGCCTTGTTTTAAAAAATATCTGAAGGCAAATTGATCAAAGCAACCTGATATATGCTAACAATTGCTTTGGAGACATCCTCAGGAGGCCATTCTATGCTATGAATTCTAAATGGACAGGAACTTGCTACCTTGGTGCTTCAGGGTACATCAGTACAGTGTAACTGTGGTCAGGGCAACTCTGAGCTTACGATAACAAGCCCTACTGAGAGACAGAGTGTAATTGCACAGACTTACTACCAACTTTACATTCAGACAGTTTGCTTTGGAAGTCTAGACCAGCTTTCTTCTGCCAGCAAAATAACACATATCATCTTAAATAGAACATCCACAGTCTTCAGAAGTTGACTTTGCTTCATCCTCCTTATTGTGTAGCCACAGGCTGCCCACTTTCACAAGTGTTGGATGCTGTGTGTTTTCATCATGAAGCTTAAGTCTCCCCAAATCTGGTCCAAACAATCCAGATACTTTTCCCGCTGATTCAGATTCCCACTCATTGAGCATGTTAAAGACCATACTCCTTTCATAGAACACCACTTCAAAAGCAGGAGGACTAGGTAGAGGGAGTGAAGAAAGGATCCTTCTCTGTATAATTGCGGGCAAAAACAAAAGAAACTTGGAAGAAATAAAGTATGTTATGGAAATAAGTACAGTACTTTTAAACCACCACAAACTAGATCTACCTTTAAAATTTGTCATTAAAAATTAGTCTTATTTTACTTTGTTCTTAGAATTCTACCCTACTACAGAGATTTTTAATAGCCCCTTGTGTGCAATGAGGACTTACTGTTACCCACATGAACAAATTGAAGACAGCAGAGCTCTATGGCGCCTATTGTGATACAATGACAAGGAAGCGATTAAAAGATTCAAAAGCTCGTGAACTCCATAAAAAGATAGTGAAAGCAAGGTATCACAATTTCGGTAAAGTAAGCATTTAATTAATACTATATTATTGTACTATACAATAAAGTAATATAATACAATAACACAAGCCTGGTGTGACATGAAAATGCAATAGTACATCATTTTGGTTTGTTTTGTTGTTGGTTTTTTAATACCCAGTACTAGTTCAAGGTGTACTGTGTTAGGGTTCTTGTATTAATCCCATATGAAAATAAATATTATTTTAATTATTTTTTTCTTGATGCATTCTCTGTAAATAAAATTCTTTATGATGACATATTTTCAATGTTGCCAGGCTGATCACCTGACTTGTTAGCTAAGTTACTAATAGCTTCTCAGCACAGTATTGATTGCAGCAAGAAGGCAAAAATGGGTATAAATTTAAAAGCTTGTTTCTTGTACAAGGAAGTACGGAAGCTTCCTTATATTTTGTGGTGTTAGAATTCACTGTCTCACTGTCTTTTTTCCATCTTTTTTTTTTTTTCTCTCCCCCACAACCACCTCTGCATTGTCACTTTGTGAATACTGAAACGCAACACAACACAATACAACACAACCTAATAAAGAAGGAAGAACACACAGTTTAGCAAATGTTTCCTAACCATGGCGCCTGTCAAACGTTCCCTATCACAGTTCTTGTTGGCAGTCAGCCTTCAGCTGTTTTAAAGTGTGACACACAATTTTCTGCTCTTCTGATCCAGTCTTTTTTTTTTCATGTAACTAGACCCCAACTGCCTTGCAAGACCAAAGCCTGAGAACAGTGTTCTCTAAAGATGAAATAACTGCTATACTTGTTCACAAAGAAATTTCAGAAGATGCTCTCTCTTTTTAAGTAGATGTGGTCACTGTTCTTTCTGACAAATAAATTAGTCAGAATCTTTTCTTCAGTATAAGATTTGAAATACAGACTTTTTCTTTGATAGAAAAATAGGAGATTTTCACAACACATTTGATAAGTCAATATCTTCATTTAATTGTATTTCAAAAGAAGGTAAAATTAAGTATATTAATACACACCACTTAGATTTTTCAGCTATTATGCTAAAGTTTTCTTAAATTAGTATTAGCCATCTTCAGAAGACTGGTTATTATAATACGACTATTTCCAAAGATGTAAATTCCTTTAAAACTCACTATTTTTAAATTTAAAACACTTTTAAAAATGCATTTCTTGCTTTGCTTGCATTTTTTTTTTTTCCAGTTTAAGAGACGGGATAAATTGTTTCATACTTTCAGTCCTGTAGCTAAATTGTTTCAAATAATGCCATTATTGCTGAGAAATGAAACTGCAGTGACCATGAGAAGTTAAGACGATTTTTCATTACTTGTTGTTTGCTTCTTATTTTAAAAAAATGGCTTTGTTTCAAACAACGGATATCTAATTACAGTCACTTGAACTAGCATTTTTAATTATAATGTTTTATTTGTTCCTGACCACCTTTAATAATTATTTACTCTGGGTTTAAAACTAATTTAAAATTATAAAAAGAGAATAGATGTTAGTAACATTAACGTCTACTCATTTAATAATATTCTTTCCCCATAGTACTTCATGAGCATAAAAAGAATTGTGCTATATGTGTAGGTATATGTTTTATTCTTTATGTAAAACTATGATTTTGTCCTTTTTATCCATATTCCCTTAGAAAAACACCCGTTGGTAGGTTTGGGTTTTTCGTAGCCATGTTACCAGTTATGAATATCAAAGACGGACTTTTAAGAGCAAGAAAGCACATTTGATAAGCTAGTGAGTATTCATGCAGGACCTGAGAGGGAATATTTAATCACAGAACCACTTATGTTGGAAAAGACCTTTAAGACCATCATCTCCAACCACTAACCTAACACTGTCAAATACACCACTAAACTACGTCTCTGAGGCCACATCTACAAACCTTTTACATACCTGCAGGGATGGTGACTCAACCACTTTCCCATCTGTTCCAATGCTTCATAACCCTCTGGTGACGAAATATTTCCTAATATCTAATCTGGTATTGAGAAACCAATATGTTAGTATGAGTGATGCTTGAGTCCGTGTATGCACGCCTGTAAGGGAACATGCTGGAACACCCCATACTGGTCTGTGCTGCACTCTAGTGCATTCCTACCTGTCGGGAGAAGACATAGGGTTTGGTTTGTTTACATAAGAACACAGCACAGAAAAGAGAGAGAACCTCTCCATCGATGGAGTATATACAGTGTGTCGTGCGAATTAATTTAGATTCTATCTGATACTGTGAAACAATGGGGCTCTCAGCAATTGATGGCGCATGATTTACTCACTATGTATATTTGCTTCTTGCTTCCAATTCTGCTTCTTGCTTCCAATTCTGCTTCACTATTTGCTGTTAAGTTTTTCTTACTGAGGTCTGGAAAGAACCCTGCCCTCTGCCCAACTCTGTGATGCAGTACACATAGCTACAATCCGAAATGGTTTCACCCTCTTACTAAATCAATCATTAAAATAACTCCTTTCCTTCCAACTACACTGGGATTTCAAACCTTTAAATAGATACCTAAACAATAAGGTTCGGTTGTTTTGGGAACAACTGTTCCCAAAGTTGCTAATTGCTCAAACAACTGTATAACAACTGAAGTAGAAGAATCAGAAAATCGGAATTCTAATTTCATTTTTGAATAAGAATTTAAAAATGTAAATTTTCTAATCTGGGTTATTGAGAGAAAAATGGAACAATATGCTCTAAAATCTGACAATATAAACTGGTATAAAAATTAGATTCAGTATATTTTTCAATGAATACTCTTATACTTGTAGTTACTGTATCAAATGTATAATGTTAGCTACTTCTTACTATTGCTAGAACTGGATATTTGAATAAAAGTGTGTGTGAAATATCTAATATTTATGAGTTAGCATTCTCTTCACCAAAATATGGCAGTATGGGCATTCTAATTTTAAAATATTAATCTTGTTGCTAAAGAAAAAAAAAAGGGGTTGCATATATTTTATAAGTCTAGTCTTTGAATATTTTATCAATCTAGGCTACTGCTATCTTACATCAGTATCAAATACTCAGTATTATGGCAAGATTCCTGCAGGCTCAGCTCTGTTGCTCTGGACATCTGGCACACATGATGAACAACGTGAGTGCCTTAAGCCTTTTTTTTAATGCCCATTAAATGCATGCGAATGGCTGACAGGTAGGCCACTGCAGTCTTGTAAGGACATGCCCAGGACAGATCCTCAGCTGTGGTACCAGTGCCACAAAGTGTGAAACTACAGCTAAAGACCATCTGTTATAACAAGGATTGTGCACCATTGCCTTGAGAGTCTTTGAAGAAACCTGGAACAACAATGATTCTGTGCTATATCCCTGCTCTATAGAACCACAGGCAGGGTACATTTAAGGAAAAACTACTGTGGCATTTGTAACTGCTGACATACTGTGACAATCTGACTGATTTTTTATCAACCAAGCTACAAAACGGGGAATCCTCAGCTATTAAAAGAAGAATATACTCATGTAAATGAGTACTTTTACAAATACTTGTACAAATATTTTCCCATTCTAAGCAGATTAAATTACCATCCTCTGTGTTTAAATGCAGCTCTAGCTAGTAATCTTGCAAGCCTAACTTCCAGGATTTCAATTGAGATCTACTAATCAAATACTCAGAACATAAACTGAAAGAAATGTAGTTTAAATAACAGTTGGAAACACAAGTATTAAGATAAAGATCTCCAGGTAGCCAGGATGTACACTTCTGTACACTATGTTTACACTGGAATCTATAACAGTTTATATTTTAAAGTGTATTTCCAGATGACAGTATTATTTTTACAGTTGATTTCAGTTATGCAAGTTGTTTTTCAAACTGAATATCCATTGGCATGACTTTAAAAAGCGTTTAAACTTTTGAACAATGTAAAACTAGATTTAATTGAAGGGAAGAAGGGCTGATTTATTTCACTGTATCTCTGACTTCCGTAGCTCTTTTCTAAGTCAAATATTTTTCAGCAAAATCTAGAGAAGTGAGTAAATATGGCAAGAGCAAGATTTTCTTTATATTTAGGTTTAAATTTTCAGTCTTTTAGATACCAGTGTGAAATGTAGCTCAATTTTCTCCCTTACTGAGCCAATTATTAGAAATATGAATATGGTAAAAAGGGAAGGTGATTATTGCTACCGTTCAGAAGTATAAGTATATTCTAAGTATATGGTGGAAAACAAATCCTCAAACATTGCATTCAGGGTGATGCCATTTCAAGAAAAGAATGTGAAGCTAGTAGTGAAAAGTCTGCATATGTTAGTGTAAAATTCCAGCAACCCTAATTTATGTTGGAGTGTTTTTCAGTCAGAAAGGTTCCAAAAAATATCTATCACCATTCATATCTCCTACAGAAAAAATGGTCAAAATTCTCATTTAAGATTGAAATTTTGCAGGGGAGTCTGTAGGTTGAGTTCCTGGATTAGATTTTATTAGATTACTAAAACTGGTGCTCAGACATTGGATATGTGGATTTGGTTGAAGTGTTTTATTGCAATATTAGCAGTTCAAAAGGTATGATGTTTGCAAATATTAATTTCCTGGGGCATTCTGGCTGCTGAGATAGATGTCATTTTTTAAGGAAGCAAAGATGGAAATAAATTACTTGTTCAAGTAATTTAAATGTAGTATTTAGATTTAGCAAAGTTGATTTTCCTGTGAAAAGTGAAATGTTTCAGCATATGAATTTGAAAGGAAAGCATGTGCTCTATTAAAAAAAAAAAAAAAAACAAAAAAAAAAAAAAAAAAAAAAAAAAAAAAAAAAAAAAAAAAAAAAAAAAAAA
>JAWWMO010000138.1:52635881-52654050 GCA_035047845.1 Dendrocincla fuliginosa
GGGAACTACAGACTAGTCAACCTCACCTCAGTCCCTGTGAATGTGCTGTAGTAGATAATCTTGGGAAATAATTCCATGCACATGAAAGAGAAGGCAATAGTTAGTAGCCAGCATGGATCTGAAAAGAGAAAGCCATGTTTGACCAACCTGGTTGGAGAAATGGGCTGACAGGAACCTTATGAAGTTATTATGCAAAGTAAGTGCAAAGTCCTGCAGTTGGGGAGCAAAAACACTATGCACCAATGGTGGGGACCAGTCAGCTGGAAAGCAGCTTTATAGGAAAGAATATGGGGTTTCTACTGAACACCAAATTGAACACAGAGCAGCAATGTGCCCTTGCTGCAAAGGTGTCAAATGGTATCCCAGGCTGCACTAGGAAGAGTGCGGCCAGCAGGTCGAGGGAGATGATCCTTTGCCTCTACTCAGCACTAGTGAGCGACTGGAGTGGTGTGTTCGGTTCTGAGCTCCCCAGAAAAAGAGACATGGTCATACTGGAGTCCACCAAAGGACCACTAAGATAATGACTTGAAGCACCTACTGTGTTAAGAGAGACTGAGAGATCTGGGACGGTTTAGCATGGAGAAGATTCAAATATCTGATGGGAGAAAGTAAAGATGACACATCCAAGCTCTTTTCAGTGGCGCCCAGTGACAGGGAAAGAGGCAATGTGCTAAAACTGAAACACAGGATGTTCCATTGGAACATCAGCAGACTCTCTTTTACCATGAGGGTTACTGAGCACTGGCACATGTTTCCAGAGATGTTGTGGAGACTTCCATGGGCAGTATAAAAGTGCAGGAACTTCATTATATTCAGCAGAATTACTCATTTCTACTTCTTTGGAGGTAGGTTTTATTTAATAACAAAATACTAATATATCTATAATATTTTATAGTAGTTGTAGATGGCTTTTCTACACTTTTGCATAAACCAGATTGGATAGTTTCGTTACCTGAAACCAGGTAATTTACTTTCATTGTATTCAGTTTTTCCTTTTCTTTCTGTTCTACCTTTCTAGAAGGTACTATCCGTTTTTATCTTGCTGATTTATTAAAGGTTTGTTTTAGAGGCTTGCAGCAAACCTTGACAGAACATTCAATTTAAGCTCACTTGAACCCTGTCATACTTCCATGGCTTTCGATATTTCATCATTGTCAATGAATATGTGATTTATTTCAGAAAAGCTGTTTTGGTGCATTAGAAATTTTAAAAGCTTTTTGTGAAGAAATATTTTTTTGTATACTTGGAAACAGCACAATGAAACATATTCCACAAAACAGGTGGAAACTGACTTTTCTATGACTTCTAAATTTTAAAAAATGCAACAAAACCCCCAATTAGTACAAAAGAAAAAGGAAATGAAACAAAAGCAGAACAAGTAATTTTTAAATAAACCAAACTGAGCAGTAAAGTATTTACTAATTCACCTTTTTTTTATATCCAGCGATTCACTGAACACATTTTGTGGCCACTCACCATATTCATTCTCAGTGTAAGGGAAGAGATAACAACATGCTATGCAGACTAGTGGTTAGGGTGTTTTGGTGGACTGGGAAGCCCTGGATTTTCTCTTATCCTAAGTTTTCACTCTCCCAGGTATGTCCCTTGATTATATTTACGAAGTGAGTCAATTAATTCTACAGTTATTGCTTATTGCTAAAGGTGATACATTGTAATAACTTTTCAATTCCCTTTGTAAAGTAATTACTACCTTTGCTTTGTGGTCTGTTGGTTTGGTTAGGTTTTTTTTGTGGGTTTTGTGTGTGTGTGTTTGCTTAGTTTGGGTTTTTTTTTGTTTCTGGTTTTCTGTGGGGTTTGGTTTTGTTTTGGTTCTCTTGTTATTGTTGTTGGTTTGGGTTTTGTTGTTTTTCTGTCCCTCCAATTTCTCCTGGTAGTTACTTACTATGAAGAGTCATTCCTGTTTGAATTTTAATTCAGAAGTCTTCCATCTAATGGTAAAAAGAACAACTTGCATTTCACACTGGAAATCTGTAATAGCTATTTGACCTTTACTTGACCCGTCGTGTCTTCCAAGGATATAGACTCCTGTCTCCTGTAACAGCTCAACACTTCACGGTGCTATTTTGTCAATGACTTGCAAATTAAGGACTCAGCTAGAAATCTTTGACATGATAAGATATAACAGGTACAATAGAGATATTATGGGCAATTATGTCAATTAACAGTACACTGAGATTCCACTGGAGGAAAAAAAAAATGAATCAAATGAAGTCATATATCTAATTAAAAGCAAATAACTAGAACTTATTTCTGGCTTCACAGGGAGGATACACTTGTTCCGATAGCCTACAACTAAATAAAAAATACCTGAAATTTCATCATATGGCTTTATAATATCTGCTTGATGTGCAAATAGGCTTTGGGACCACCTATGCAAAAATCTCTGTAAAAAGTAACTGCAGCTAGTAATAAATACTCTGGAAAATGTGTCCCAAATCCTTTATTTATAAACCTGAACTTTTTCCCTTTGTTTATATGTTTTCATAGATAATCACCCCAAACTGAATTCTTTCCTTGGTGAAGATGAGAGCAAGCAGGCAAAACTAAATCAGCACCTTCTTCACTTATGTAACTTAAATGGACAGCTCTTTTACATGTGGATGGGCATCTTTTGTTGAAGGATATAAGAATTGGCTTCTTAAAATGATTTAGACCATAAAACTGTCCTCTGTGACCTAGCCTAGGAAACACAAGTCAGTATGTCAGCAGCATCTTTCTGCTTGCTTTTGTCACATGCTACTTAGCAATCAGCATAATCTGACAAAGTGGGCACCTGTGCAGCCTGTGTTTGAAGTGCTAAATATTTGATCAGGAATTTTGACAGCAATGCATTTTCTTAATTTTGTGACAGGGAGGAGGAAAAAGGGTGAGAAGGAATAGAAAAGAGGTACTGTTATAAATAGAGTTTTTCAACATATGCTAGTCACATTAAATAATTGATTTTAAAAGGTCCCAGCAGCAGCTAGGAATTTTGTCACCTGCTGACAGTATTTGTAAGCAGGTGTGAAGAGTCAGGATATTAAGAATGATGGATTCTAGACAAAGAAAAAAAAAAAGGTTTGTGAACTCTATAATATTCCCAAACCTTATTGTTTCATGGGATAAATGCAATCTGAAATTCAGCTTCTTTTTATTCTACACAGAGAATTGTCTGTTCCCAGAAAAGAACTCAGAAAGTAGAAGTCTTTCTCTTCAGAAAGATTCACAAGGTGAATAATTTAATCTGTAGTATTGGAGATTTACAGTTGTTAGATCCTACAGGATATTAAATATTAGATGTTTATTATAATTTCTGTAAAACATTTTCAAATTCCACCCATTGTTTAGATAAATATGGTAAGTAACTTTTTTCAAAGCTGCAACAATTTTAGGTTTTATCAAGTCTATCTCCTCTCTCTATTAAGGTAAAGGGATTCTAGGACTTTTGAAAAGGGATATTTCTGAAATACATATAAATGAAATCTGGTTTATATTTTATCATTTGTATAATGAAAGAAAACCTCCTGCAAATATTAGTATTTTCTCTGTGGAAAAAAAAAGCTGTTACTTATAAAAATTAAACAAAGGAGTAACTTGATTACTTAAAAATAACCATATAACTTATAATTTTAATCATAATTTAAAAAAAAAAAATAGGTGAACATTTAGGCTTGTAAAAAGTGGAGAACTAAGCATAGTGCAGTACTGGGAACTGTGACTACCATGCTTTTCTGCAGGGATATAAGTATGGAACCCCAGAATTATATCTCCAAAGATCAAATATTTGAGTCCTGTTTTGTTATATAAAATTTCCTACTGCAGAGTGACAGAAGTGATTACTTGAAGGAAAACTTGTTTTTCACCAATATTATATATACTGAGAATCTTTAACAGGTGAGATAGTATCAAAGACTGACTTAAGATGAGTACAAGTTTCAGTCTGCTGGACTTCCCTGATAATTTTTTCAGAATAGACTATGATTTATTTTTTTTCTTTTAATAATAATCAAACTTTCTAGGGTCAATGAAAAATGAATAACAATTTTTTTCCAGTCTATTCAAAATAACAATTTCTGATATATACCTGCCCTATCTTTAGTCTTCTTTAATTCTGAAGAACTTAGATGAAAATTAATCAACTACCAGTGGTTTACAACCTCAGTGTGCAATATATTAATCCTGAATATTAAGTGTATATGAATATCTTCTCACAGGTATATTTACCTGTTTAAAAAAATCAGTATTATATAATGAAATAGATTAATTGACTTCTGAAGTAAATGAAGGTTCAATGTAAAGCCTTAATCTATGGTTCTCTATGCTCTAATATGTTAAGAAGCAAAGCAAAAAGCAAAACTGTTGTATAATTGTCAGCACTCAAAAGAGACTGCAGTGAGTCCTTGTGCTTTACCCATTTTTTTTCTCTAATGTGCATCCTAACATCACAAAGCAAGAAGGTTCTTTGGTATTAAGCCTTTCAAATAATACACACAGATGTTCAAATTTCCTCCTACAGTAACATCAGGTTGCATATGCTAAAAAATACTAATTACAGCCCAGAGGAAAAATTCTCAAAAAATTGACCTCATAAATTTTTCTTAAGGGTTCAACACTAACAATCCTTTGTAGTTTATGATTAACTGTATGCATAAATGAATAATAATAATTTTTTTGAGGCCTACTAGCTCTGCCATACATGAAGAATACTGCATTATTCATCACTTCTATTCTGCCAATACAGGGCAGTTCAGAAGAAAAAATTCTCCTGCAGTAGCTATATGTTACAGGAATAACATGTATTGTTTAGAGTTCAATTCTCCTACAATGCACATATAAATCTTTTGAGTTTTTTTTAATTCCTTTTTGGGTAATACATATTAGAATAAACATGAACAAAAAGAGGATGTGATCGTTACATCTAAATTTTAAGTACTTTTCTGTTTTAAATTCCTGCTTTTGAAAGAAATGCAAATTCAATGTAAAAAAACCCAACGAACACAAAACAAACAAAACCAAAAACCACCATGAAGTAAAGAACTTTCTAGTGTCAAATATTTTTTTACTGAAAGATATAATTTTTGGAGTCGTGAGGGAAGTCTGTTAAGAAAATTGTGCACTTTCTCTAAAACTTACAAGAAGCAATGATGTTATACAGAAAAGAGAAAATTGGTTTGACTAAATTCACAAAGAGTAAAGCTGAATCCACGTGAAACCTGCTGGAATCATAGCTGGCCACTTCTGAAAAGAGGTAGTTTTTTCCTACGGTGATCTATAAATCAACAAAACTTCTCAACAATAAGAAAAGTTAACTTATATTATACTTAACTAATATAATAAACTTGCATTTTATAGTTTTGGCCAGATAATAGTAATTATTACTTTTTAATTTTGATCTATATTATACAATTAGGGGACTTTTAAAGGAGCTAAATTAACTTTAAGATGGGTAGACAAAGTTGCAAAGTAATATTTGATATTGTCTCTATTGCTAATATTAGACAATTAGACAATAGTTTATTCTAACAGTAAAAATAGTGACAGAAAAACCTATTTAAAATATTAAAATAATTTCACATTTCATTCTAGAATAAAATTTTGGCACCATAAACATCCAAACAGATCTTGCATAATTGGATTCTATATGCTTAGTAAGAACAAGAATTCTACAATACACAAGTGCTTATGAAAATAAAATCAGGTAAGAGCAGAGCAACTGCTCTAGTGTCTTACCACCCTCACAGTGAACAATTTCCTCCTTATATTGAGTCTAAATCGACCCTCTTTCTGTTTGAAGCCATTACTACTTGTCCTATCGCTGCATGCCCTTCATGAGATCACCTTTAGGTACTGGAAGAAAGTGTATGATAAAAGTAATATTCATAAAAATGAAGTTAAAGAAAAAGGTAGAAAGGATGTGAATGATTAAGATTGATAACATCAACAATATAATTTGTGTAGTCAGGTAATTTATTGACAGTACTTAAGTACACAACATGAGGGAGAAAGAGAGAGAGGGAAAGAGAGACTATTAAGAATGCTTAAGTTTCAGCTTTGTTCAACTAATTAAAACGTGCTCATTTTGGAACTTTTCTCCTAACTCAGGCACACAGCTTAGATAACTGGAATCATGTGGTATAAATATTCACAAATATATTCATCCTGTAAACATGCCATCCTGCATATTGTATTTTTAGAATAAATGATTTATGAACATTAAAGAAAACAAAATGTATTACACTAATAGAAGCCTCAAAAAAACCTCTAAGTACTGTAACTTAGAGATACTACATACCCGCGTATCCTTTTGAAAATGGTAGCATATCAGTGGCTTGTTATAACATCTAGGGATAAAAATACAGCAAAAAAACAACCAACCAACCAACCAACCAACCAACCAAAAGAAAAACAGCTCTCTCTTCAAGAAGGAATGGAAACCCCAGTAAACAAAGATACTGAAAAACCAGCAAGCTGCATGCAAAGCAGTGGTGTAGAACACAGGTAAGAGAATGAATGCTCTTTTTGCTTCTTTTTTGGACTAACGATAGAAAAAAAATCGTGTACCTGTTAGCGCTTGCTGGCAGAGGGAAGAATTTTATTTTGGCATGTATTTTAAAGGAAGGGGAATGAGCTTTTTGTGTCACTCTTTGTGTTTTCAACTGCTCTATTTCATTAAAACGGCATAGTTTAACCAGTTTTGACTAGTGTTGTCAATGCCTATGCATGTATGAAAATTTTTCTGTAGTAAAACTTGAGAGAACTTTCCTCTTTCTTGCACTGGTGTTTCCTGTACTCCTCACACATATTATCAATGAAACTTTCTCTGCCACCTCTTTTTTTATGTCATAAATTATTTTTAATATAGGCAAGAAAACTTTTTGCAGTGAATGAAGTATTTGGTGTTTCAGATTAAAACATCAAAAAAGACATGCTGATAAACATATTTCTTTCCTTCAGGAAATTAGCTTTTGTACTTGACCTAGCAATAGGACACAAAATTAATTGTTTTCCATAGAGGTTATTAATCACAATTGTGGCAATTTCCCACAATACACTACTACAGTAATTGAATATTGCCATTCACTTTGAATAAAATTTAAGTCACAGAGCAAAGTTAACTGCTGCAGACAGAAAAGAGTGGAAGTTTTTGAAGATGATCCATGCATTAATTGCTAAGCTATGATGGCATTTTCATTTATTGTATGCTGCTCAACCATTAATTGTGTGTGGTGATACAGATCACTGGATTTTCTCATTGAACAAGTTACAAAGGTTAACCGAATCTGAGTTTAGAAAAACAAAAACAGAAACAACAACAAAAAAAACCAAAACCTTAAATAAATTACACCATAGTATGATTTTAACTCACTGACAAACCGTACATATAATAAAACCTCTGAAGATTATTAAGCACTCTGTATAATTGGCTCATTTTTTAAAAAAAAATAAGAAGTTTGATATATTAGGCTACAAACACAAAATAAATAAAGCTTTTCTTTTGTATCTGATGTAATTAAAGCTTTTGAAGACAAAAAGGATTTCTTTCACAAATTAGTGCTCAGAACTAAGCCACAGCTTAGTCTTAAGATTCCTTTTAGTGCACTACTGAACTCAAATGTACTACCTTGCTATATGCAAGATATTTTCCTGGTTAATATCAGTTTCCAAACATAATAACATATTAAAATCACTCTATGTCCAGGTCCTGAACATCAGACACTTGAGGTAACATCAGATACTTGGGGTAACCCAATACCATCAGTAAAATTTGAAATATTGAGTATCCTGTGATAGGCTCAGCATTCTAGTTTTAAGAATTATTAGAGATAGCTGCTTTTCAGATAATTTAATCTGTTTAATATGACAAAAGTTTTAATGTTAGAATATGCTAATATTTGAAAATCATGATGTGCTCTATTTGTAATAGTGAAACAAAATTTTAAAGCATAGCCATTACTTTTATTTGTGAATAGTCGACTAGATACAGCTTTGAGGAAATCAAATTATGTGACTAAAAGCACAGGAATGTTACTGTTTTACTTAATGCAGTTACATATAGACCTTTCTTGTTGCAAAAAATATGAACTTCAGAAGCTTCTTAAAACAACATATTGAATATATTTTATTCTGAAGGATAACGTTCATTTTTTTCAGACTCTGTGATCATGTCCTTTCAAATTTATCAGTTATAAATACAAATCTAGAGAATTCATCAATACAGACAAAATCAACTGAAAATAACTTGGATGTTGAAGTGAAAGTCTGTGACTGAAATTTAGATCAGAAGTAACAATGTCAAGGCAAACATGACTAAAGCATTAGAAATATATCAACATATATTTCAGTTTCAGTCCAGGTTTGTAAATATTTGTATAATCTATTGAATTAACAAGTTTTCTACTTCCTTCTTATACTTATATAACCAGGATCATGAACTTAGGATGATTTTGATTTGGTTTTGAATCTATTAATAGCAAATAACATGTTTGGATTTTAATATGTGATAAGCGCCTACATCCTTTATATTTTGTAGCTGCCCCTGCTAGCTGCAGTGGTCTACTGTAGTGAACCTGTCTTATGAGTCCACAGACCTGAGCCATCATGCCTTCCCTGCCTTGTTATTGAAGGTGATTCCCTGCTCTGTGCTCACCTTCATTTCAGTCCTAAGTGGTGTTATCAGAAAGCTCCTTGTAAAGCCCACAGTGTGCAACTTTATACCAGCTCATTCCACTAACCAAAGCAAAAATCAAAGAATGCCAGAAGCCGTGACCATGAAAAGACAATCTAAGGAAAATCACTAAACTCAGGACTTTATGAGACAGCTATGGTGACAGCTGTGGTGACACGTTCTTCCTTCTTGATGAGGAAGTTCTTTTTTTTTTTTTTTAATGCCATTTACACATAGATAGCTTTGAGTCAGTTATATACAGTATCTGTCATGAGCTTTTGTTTGATGGGAATAAAATTAATACTTGTCACTGTTTATGTAGTACTGTGGTTGATATTCAAATCTAATGTGTTCTTCATCAGTTGATTATGGGCTGTTTACTATCTAGTACTCACTTGTGGAAGATTCCTCGTAGATACTTCAGCCCTGCCTATCCTATCAGTCTTAAATCTTTGAATACCTGCTTGTTGAGCAAAACATTTCAAAGATTAATCCCATTACAGCAAGACTTTCAGAAGGAGGTTGTAACTGCAGTATAAAATTTATCATCACAGCAATATGAGGTGCTAAGTATTTGAAGAAATGGGTGTAAATCTGGCAAATCTGTGTTCAAAAATAATACCCATTTTCTAATTAAACTTTGTATTAATTATATATGCTCATCTATTACTGTAAACATAATTTGTAGGACATCAGAGTAGTAAATCATAACAAATCCTCAGGTTTTATCTAGTAAGTTATAAAACCTATATATATATAACCTAGACACGCAATTGGGAGGAATCTATTTTCGTGGGGGGAGAATTAAATAAGAAATGAAGCTAAAAAAAATTGTCTAGAACCTGTGGACACATAACATTTATTATCAGTTTGCTCCCACCCCCACAGAAGTAATTTTACTTCATAACCTTGAAAGCACGCTTTGTAGGTTGTCATACAGTGAAGCCATTTTACTGTTTAAAAAAAAAAAAAAAAAGCAGCAAGATAATGCAGAGACTATTGCATCTCCAATAAACAAATGCATATGCAGCTTGAAAAAGCTGTTGATTTATGTGACTAATCCTAATAAAATTTTCCTTTTATGTGTGCAATATTTTTGGGGGTTTGGCATATTTTTTCCCCATTTTACTTACACTGTTCCACAGGGTCTACTTTTGTCAGAACAAGTATTCCAATAGAAATGCATGGGAAGGGAAGAGGGGGGAGAGCTGGTTTCCACTTTTATGAATGTTACATATTGGAATAAAATAAAATCATTCCATCATTTAGCCCCAGTGAAATCAAAAGAAGACATCTCTAACTTCAGTATGAATAATATTTCATTTGAAAATCCTTAGCAATAGTGGAATCATAGACTAATTCAGGTTGAAAGGGAACAGAGGTTGGAAGGGAGCTCAGGATACCTTTTGTCCAGCCTCCAACATAAAGCAGGACCAGCTCTGAGATACCACAAGGTTACTCAGGATTTGGTCCAGTTGGATCTCAAACACTCCCCAAGGATGGAGACTGGACAACATCTTTGAGCAGCCTGGTCAACTGTTTGCTTGTTCTCTTGAGGACAATGTTTTTTCTTCTATCCAGCTGGACCAGTTCCGTGTTTCAATTTATGCAAATTCTTCACATCCTGTTGCCATCACTGCAAAGGAATCTGTTTGATGGCCCCTCCATTTGATGCTGTCAGTCTGCTGTAAGCACCCTTCAAAGCTTTCTCTTTTCCAGATTAAACAATCCCACGTCTCTCAGCCTCTCCTGATAACCTTCTGCTGCATTCACCCAGTCTATCAATATCATTCTTTTCTGGGGTGCCCCAAAATTTGGCACAGAACTCTAGATGCAGCCTAAGGAGCTATGAGGAAAGTAGGGTAATCACTTCTCTTAACCATCTGACTCAGTTTTCTGTAACAGCTCAGAACGTTCCTGGCCTTTGCTGCCAGACCACACTTCTGGCTTGCGCTCAGAACTGCCAGGTCCTTCTTAACAGAACTCCTGCCCAGCAACTCAGCCCTGCTTGTGACATTGCAGGGTAGCATCTGCCCATCCAACACCGAGATTTAGTATCAGTCTGTGCTGAATTTCATGAGGTTACTGGCAACCCATTCCTTCGGCCTCTCTAGGCTCACCTACATGGCAGGCCTGCCACAGAGAGTATTAACTCGTACTTCTCCTTCTCCTTACCCTTTGCCTTGCCAATTTAATGTTGTCTGGAAATTATGAGTACACGGTTACCTCTTCCAGGTAATTGATGAAGACAGGCTTGTCCAGCTTTTGATGATCTCTAGGGAGAATAAGCCTCATTAACCATCATCCTCTGAGCCAGGTCCTCTAAACTACATTTTAACCCTTTAGCCATTCCACCCATCCAGACCATAACTTTCTTACTTGGCTACAAAATTATCTGTGACATAAGAACAATAATCTCTTTAAGCCAAGAACTTATCAACGGAAGCTGGCTAGAACTGCAGAAAAGATTATCACAACATAATAATATCTGGGGAAGATTGCTAGGAAAGAAACAAAATTTTAATCTTCTATCTGAAAATCTGGAATTATATATTCATAACAACCAGCTAAAATCAGACCTAGTGGCTTGGAAGTATTTAATTATATTAGTACAATTATATATACTGCGTTATTATTTATACATGTATATTTTATAGTGAATTTTCTTGACAATAAACCATGGATTTTAACATGTTTATTAAAAGGCAACATTTATTAGACCAAGGAGAATGTTCACTGGTTAGGTATACAGAAAGTGAGATGGTCACTTTCCTGTGTCCTAGGGTTTGTCTAAACCATACTGGGCTTTACAGTTTAGCAGAAAATCACTTAGGAAACTGAGCTACTTTCTGCCATTTTATTTGGAGAGAAAGGGATATAACTGTCACTGTTTTAAAATCAGTGGCATGCTAATATCTCCTCTTTCTTCTGGCATTTTTTATACAACTGACACTATTTATTAGAAGTTATTTTTTCCTCTGTAGATATTTGGTTAAAAAATCTCCTTGCTGAATGTTTATTACTTGTTTCCTCAATCTGTGTTATTCTTACAGGGTTATTTTTGAAGGATTTGTGGTTGGGGCCTTTAAAGTGCCACTGCAAACATACAGAAATACAAACATTTGGAAACAGAATCTGAGATCAGTTTCCAATATGAAGTGCAATTTTGGTTTATATACTTAGGGATCTATTGAGTTTCACTGTTATTTCACATGTAGTTACCTCCTGTTTTGAAATAAAGTGAGAGGATATGTTGTTGCAGGAGAACATCCTGCAAACTTTACAGTTTTGCCATGCAATCAAATGAAACTCAGTGATTTTGACTGATTTTCATTTTGCATTTTTTACTTTTCTCTGAACCAGGAACTCAAAGTGAACCTTGAAGAAATGGTGGGATAGAAGGTGCTGACCCACGTGAATCAGACCTGAAGAAAATACAGCAACATCTGTGAAACAAAACTGTGAAGTTTCACATACAGCTGTCTGCATTTTGTCAGGGCACTGAAGCATCAGACATTTAGGGGTTTTTTGGTGGATCACATTTACTATCTCTGTGTTGTCTTTGTACATTTCCTGTTATCCACTGCAGAGAGTTAGGCAGACACAAAGGAACCTTGATGTAGTTTTGAGAACTCTTTCATTAATAGCAAAGCAATTAAATCTGATCAAGCTAAATCTGAATCTTTAGAAGAAAACCTGAGCAAAAGGTCTGAAAGTTGTTGGAATGTTGCAATTAAGTGTATCATGCCATACATTGTTTAAACAAGGACATTGCCATATCGAAGCAGTTAGGTGTATTTATAGATACTGCAGATACAGTGGTGGAGTGTGGGGAAAGACAGAAAAAACCACCTTCATAGACTGAGTTAAGATGTAAGAGAGAAAGGATATGAGCTAGAAAACATATAGCTTTGGTAATCAAGTGGCAACAGGAATCTTACATGCAAAAACTCTTGCCAACCTAAAAAAAACCCCTTAGATTTCCAAAAAAGTAGAAAAAGAAAAATCAAAGAAGTTTTGTTGAAAAAATAACTGAAGTAATAGAAAATAAGCTAATTGCCCACCTTTTTATAATTAGAAGTTTTTATTGATTGCTGAACAAAGGCTCCAGTGAGTAGTTTCTTACTTTTTGTTGCTTGCTATTTGATTTGATCTATTTAATAAAATTTTATTTAGAAAATCTGATTGAAAAAAATGCAAGATTTACGAGTTGAGAATTATGTAGTATTCTGTCAGTGAATAAAACATTCTAAGTTTCCTGTTTAGTAGTAATTTAACTGAGATTGTTTTTATTCCTTGTCCCTAGTAATGTAATAATCTCTGGGTTTTCTGTTTCGTTATGTTGTTGCTATTTTATTTGTCAAAATACCAAAATTTAGATCCACGTAGAAAGATAAGTAAAGAACTTTGATTGTTCCAATGCTTCTGTACTTCACACATGACAAGGATGCAAGGTTTCACCGCAGATGTTGCACCTCAATGCAGACATTTAGAGCTAGTATTTTTACAGTCTATGTTGCTTTTTCACCTATTTAGACAGCACATGACATACATATATATATATGTCTATATATATATTTACTTAACAAATACTACATCCTACATCCAAGAAACAAGTTCACAAGGTACTCTTGGTAATCATTTGCAACTTTAGTACACCTCTTTACGAGACCCAGACTTCTTATTTATAGTTCAATTCACCTCTGGTTAGATTTTTTTTTTCCTAATTGTTTCAAATCAGTCTAAAAGGGGATTTTTCTGTCATATTCTGGACACCTGAAATATTTATCATTTAGCATAGTTCATAGATTTGAGTAAAGCCTTTAACAAATCCTTACCAAATTCTAGTACCAAAGTTTGGACTTCAGAAACAAACAGGATAAAACCAAAGAAACACTAAGAAAAGAGTTGTACCAGTTCTCTTCATGTAAAGAATAATCATGTAAATAATTAGGTTTCTAAGTCTTAACTAGTAAAACAATGTGAAGCACTGTTGTTTAGGTCTTTCTTGTACCCTTTTCTTAACCTGGCTGTATGGAAAAGTCATTACCATGTACTCATTATCATAAGTTAAAGAGAGAGAGGGAGCCTTTCAAGAAGACTAGAGACATATGTCCTGTTTCTTTCTGAAAGAATTATATCCACTGCTGTCATCTGCAAATGTTTGTCATAAAAAGAATTCTAGGTTAATATGTTGAGACAAGCAAGCCTGAGATCATCTTCTGGCTTAGTAACTGGATCTTTAGTCTGTAGTATGAGGACTACAGTATTCTAATCCAAAAGACTACTTTGCATTTTACTTTAAAATATGATTAAATTAATTGAATACAGGTATTTAAAACTGGAAATGTCATCATTATCTTCTCTCTCAAAGTCATTTTAAAATAATTTGACAGTTACCATTGCATTTTTAATGGGTTCAACTCATTAAGCTTCCCTGAGCACTCATCACATCCAATGTTTTAGAAAATACAGATAGAGGATTACTTATTTCAAGGGTCCAATGAATATTTGACATAAATAAAGCTTTCTGTTTATTGAAGTGTGTTAATACTTCTGTTCATAAGCAGAATCTTTCGCGACTAGTGTCTTTTTACATGCAAAGGTACCTGTGTAAATACAGAAGTCCCAATGTAAATGAGACTGACCCCCAAAGCAGGAAATTTAGGAGATCAGGGTTTTGAAATTAGGTGTCCATGTCTCTTTATCAAATATGTTCTTCCCTGCTCCTCTAAAATCAATCCTGTTTAAGGATTGGACAGGGATTTTTTATAACCTTTCTACTTTTAGCACTTCCTCGATTTTGTATTTATTTTCAAAAACAGAGGCTCAGTGTAATCAGCATAATCATAACCTAACTTGAATTTTTCAACACCAATATCCTTTTAAACATTTTATCCCAATGTTTCAAGTTACACTGTAAGAGAAGCACAAAAGAGCCCCTTAGGCTTTATGTCTATTTCTGTGAATGAGGCAATCACCATTTAAAAGTGGTAGCTCCTGCTTTGAGTCTACCAAGGACTGTAATGAAAGAAAGTCATTCAAGTTTGAAATCTACAAAGGTCACTAAATAAATTAAATTTAGGTTTTTCTCTTTGAGTAAACTAAGAGAGGAGCATTCAGATCACAGCTCTCTCCTAAAGCTAATGCTAATTTAGGTGAATTATCCCTGAGAGATTCAAAGGAAAGTGATTTCACAAACTTTAGAACTAATGGGATGCATTCTTAATGCTGATATAAATGCACCATCTTCCTGGTTCAGCTTTGTCCTTTTGCAATAGAAAGGTCCTTTTATCACCTTTTGGTCTCATAATCCCAAATCATGCTGAACACTTAAACCATTCCATTAATTCTTGCTGTCATTTAAAAAACCTGAAATTGCTGATTCCTAGTGTCTTCAAACTCAATGTTAGAAAAGTAAAAGGGAAGTAGGATGATTTGACATTTTAAATGTGTGCTTGTTTTGTTTTTTTTTTTTTTTAATTGCTGTTGTTGATTATTGGTTGGCTATACTGTTTATTTTATTTGTCTGGCTGACAAAGTGGTTGACCCTTCTTCATTTTGTCTATCAGGCACCTAAGTTATTCAAAAATATTGTTGACTATTCAATAAAAAGTAAAAACAAGGGAAAAAAATTCACTGCAAAATATGAACTCATAAAAGTTAAGACATGTTGAAGTTATACCAATTGCTCAGTGAAAAGAATAAAAGGATTTCCTTAGTGGATTAAAAAGAAAGCAGACTCAGTTTCTGTATCAAACCTAGTTAAACTAATACTCTCATTAAACATATGGTTGATGGAAACTGATCTTATCCAATCTTCATAATATCTCACAAAATTGGTGTATTTGAAATGGAAATGTTTCATTATTAATCCCTAAGAAAAGGGGTAGAATATTGCTTAAATTTTGAATTCTTTTATTTTTAATCATTGAAATTTTAACAAAGTCGGTGAATACATACTCATGCTCAGGATGAAACACTGCGGTAAATTTCAGCAAGATTGAAATTTTATTGAGGTATTCAAAATCCTCTCATAATAGAGTTTTATAATGGAAGTACTGTCAGATCCTGAATTATTGTGGTGCTGCTGGGCACTAAATGACTGTTGCATTCTGGAAACTAAGTAATGACAAATATGCTAGGTAATGGAAGTTTCTATGGAGACAATGGTGTACGTATAATGTGTACTGAATGGCTGTTAGTAAAATGAAATTTAGATTACAAAGTATACTTAATCATCCTTCATTACATTGAAATCTCATTGACCTGTGACCTACTAGAACAAAGCTAATAGCAAATCCATGATAAAAAATTATAAAAATCCCAATTAAATATGGAACTAATGCAAGTTTTGGAGTTTTTCAGACTATTAGTCATTAATTTAATGGAGTTATGTAATGCAGTTTTAGTGCTACTGGTTTCTGGGAGAGGAGGGAGGTGTAAAGGATAAAAAAAATGGCTTTCTTTTTTTTCCTATATATCTATGGCTGTTCAACTAAATAAAGAAAGATATAGAGAAGCTCACCACAGACCATAGAAGTTCACCACAAAGAGAATAAAGGTTTAAAACTATCAAACTGAGGTGTTTCACTTGCCATCTTTCTATTGTGCTTAAAGAGCGTGGTGACAGACTAGGTCAGATGTCCTTCAAACCCTTCAGGGGTGAACACCTGAAATCTTTGTCTTGACACTTTTCTCAGAGAGGCTGTGAAAATGAAAACACTTGTAAGGTAATCAGACTAAAACTGTTTCTCCATGCAGCCAGTTAGTTAAGAGGAAGAATGAAGATCTCCACACCAGAGTGATGCGATGGTGAAACTCATGATGATGAAATAACCTTTCATTTTTATTTATTCATTTCTTTTTCTAAGGGAAGTATGTAAGTACTTCCTTGCCATTAAATTTATCCTAAATTTCTTTAAAGAAAGATAAGAGGAACACATGCTTTAAATGGAATGATTTTTCATGGACCTGTGAAAAACTAGGAGAACATTCAAAAGAATATATATGGTTTGACATCCTACTCACATAATCTTAGAAATTTTATTCAGAAATACAGTGCTTGTAGGGTAATACTTGTGATAATACAGCTTGTCTAAAATACTTAAGTTCCAACATGTGAAAAATAGAGTGGAGTTTTAAAAAAAAAAAGAGTAAGCAACCAATCACAGAACTGAACACATGAAATATACGACATACACTTTTCCCAGAGATAACACCCCGAAGTGCTGCAGCCAGTGGCCAAGGGATTTTCTGAGCTGAAGGTTTCATTAGACTATTGTGTTTAACAGCTGCTAAAAGAGATATGCTCATGGATAATTTTATAATTATTTATGAAATACAGTTCCCAGTTCAGAATATATCTTTTCTTTATTTTGAAATTTATTTCTAACTTAATTTCTAATAATTGAACAGAAATGTTTGGGGTTTTTTTTAACTAGTTATGGGCATATTTTTTATTCACCTCTATTTCTCTTTATAGTTGTATGCACTTCTGGTACATCTGGTCTTATTTATTCTTTTCATAATGTGAGGAGTTCAAATTTGCATAGCTTCTTTTAATCTGGAAAACATTCCTGTGGGAAAAATTTTTAGAAATATGTATTCTTAGTTGCATTATTATTTATTGTTATTATTTCAGAGTTTGCTGACTAAATAACAGAAAAAAACCAAACAAACCAAAACCCCAAACTATAATGGATTTATAATTTCCCACTCCTTCTCTTTAATAATGTTATTTGTTTTTCAGAAAATTTTTTTTTTGATCCATTGTTTCCTCTTTGCCCTTTGTTTTATTTTTTACATATCTCTTTCAAAGTCAATGAGGATACAACGTGTTCCACTTCCACACCCCATTCCCTCACACATTACTGAATTGGAATCGAAAAGCCAAAGAAAGTATATAATTTATTGAGTACAGTATGTTGGAACTGAAATTTCATTTGCAATGACCAAAACCATGGAAATAGTAGTTTTGTTGTATTAAAAACATCAGTGCATGAAATGAATGAAAACAATGCTGAAAAAATCACAGAAGCTGTTCAAACACAAACAAACAAACAAACAAAAAAAAAAGACAGAGAAAAAAGAAAAGCTAAATCATACCTTTATCTTTATTCTCTTTTTATGTGGGTAGTTTACAATGATGTAGTCAAAATGCAAAGAGTATTTTTAAGTTTAAATATACTTTCTGAAAATAAGATTTTTAAAAATAGTAATCTTAAATTCAAACAGAACAGATGATAGAATGTTGCAATTAAATTAATAACTTTAAATTATGTTCATTAATCCACAGCCTTGATTTAGCCTGGGATAATCCCAGGTTTTGCATTTAAACCCAAAGAGGCTTTGGAGATTCATATTAACCTTCTGAAGGGCATTTCACAAGGTCTGTGCTGTGTCAAAAAATGAATATTAATGTAAGTGGAAGCTGTGAAATGAAGCATTACCCCCATCGATTTCTTGAGAACACCACTTAAAGGAGAACTTATGGGAAAAGAT